>OY992893.1:71338003-71460503 GCA_963921405.1 Cepaea hortensis
ATATATATATATATATATACACACACACACACACACACACACATTAGCAGACTGACATCCTGAACGCCCTCTTGGAGGCAGGAATAACTGAAGGGATGGATGTTGCTTGCTTGTGTTCGTTGGCTTGAGCTCCAACGCGAAGTCCTGTATGTCGGATGAAGGAATCCTGTTGTCCAACATCAGTGTGATGTCATACAGGACCTGAGGTTTGCGTGAGTATCCGTTGTCCCATGTCTGGCTTATTGGTGTGCAGACTGATAGTTCCTTGCCGTGCAGGCAGACACTCTCTGACTTCGGAGGAAAGGGATGGATGTGATTTTGCAACTTTGACCAGACAGGCAAGAACAAGTCAGACTGGGGTCAAGCTAGACTAGTGCTTCATGCGAGAGGTCAGAGAAGAATATTCAAGCAACAAAGCACTGATGTCGCCAACCGCTACACGCTGAGAGAGGTACTAAGGAGAAGGTCTGAGCTCTTATGAGTTAATAATTCGATGTGTGCAATAAGGATAATCTGTCGACTAATTAAACATATATTGATTGCTATGTTAATTTATGAATTTTACCTGTTCCTTCAAGAAATGCTCCATTCATTTTGCTATCCTGGCAAGTTATTCCTTGTGCTTTTCTCAGAAACCAATTCCCACAACTACATCAACCTCGCGGGAATGCGCCCCTGTCAATCCCCTCTGAACCCCTCTAAACATAATGATCTTCTCCACGTTAAGGGGGGGGGGGGGGGGGGAGAGTAACGAAACTAAAGCAAGCAAGTAAGCAAAATTAACGACCCTCTTATACGCCTCAAAGAGCATTGGGTGCTAAACCCGTAATTTTATACGCCAATCGACACTCACGAAACCAGTGGCTCAGCATAATACAGAAACCCGTTCCCATCGTGCATCAGAAACCTTAAAAGTCTTAACAGTGGAGAGGATCGACTTCATTGCACCGGGTTTTATCCTTTATAGTTCGATCTCTTTCTGCAGGGCGGCCTGCCGAAAGCGTCGCACAAAGCAGGAACTCCGCAGCTTGAGCGACGACCCTCAGGAGTTTCCGAGAAAATGCACTCATGATCCGAGAAACCTAGCCCGGAATCGAACCCACAACCTTCGGAGCGCAGACAACTTTGCCCCGGAGGTTCGAGTCTGTTGACAATAAAAGTATAATAAATGGCCCTGTTACGTGTCTTTGTCGTGACTGACCTATAGTGCTTGACCATTTTTTATAGACCAGTCAGAATTCAAGGGTGTCCCGATGGTATCAAACTAACGCCGGCAGCCATCACTTTCGAAAACATTCCCTAGTACTCATTTTAGGGTGGGTCGACATGGGAGCCGAGTCAAATTTAAAAAATCTGGGTCACTGATTACCAACAATGGTGACACAATGAAAGAAATTAAAAGACGAATATCTATTGCTCTTCAAAGACTAAAACAACTGAATAAATTGTGGAGAGGGACAGATAGACCTACAAAAATTAGATTTTTAAGAACATGCATCTTTCCCATTGCAACATACGCCTATGAGACCAGGACACTTACTAGACAGGCTGAACAGAGCATAGATGCCTTTGAGTATAAATGTTATAGACTGGTTCTAAGAGTCTCTTGGATACAGAAAAGAACAAATTAATCCATACGACAAGATCTGAATATTAAAGAAGGCTGGCTACTAAAGATGATAAAACAAAGAAAATTGAAATATTCTGGTCACTTGAAACGTCATGAAAGTTCGGACAGAACAATAATGGAGGGATATATGCCCGGGGAAGAGGAAGGCCAAAGAGAAGATGGATGCAGGATGTGGCAGATGATCTCCAGATGGGTGTATCGGACGCGGGGCATCTTGCTTATGACCGAGATGTTATCCGGAAGGTTGTTATGGGAGCGAGGTTCTGCAAGAGAACATGCTACTGAATGAATGAATGCCCACCAAGGCAAGCGTCTAAATACCCTTGTCCAACTCGTTAAATAAACCCCGCCCACTCTGCCTGTCCATGGAGAGATCTATGTGCAGCGCTTGTGTGAAGTGCACGTTTTGACTTAATCTCTCACTGGTAATCCTTCACAATAAGTTTGGACGGCAGGCGGGAAAAATAAACACGTGACAGCCGCGGTGTGGTGTGCACGCGTCCTCGCACGTGACCATAAGCCGATATTGCCGGGAATTCTAGAGGTTCATTAACATTTCCTGTTTCTAACGGTTACCTCTGATCTATTTATGGTTGTTTTCCTTTAATTAAAACACGTGGAGAGAAACTGGGCATTAGTACCTCACTCTACCGCGGCCTCCTTTGCCAGATAGAGGAAAGACAAGTGCAGGGCATTTAAAGGGGATGGTCAAAATTAGAAAGTGGGAGAGTGGACAATCATTCAATTAGAAGGTTTGGATCTAAATCTTCTTCTTAGGTTGAAAAATAAAAACTTCTTTGTCGGCATTTAACAAAACAGTGTGGAGTAGTAGTGATTTCAAACCAAATGTGGGCCTCGGGGGCGGGGTGAGTCTTACGTGAAGCCTCTTGTTATGTGCGGTGGCCTTGTGGTTAGTGCACTTTCCAGCCAAGGCAGTAGTAGTCTGGGTTCAATTCTCAACCGAGGCATGCTTTTCCCCCCGATCAGCCTCATCAAAATAAGCACAAGACAATCAACAATTTCTGGAAGTTGCACGGAATGGGAAGGGGCCGAAGAAGGGAATAGACCATAAGACTACATATGGCTTGCCACAGAATACGTGAAGACTTCACAACCAAACGGCAGAATATGACATGGGAGTGAATTTATCTATTTCTTCTTCGACGAATACTTCTTCTGCATCTACTTCTTCTGCATCTACTTCTTCTTCTGCATCACCTTCTTCTTCTGCACCCATTTCTTCTTCTGCATCACCATGTTCTTCTGCATCACCATCTTCTTCTGCACCCATTTCTTCTTCTGCATCAACTTCTTCTTTTGCAACAGCGCCTTCTTCTGCATCACATTCTTCTTCTGCATCCATTTCTTCTTCTGCATCCATTTCTTCTTTTGCATCTGCGCCTTCTTCTGCATCCATTTCTTCTTCCGCATCCATTTCTTCTTTTGTATCTGCGCCTTCTTCTGCATCTATTTCTTCTTCTGTATCAAATTATTCTTCTGTACCTACTTCTTCTTCTGCATCTACTTCTTCTTCTGCATCAAATTCTTCTTCTGCATCTACTTCTTCTTCTGCATCAACTTGAAAGGAGCGTGAAAGGAAAGTATACTAATACACGTCCCAAAGAAAGGAGAAGACCTGACAGAACCAAATGGCTAGAGTTGAGTAGAGTTGAGTTGAGCTAAGAAACGACATCACTGCACTCAGGACATTTCTACACGCGCTCCGCCCCTCATTCAACAGCCATCGAAGAGTCATACTGTTAGTGGTTCCAAATGCCATCTGACTGGAAGTTCTCCTGGTTTTCCCTCTCAGTTTTGAAATTCGTCCAGAACCCCTTCCGATCCCCCGCCGTATTATTCTCTCCACACAAGGGTTCTCAGTCCGATCCACCGCTTTCTCCACCCTGTCCCATAGGCGCCAGACCACCTCTCCTTGCCCATAGGGAAATATACCACTGAGAGGTGCATTTCCTGCCAGAATATCAGCCTGGTCATTCCCCCGCACTCCCTGTCACGAAATGGCTGGAGGTCGTCGACCCTAATGATAAAAGGCCAGAGATCGGCGGTCTATACCGCTACAACTTGTTCGTTGTGAGAACGAGTCCCCGATCAAACAAGATCGGAACTCTTTGAAATAAGAAGAACGGGTCCCCGATAAAACACGATCGGAACTCTTTGAAATACGATGAACGTAGGTCCCGAGAGAAACAGGAAAACGATATCAACTAGAATTGTCTATATCAAAGGCGATTGTCGGCATGTTTTTGTATAAGGATCAAAAGACGAGAAAAGAGCAGGGGTTTCTTGGTAGGGGGAAAAACCAGTGACGTCCTACAGACAACATTCTAAGCTGTCTGAAAATAACGTTTTAGATTCAGTGTGCTAACGAGAATTGCCACGGGAGGAAGTGTTTCCCTATTTTTGGTCCAATTAAGAGAAGGAATTACTAATGTTCCATGTTGTTAAAGGCAACGGACATATGTGCAGGATGTGCATGTGTTATTCCAATTCTGGACGAGCATAGTTTTTATAAGGTAGTAGTGATGTAGATTAGAACTTGAACATAGTGGACTCGCGTGTGTGACCGTAGTATAAGAGTGTCAGCAGCAGTAGGCTGAGGCGGGACTTAAGGCTGTGTCGAGTGATGTGTCACTGCCCTCGGTAGGATGAGAGCAATGACATGAGAAGATAGTCAGCAAGAGGGAGAACGGGTGGGGAGATAAAGGATAGGTCTATGCTAGGATATTCTGGTAGGGGTGTCTACTGGGGTTTCTGTGCTTTTCCTTTGGCTTTTCCTACTGTTACCTAGTCTAAGGTAATGTGATGAACTCCTCTGTCTTATGCCAGAGTTCAGTTCTATGAAAATATAGATGTTACAATCTGAGTACGGCCTTAGGCCTACACTCACATATAATGAGAATAAGTCGGGTTGATATCACCTGGTGTTATCTCTTCGACAGGTTCCAATTGAAAGTGGAATTGCCTACAACTCTGAGATGAAGAAAATGGCCATACTCTGGTGCAGTGCTAACTGACATCAAGCTTTAAACCCTGTTACTCAAAGAAGGTCAGACAAGTCCTGAGAAAAATTGAACATAATAAGTCACTAGAAGAGAGACTGATAACCTAAAGTATTACAAGCAACCCAGGAATTATGAACAATCATATTTACTCTAAGAAGTAGAAAAAGGGAAAGACAATAATTAAAAGGACATTTTCCCTGCTTACATGTACAGTTAGTTAATTGACAGACAGCAGTGTGTCGGATATATATATATCTATATCTATAAAACAAAGTGTATGTGTATATGTATATATGTATATATGTATGTATGTAAATATGTATGTCCTTTATTTGTTCGCGAACGGCCCATCCGATTGAGATGAAATTTTCTACACGCCTTCCTTTCATTCCAGAGCTGTCAACTGTCATAGTTTTTTTTCTTCTTCCTCCTCCTCCCTCCTCCCCCTCCCAAAATACGTACGTAAATATATGATGATGATGATGATGAAAGAATCCCCGAACCAAAACGCTAGGGAAAGGGAAGAAAATGACGTGACTACACAGAATCGTCACACGGCAATCATCATCATCAAGTGCCGTGCCGGCTGGCGTAGGCGTTCATGGCTCTCCGTAGATCTCAGTCTTTGGTTTTTTGGATCAACTCTGCTGCTGATATTCCTCCATGCCACGGTAATATCAATAACAATTCATCTTTTTATGTGTAACGAAGTTATCTACAGTCGTGTAGAAGGGAAGAACTAGACGAGTATGAATTCGGAATGGCGAACTCTCTCCTCCTCTCTTCTTCCTCCCTCTCATCCCTCTCCCGAGTCCCTCCTCCTTCTCCCTCTTTCTTCTCCCTCTTCCTCTCCCCTCCTCCTCCCTCCTACTCCATCCGCCTCCTCCCTCATCTTCCCTTCTCCTCCCTCTCCCTCCTTATCCCTCCTCCTCCTCCTGCCTCCCTCCTCCTCCTGCCTCCTTCTCCCTCATCATCCTCACTCCTCCTTCTCCCTTCTTCTCCCTCTTCCTCCTCCTCCTACCTCCTCCCTCTACCTCCTCCTCCTCCCTCCTCCTCCTCCCTTTCTTTCCTCCTCCTCCTCCCTCTACCTCCTCCGCCCCCTACCTCTTTCCTCCTCCCTCCTCTTCCTCTTCCACCTCCCTTTCCTTCCTCCCCTCCTCATTCTCCCTCCTTCCTCATCCTCCTTCCTTCTTCTCCCTCTGCCTCCTCCTATCCCCTCCTCCTCCTTCTCCTCCTCCCTCCTTCTCCTCCTCTCCCCTCCTCCTCCTCCTACCCTCTTCCTCTTTCCCTCCTCCCTCTCCCTCCTCCATCCTCCTCCTCCCTCTTCCTCCTTCCTCCTCCTCCCTCTCCCTCCTCCATCCTCCTCATCCCTCTTCCTCCTCCTTCTTCCTCCTCCTTCCTTCTCCTCCCTCCTCCTCCCTCCTCCTCCCTCTTCCTCCTCCTCCTACCTCCTCCCTCCTCTCTCCTCCTACCTCCTCCCTTTTCCTCCCTCCTCCTCCCTCTACATCCTCCCTCCTCCTCTCCACTCTTCCCCCTACCCTCTTCCTCTTCCCCTCCTCCCTATCCCTCCTCCTCCCTTCACATTCCTCCTCCTCCCTCTTCCTCCTCATCCCTCCTTCTCCCTCCTCCTCCTTCTTCCTCCCTCCTCCTTCCTCCTCCTCCCTCTCCTCCTCCTCACTCCTCCTCCTCCTCCTCCCTCTACCTCCTCCTCCCTCTTCCTCCTCCTCATCCCTCCTCCTCCCCCTCCCTCTACCTCCTCCTCCCTTCACATTCCTCCTCCTCCCTCTTCCTCCTCCTTCTCCCTCCTCCTCATCCCTCCTTCTCCCTCCTCTTCCTTCTTCCTCCCTCCTCTTCCCTCTCCTCCTCCTCACTCCTCCTCCTCCCTCTACCTCCTCCTCCCTTCACATTCCTCCTCCTTCCTCCTCCCCCTCCTCCCTCTCCGCCTCCTCCCTCCTCCCTCTACCTCCTCCCTCCTCCTCCCTTCACATTCCTCCTCCTCCCTCCTCCTCCCTCTACCTCCTCCCTTCACATTCCTCCTCCTCCCTCTTCCTCCCTCCTCCGCCTCTCTCCTCCCCCTCCTTCTCCCTCCTCATTCTCCCTCTTCCTTCTCCCTCCGCCTCCTCCATCCTCCTACTCTCTCCGCCTCCTCCCTCCTCCTCCCTTTTCCTCCCTCTCCTCCTCCTGCTCCCTTCTCCTCCTGCGTTCTCCTCCTCCCTCTTCCTCCTCCCTCCTCCTCGCCTCCTCCTCCACACTACTCCTCCCTCCTCCTCCTAATCCCTCCTCCTCCCTCCTATTCCTCCCTACTCCTCCCTCCTCCACCTCCCTCTTCCTCCTCCCTCCTCCATTTACCCAAGACAGACAGACAGTCAGACAGATAGTCGGGAACGGGATCTTATATGACTACTTATATAATTTAAATGAGATGCTCTCCACCATGGGATGGGCCGGGTCAGACAGACAGACAGACAGATAGATAGATAGATAGACAGACAGACAGACAGACAGACAGACAGTCGGGAACTTATATGACTACTTATATGAATTAAATGAGATTCTCCCCATCAGGGTCTGGGTGAAGACGGGCCGGGTCAGACAGACAGACAGATAGACAGACAGACAGACAGATAGTCGGTAACGGGAACGAGAACTTATATGACTACTTATATGAATTAAATGAGATGCTCCCCACCAGGGTCTGGGCGAAGCCGGGCCGGGTCAGCTAGTATATATATATATATATATATATATATATATATATATATATATATATATATATATATATATATATATATATATATATATTCTGGACGGTGTTTGTGTTCGATAATCAAGGGACTATATTAAATAACTGTTTATAGGCGGTGTAGAAAAAAAAGGACACGAACTAACCAAAGCACTCAGTGGTGACCAGACTTTTCAAACTTTCCAGGATATATTGGAAGAAGTCAAAAATCGGTCGGAGAGACACATCATCGGGTGAGCTCCTTCCAGTTCTGTGCTGTTGTGAAGTTGCATGGCGGTAGCATGATGAGAACTGTGATGCTGATCCTAGACTGAATAGTCCTGTCTCACATACACAATAGACTACACCACAGATTTCTATACACATACACTTTACCTACACCTGACATATTTTTCTTCATTAAATAATTTTATTATTTGTTGGAGGATAGTGTTGTGTGGGTATGTTCTGGACGAATATGAAGAGGGGTATTGTCTTATGGTAAGAAGAGAGAGAGAGATAGTGATAAAAAAGACTGAACGGGGGGGGGGGGGGTGTAGACATAGGTCCGACAATAGACCAAAACTGAGAAAAGGGAATTTAAAAAGTGTGCTTGTTGATTCTACTTTCCCCCCAGGGACGACAAGTGACACTCCTACATGACCAGGGCAGAAAATCAATACAATTCTCACAATCTGTGACTTCTGAAGCGAGGCAAACCATTTTACACGAAACATTCCTTTCTCCGCCTTACTAAATATACTCTTAGAGTCTGTAATCAATAAATTGTGTGTTACAGCGGTCTCCTCCAACCATCGGAAGGTTGGTGTTACTGCGTCTACCTCCATTCTCATGCCGGAGGTTGTAGTCTCATATGCCAGACTCTCCTTTTTTCAAGTATCTTCAATTAGCCTTCGCAATGAAACCGCTGCCACAACGTCCGTTTCTCACCACCGATCCATCGGTGTAGATCACTATGTCACCTTGATGTGTGTTGCTCTGGATCAGTTGTTACATTTCAAACTCTGTGCGACCTGCTGCGCATTCTCTGCACTCACGACCCAGTGTTACTATCGACCTATCAGTTTATTTAGTTGTATATATAAACTTAATGTAACGCATTAGCAAAGCCTGGCTAACGTGACATCTGGAAGAAAATACCCCTTAACCCAAGAACAAGCAGAATTAAGAATGTATTATGGGTTTAAGATCAAACAACCTACATAGCTAAGGAAACAGATGATGCATTTCAAAAGAAAAAGCATACACTTGAATAAATGACATTAAGGAAATTTGTTTCACCTGAGGAGACACTTCCTTCTCTGTGGGCGATCTAGCACTTGTACATCTGAAGAAGATATTAGCACAGCAAATAATAGGATGCAGCCAGCCTCATCAGAGTCACTTCCTTCTTTGTGGGCGATCTAGCACAAGTACATCTGAAGAAGATATTAGCACAGCAAATAATAGGATGCAGCCAGCGGGAATGGTAAAACATGGCTAGTGAAGATCTTTTTTTTTTCCATATCCTATTTACAAGTCATCGCTGTCAACACCAGCATTTTACTGCTGTTGTTGATGTCTTGGCAAGTTTGCGTTCAGTAGTTTGTCATTGTTTTTTGAACGACCAGCTCCTATACCAACACGTTAAGACCCAGCGCGACGCGGTCTGCTGCCAAATCGGTCGAGCGCAGGTAAGCGGGCTCACCGAATCGCGTCCGCAAGCCCTTAGCCATTGAGACCGGTTAGTGAAGATCGGTGAGGAGAAAACATGCAGCGTCCCCTCCCTTAAATAAAACATAGCACTCTTAACTAGTTAAAGTTAGTTCCATATCCTTTACAGGACATGTCAATAACCCCCAGCAATTCTGGCTATGTGTGACTTACTAGGCAATTTTTTACGCTCAGTGGTTTGCTATTGCTTTCTAAACGACCGACGCCCATACCATCGAAATCAACGCAAGGCGATCTGCTTCCAAATCATCCACAGCTGATTTCGAACCCTCGACTTGGTGTGTCGGGGAATAGTGGAATGTGTGCACTGGCCCTACGCCACAGCGTCTAAGGTAGTGCTAAGTGGACAAATAATGCCTCGGGAAAACACACCCAAACTATCTCGCTTTCGCCTTTGATCGTCACCTGGCATAGAAGACAGGTAATTGAACAAGGGCAAGGCAAAGAATGGCACTCATGAAAAAGGTTCAATGAGCACGGGGAACAGACAAGAAAGTTCTCAAGAAGCTATAAGCTGGACACTGCTTCTTTATTATTACTCCAGTCTTTGCTTGAATATGGTCGTGCGGTTTGGGCAACAGCCGCGAAGTCAGTTGCATATCCTTTACAATGCGTCGCAATCAACACCAACATTTTCTGGCTGTTCGTGAATACTTGGCAAGTTTACGTTCAGTAGTTTGCCATTGTTTTCTAAACGAAAGACACTCTTACCATTTTAATTTTTTTAACCAACGCTAGGCGGTCTGCTGCCAAATCGCCCGCAGCTGTGTTTCGAATGAACTGCGCCCTTAAACACTTCGCCACGGAGCCGGCATTGCTAAGTCAAAATATATAGAATAGAGTCACACATCAAGGACTTTTGTATAGTGTATTTTCTGTTGACGACACCGTCTTGAGAGCAACAAATTATATATAGCCACATATCAAGGACTTTTGTATAGTGTATTTTCTGTTGATGACACCGTCTTGGTAGCAACAAAATATATAGAACCACACACCAAGGACTTTTGTATAGTGTATTTTCTGTTGACGACACCGTCTTGAGAGCAACAAAATATATAGAGTCACACAGCAAGGACTTTTGTACAGTGTATTTTCTGTTGACGACACCGTCTTGAGAGCAACAAAATATATAGAGTCACACATCAAGAACTTTTGTATAGTGTATTTTCTGTTGACGAAACCGTCTTGATAGCAACAAAATATATAGAGTCACACAGCAAGGACTTTTGTACAGTGTATTTTCTGTTGACGACACCGTCTTGAGAGCAACAAAATATATAGAGTCACACATCAAGAACTTTTGTATAGTGTATTTTCTGTTGACGAAACCGTCTTGAGAGCAACAAAATATACAGAGTCACACATCAAGAACTTTTGTATAGTGTATTTTCTGTTGACGAAACCGTCTTGATAGCAACAAAATATATAGAGCCACACACCAAGGACTTTTGTACAGTGTATTTTCTGTTGACGACACAGTCTTGATAGCAACAAATCAAAAGGAACTGTAGAAAATGACAGATACAGTGGTAGACAGTGGAACTCATTTTGAATAACAGTAAGACAGAAGTAATGGCTACATCAAAGAAACAGATCGTACCTAAGTAAACAATTAAAGTAAAGGGTGTTAATTTGCGCCACGTGCAGAAATTCAACTATCTAGATACATGGATAACGTCATATGGAAGATGTATCACAGGGATAAAGAACATCATAAATAATTTATTAAAACCACGCCCCGAAGGAAGAAGCTGTTATGGGTCGGTGATGTGACAGGGTCATTACATATTGTGGGGCGGGATGGGTCGGTGATGTGACAGGGTCATTACATCTTGTGGGGCGGGATGGGTCGGTGATGTGACAGAGTCATCACTTCTTGTGGGGCGGGATGGGTCGGTGATGTGACAGGGTCATCACATCTTGTGGGGCAGGATGGGTCGGTGATGTGACAGGGTCATTACATCTTGTGGGGCAGGATGGGTCGGTGATGTGACAGGGTCATTGCATCTTGTGGGGCGGGATGGGTCGGTGATGTGACAGGGTCATTACATCTTGTGGGGCAGGATGGGTCGGTGATGTGACAGGGTCATTGCATCTTGTGGGCGGGGATGGGTCGGTTATGTGACAGAGTCATCACTTCTTGTGGGGCGGGATGGGTCGGTGATGTGACAGGGTTATCACATCTTGTGGGGCAGGATGGGTCGGTGATGTGACAGGGTCATTACATCTTGTGGAACAGGATGGGTCGGTGATGTGACAGGGTCATTGCATCTTGTGGGCGGGGATGGGTCGGTCATGTGACGGGGTCATCACATCTTGTGGTGCGGGATGGGCGGAGGAAAGGCTAACCAGTCTTGTCCTCACTTCAACGGACAACGAACGCAGGCGTCGTCGGACCGCGCTTATATCATCATCAGCGCATCCCCCCCCCCCCACACACACACACACATCGATTACACTAACGCGCCCACCAAGAAGATGATACCATAAGCAAAAACCGCGTTTTATAAAATGAAGAACACCATTTGCAAACAAACCTTTGTCATAGGAGGCCAGAATATGACTTCTTGCTATTACATACAGACAGCCGTCTCCGTGGTGATGGGGTCACGGTCGCAGTTCGTGATCCCGCGTTCGAAACATAGCTGCGCGAGATTTGGCAGCGGACAGCGTTACGTTGTTTTTTTTTAAACGAAATTGTATGGGTGCCGGTAATTAAGAAAGCAATGGCAAACTGCTGAACGTAAAGATAACAAGAGATCACAACAGCAAAAAAATGCTTGTATTGTCTGCAACGCCCTGTAAAGGATAATGCAACTAACGTTTTACATACATACGGTTTGGACATATTGCCATGAATTATAGATAATTAGTAAAATAAGTAAAAAAAAAAAAAATCCCAAATGCAGTCCAACTGACTAGTTTAGGGGTTGAACCTCCTTCATATGTGGGAAGAAAATGAACCACTTATCTACATATCCGTGTGCAATAGTAGTGACCCTTTTACCCTCACCTGGCTGTTTCCTGCGGTCTTCTATAAACGTCCATCCACACTTAACCATGTCATGGTTCTCGGCCTCCAATGCCCCGACCTTCACATCAAGTATTAACACGTGCCTCTGTTTGCCTGGTATTTCCCGACTGAACCTAGTGTCTTAAGCTTCCACGCTGTCAGATTAATTTTCAAAGCCCAGGTCAAAGGGAAAAAAATCAGTCCTGATAAATACGCGTGGCCCAGACTAATTTCCCCAGTTTATCTTCTTATATGTCGTCGATTACCGACAGCCAGGAGTTTGCGATGGACGGCAATGTCTCCATCCCAGTAACTGGAGCGGCAAATTGTAAAGTAGCGGCGCACGTGTAAGCGGTTTACTGTTTATCCCCAATACGGACTGGAGAGCTGCAAGGGCAGGTTCTTGCTCATATATAAAGGCGCCATTTACTCACATATGACGGCCTCTGGGTCTAAGGAGTAGAGAAGGCGTTTCCTAATCCCGCATCCCGAGTTGAAAATTAGCTGCAGGCGATTCGGAATCAAACCGCTATGCGTTGACTTTTAACATTCTTAACATTCGTGTGAGCGTCGGTTGTTCAGAAAGCAATGGAAAACTTTACAAAAGAAAGTCTGTTGCATGTCCTTACAGGACGTCACAATCAACCGTAGAATTGTTTTCTCTCTTTGTGATTTACTATGCAATTGGAGGTCAGCATGATCGAGTGGATAAGGGAGTTCGTTCTTAAACATCCAGTGCGCTGATGCCGAGGTAGTGGGTTCAAACTCTACAACGATCAGCTGGACTAAAATGTTGACTTCTTGTCCTTGACTTGAGGACGTAAATTACAAGTACTTCTGAAGTGGGAGTGGATTCGCCTGATAACGAGGGACACTGGTAATAGAGAAAGCTAATCCACATGCAAAAATAAGACCCGAGCACTCCCCAAGAGTATCGTGCCACCTACTATTGACTATGCTTGAGTTCAAAGCGAGCGAACGCAAACAAATAAAACAAAAATGTCCCCTCTGCCGTGCGTCCACCTTGACGAGGTAGAGGGGCTTGAGCGTTCCAATGACCCCAAGAGCTATGCCGACGGTAGCACAGCTACTGGTAGGGTCACCCATGTCGGACAGGTCAAGGGAGAGGGACCAGACGAAGTGACGCACAAACCTGCTGCCTTGTAGGTAGACTGGGGACAGTCAAAGGCTAGGGAAAGCATCCCGAAAAATGCTTCTCGAAATCGGATGTACTGAGCCACAGGCTTGACAAAGAAGTGCAACGTAACTTTATCATTTCATGATGCCACAGATGAAAATTAATCGTTATGGTGCTAATCCCGCGAAGTCCCATCAGGCGGTGATAGTGCCGGGCCCCCTGCCTCGAGGGGGTCCACCCATGACTACTGGTGGTCACCTTCCCCTGTGCTGTGGAGTCAAGGCACAGAGGAGTAGGTTAAGAGCTATTGACCAAACACCCCGGACTCTCAACATACTACAATGGAATGCCGATGGAGTTTATAACAAGAAAGCCTCCCTAACACAGCGTCTTCATAAAGATAGAATAGATGTGGCATGCATTCAAGAGACACACCTCAACGCCAATCGCACATTTTCAGTCGAGGGATATCAGGCCACACGTTTTGACCGTGAAGGTCACAAAGGAGGAGTTGTAATACTTACACGAAATACAATACCTTGCAGCGAAGTATCTGTGATCTCTGACAACCAAACGGAAATTATAGGTGTTGATATAATGATAAAGGACATGAAAATAAGAATTTACAATCTGTAGAGCCCGGCAGATAAGGATCTTACACTCTCAAACATGGAAATAACTGACATAAATTGCATTGTTGTCGGAGACTTTAATAGCCGTTCAGAAAGATGGGGATACCCAGATACTGACAAAAGAGGAGATGAAGTGGAGGACTGGGAAATAGACTCAAATCTCCATCTACTCAACAAAGCGGATGACACACCGAGCTTCTACTCCAGAAGATGGATTACCACTTCTACTCCAGACTTAGCTTTCTGCACAGGAGACATCCTCCACAAAATCGATCGCCATGTGCTTGACCAATTAGCAGGTAGTGACCACAGACCAATCAAGCTTGTAATAAATATGGAGTATGTTCCACAGGAGCAAAAGCCTTTGCCTCGCTGGAATTACAAACGAGCAGATTGGGACAGCTTTTCCATACTAACAGACAAATATTGTGAAAACATAAATACACGATATGGCAACATGAAGCAAATGGTGGAAAGTCTAAACAGAGCAATAATACAGGCGGCCACTGAGTCTATTCCAAGAGGAGCGAGGAAAAATTACAAACCATACTGGACTGAGGAACTACAAATTTTGGAGGACAAAGTTGAAGATGCTAGGAAGACCGCAGAGAGAGAACAAACAACTGAAGCGAACATCTCTCTCAAAGCCATCTCAGCAAAATATAAAAGAACAGTAAATCAAACAACAAGAGATTGTTGGAGGAAAAAAACAGAAAACCTGAATTTTGACAGGGATGGAAACAAACTATGGAAACTAGTGAAAGCCATGAACAATGAAGGACCTAGAAACAAACAAATAACAATTAAACAAGGAAATGCCTTGCTTACAGGAAAAAAGGCTGCAAATGCACTAATGGAACACTATGCCAGTGCAAACCACATTGATATTACAGCCGAACAGAAGAAAGCAATCAAAGACAAACAGATACATCATAGATATACAGAGACAGCAGCAGAATATATGATGGCAAATCTAACAATGGAAGAAATGGAACAGGCAATGACTACCCTAAAAAAGAAGACATCACCAGGAAAGGATGGAATCACAAATGAAATGCTAATAGGACTAGGCACTAAGGCAAAAAAGAAACTACTAGCAGTCCTAAATTACAGCTGGAAGAGGGGAATAGTCCCACAGGCATGGAAGGAAGCTATACTAATACCAGTCCCAAAGAAAGGAAAAGACCTGGAAGAACCAAATGGCTATCGACCTATCAGTCTTCTTAGCTGTGTAGGAAAATTAATGGAACGCATTATCAATGGCAGGCTAACATGGCATCTGGAAGAAAACCAACTCTTAACACCTCACCAAGCAGGATTCAGAAAGTACAGATCCACTGAAGATCAAATAACCTATATAGCTCAGGAAATAGAGGATGCCTTCCAAGAGAAAAAGCACACACTAGCGGTCTGGATAGATTTAGAAAAAGCATTTGATAAAGTATGGAAGGAAGGACTGAAAGTAAAACTGCAAAAAATGCATGTTTGTGGGAAAATGTACAAATGGATCAGCCACTACCTTGAGAACAGAACTGCCAGGACAAAAGTACAAGGACAAACCAGCAAAATGATGCTGTTGGAGCAAGGTGTCCCCCAAGGAGGAGTTCTTTCACCAACATTATTCCTAGCATATATAAACGACATCACGGAAAATTTTCCAGCCAGAGTACACACATCATCCTTTGCAGATGACCTAGCCATATGGACATCTGAAGAATATATTAGTACAGCTAACAGCAGAATACAGCAAGCCTTATTAGCGCTAGAGGACTGGTCAAAATCATGGCTAGTGAAGATAAGTGAGGAGAAAACAACATGCACAGTATTCTCCCTCTCAACTAAAACACAGCAACCTAAGCTGGTATTGAATGGAAAAATATTGCGCCATGAAGAAAATCCAAACTATCTAGGAATCACCTTTGATCGTCGCCTGACATGGAAGACACAGGTTGAGAAAAATCGAACAAGGGCAAGGCAAAGAATGGCAATCATGAAAAAGCTTTCTGGTACAACGTGGGGAGCAGATGAGAAAGTTCTCAAGAAGTTATATACTGGACGGGTGAGGCCAGTACTGGAATATGGCATTGCAGCTTGGGCAACAGCAGCTAAGTCAAACTTTAACAAAATAAGCAGAGTCCAAAATCAAGGAATGCGAATCATAACTGGAAGCCTGAAGACAACACCTATTAATGAACTAGAAAAGATCACTTGTTTACAACCAATGCAGGATAGAAGAGATAGCAGAGCCCAGCAACAAGCTGAAAAATTTAGAAGATTGACAGACCACCCTATGTATAAAAGGTTTAGTGGTTTTGGAAAGGGAAGACTGAAGCGTAGCAACTTTGTAGAAACTGCAAAACGAAAGATTAGGGCAGATCCCATACTTAACATATCAACAGTCAAACCCATTTACAATGCAGACAAGTTCCCAGCTTGGAGACAGCAGCTACTGCCTGAGATGATAGAAAACATTCCTGGTATTGAGAAAAAGAACACTCAGCATGAAACCGAAAGAAGAGAAATAACCCTAAACTACATAAAAGAACATTACCCAAGCAGCAATTGGACCCATGCATATACAGATGGATCAGCCAAAAATTCAGTAGAGAATGGAGGAGGAGGAATTCTCCTAAATTTAAAAAATGGAGTGAAAAAAACACATTCAGTGGCAACTGGAAAGTTTTCAAGTAACTTCAAAGCGGAGGTAGAGGCTCTGAAAACTGCAGCAGAAATGCTCTTGATGGAGGAAAATAAAGAGACGCAAATAGCTATCTTTACAGATGCAAAGTCAGCTGTCTCAATACTGAAGAGCAATTACAGCATAGAAATAGCTGACCTAAGAGCAGCACTCCATGGTCTATGCCAGAAATCCAAAAAAGTTGTAATACAGTGGATACCATCACATTGCAGTATACCTGGAAATGAAGAGGCTGACAGACTGGCAAAAGAGGGCGGACGACTACCACAGCCTGACATAGACATAACCTATAACGAGGCAAAGAGGTTGATAAAAAGCACTTATAGAACCAAATGGGAATCAGAGCATCCAGGTCACCAGAAGGATGATGCATATTACAAACTCGACCGAAGAGAACAAGTAGCAATCTTCAGACTCCGCACAGGACATAACAGGCTGAAATACCACTTGTTCAATAAACTAAAGATAGGAGATACCGATGAATGCAATTGTGGAACTGGTAAAATGACAGCTAAACATTTGCCGCAGGAGTGCCCAATATATGCAGAACAGAGAAAGATATTTTGGCCCACACCTGCTTCATTTGAGGACAAGCTCTATGGAGATATCAACAAGCTCAAGTTGACTGCAGCTTACTTTAACTACATTCAGGTTGACATTTAAAGGTGCATGAAGAAGTATTTAGACTGCCGCACTTCATACCACAGGTATGTCGGTTACAAAAGCGCCCCAGAGGCATGAAATGGAATATTGCTTGGATAGCAAATCCATTATGTGGAAAGTCCGAATCGAAAGCACACTGTGTGGGCTTCATAAAAGGTGGAAAAAGTGTCCTAGTGGCACGAAATGGAATATTGCTTGGATAGCAAATCCATTATGTGGAAAGTCCGAATCGAAAGCTCACTGTGTGGATGTCATCTGCAGACTGCATACTTCTGGTTTCCGGAAGAACAGCCTATGGTGAATGGAAGGCCCAATATACGGAAGTGAGGCTAAGCAGCCATGTGCAGGACGTGACGATTCCTTGGGTGAGCCCAGTACCAGAGCGCTGTGTGTTGGCTCTGCAAGTATGGAAGCCTCCTTGGATGGCGGGGAATGCCCATGGTCTGCCCCTGCCTTCCCTTGAGGGCTGACCAGGATGTCTTTGGCTGTTCTATATGGGCCAGCTGGGATGGGGGATAACACCACAACAGTGAGAGCCAAACGTCCTAAGAAACCCCCGGGAAGGTTAACCCGGTCAACAAATGCCCGCAGAAGTCGGATGTGTCGGCCTAACGGCGCAAGAACGCAGCTCTGCTGTGGACAGGCACAACGCAATCACGTCCGAAAAAAAAAACTCCGGATGAACGAAGAAGAAGAAGAAGAAGAAACAAAAATATAGGCAATTTTGAAATTGCTTATTTAACGACATAGAAATTAACACAAGGCCGCCTGCTTCCAAATCGTCTGTAGAAAATTTCGAACCCTCGACTGGGTATTTCGGAGGGTGGTGAGTAGTATGTCAAGAGGTATTTGATACATAAATGCGGTGCAATACGTCATAGATGACATAATATTTTAATATTTAAAGAGTCTAGCAACGCATAGAAAATGGACTGCATTTTCAAGGTATATAACGCAGGAATAAATAATAAAATGATTTTGCACTGTTACCTCCCTTTTTTGTTGAGAATATTTTTAATTTAATGATTATCGTTACTATTGGTTGTAGTGGGCGGGGCTTAAACACTATCAACTAACGATTATTGCTGTGTTAGGGTACAGTGCACTTCCTCTTCGGTTTCTTTCTCCTTTTTTTCCAGACTTCTTTCTTTATCTGTATTGGGCTGGGCGTAAACACTAGCAGCATTTCATTGGTGATGTGTAAGGGTCGGGGTAACAGTTTTTTATCACGGTGGTCTAGGGGGTGGACGGACGTGAGGGTGAGGATTCAGGGCTGGGCGTGGGGTGTCAGTGCATTGGGCGGGGCGAGGGGTTCGAACACGCGAGACATGACGAGTGACATAGGAAAACCGTAATAATTAAACATGTAAATATTAAGGGTATATGGTCTGTAGAGAGCCGCGGTGGCTTATTGACTATCATCATACGGGTTACAAATGCACACCTTAAAAAGTAAAGATGGCCGGTATTACTGGTTGTAGTGGTATAGCTTAGTGAAATTCGTTGTGAAGGGGTGGATAGCCGTTATTAGTGGTCTGTAGAGGGTCGTAGTGGTGTAAACATTATCATCATAGAGTTACAAATAAAAACCTTAAAAAGTAAAGATGGCCGGTATTATTGGATGTAGTGGGTATGGCCTAGTGAAATTCGTTGTTAAGGGGCGGGTAGCGGTTATCAGTGATCTGTAGAGGGTCGTTGTGGTTTAAACCCTATCATCATATAATTACAAATGAAAACATTAAAAATAAAGATGGTCGGTATTATTGGTTGTAGTGAGTATGACGTAGTGAAATTCGTTGTTAAGGCGTGGATAGCAGTTATCAGGGGTGTGTAGAGGGTCGTAGTGGTTTAAACATTATCATCATATAGTTACAAATGAAAATAGTAAAGATGGCCGGTATTATTGGATGTAGTGGTAATGGCCTAGTGAGATTCGTTGTTAAGGGGCGGGTAGCGGTTATTAGTGATCTGTAGAGGGTCGTTGTGGTTTAAACACTATTATCATACGGGTTACAAATGAAAACCTTAAAAAAGAAAGATGGTCGGTTTTATTGGTTTTAGTGGGTATGGCTTAGTGAAATTATTTGTTAAGGGGTGGGTGAGTAGGGGAAAGGCTAGATAAACACTATCAGCATACGGGTTACAAATGAAAACCTTAAAACGTAAAGAAGGTCGGTATTATTTATTTATGGTGGGTATGCCTTAGTGAACTTCGTTGTTAAGGGTGAGTAAGTAGTGGAAAGGTTTGATAAGTGCTTCTTAACATTTTAAGGAATAGACGAGTGGCGGGTGGCTAGATAAATACTCCGACATCATCTTTTAGAACCATTGAGGTTAAATCTCATATTAAAATCTTAAATGTGAACTCTTAGACGGCTGACCTGAGGATGACCTCCTGGGTGACTCAGCGTGTGGCAATGCCAGCGGTGAACGCGCTTGAACGTGTTCAGACATGTTTTGGGAAAAACCATGGGTGACTCATCGTGATCTGACCGTGGTATACATATCCATACATGTTTTTGAGGAGGAACTGTAAACACCATAAAAACACCTCAGAGTAGGTGACAGATACAAACCACTGTTTAGGCATGTTTTAATAAGAATATCTAGATGCTTTACAGTATAAGTCTAACCGGACTGAACTGGTTATTGTATAGTTTGACTTAGCACTTTCTAGGTGATGCATCAGCACAGACTCCATATATACAGGACCACACATACCGGCTAAATACACTATTTTTGCAACAAGAGCTATCGAAAACACCCCATCGAAGAAACTGCTGTGGTATGTAGCACTGTGTGTATGCTATATTGTCTCGTTACATGCCGTCAAGTCAGTATAGTGCTGTCACTAGTGTATATCTCAGAAGCCACATTAGGCGACTAACAAGAATATACCACAAGATATAACCGCTCGGTATAGGAATACTAATACAGATATCAGCATAAATCATCATTATCAGCTTCCATTTTTGCCATCAAGTGACGTAGGGAGAAATGGTGCCTCACCGCTCGATGGGTGGCACTGAATAGTGTCATTCCATCTAATTGTCTGTATTCTCAGGCGTCCTCTGCTTAATTCGTTAGGTAGCTGCTGTGGTGCAGTCCGATCGTGTACATATGAAACATGTTTTTCACTAAAGTATTTTTTTTTCTGTTCACTAAAAGTATTCTGCTTTATCCTTCTACATATTCTAACCAAGAGGAGCAGTGCCCCATTGACACGTGGAGCACATCGATTCTTTCACTCACCGAGGTATGAATATCATTTCTCCACTAAGTGTAGCGTAACATATATGCGTCTAGGGGATGTATGAAACATGAGTTATTCAGCCATTCAGTGTGGATCTGAAGAGAAACCTTGTCCGTGTCCTTCAAGAAACAAATGAAGATAGTACACTGATCACAGGGAAGGTTAACCCGGTCAACAAATGCCCGCAGAAGTCGGATGTGTCGTCCTAACGGCGCAAGAACGCAGCTCTGCTGTAAACAGGCACAACGCAGTCACGTCCGAAAAACAAAATCCGGATGAACGAAGAAGAAGAAGAAGTAACCTGATTAGAGACATTAGATATAGACAGTCACAATTTTTGGGCATGTTATGAGAAGAAATAAATTGGAAAACTTAGTGACAACTGGTAGGATCGAAGGGAAGACCTAGAAGCAAATACCTGGATGGCTTGACCATGTGGCATGGTCGAGACAAAAACACGGAGCTGATCCATGACTCTGGTGATCGAGTGAGATGGCAAAACATGACCGCCCACGCTTATCGGCATGGCACATGATGGATGGAGTGTGGATCACAATTATGTGAACTCGCCAGAGTGAAAAATATGCTGACACAGGAGTATCTAGAGTGGTGCTCTGTGTTCACTATGTATCATTGTATATCACTAAAGTATAAGAAAGTCAAAGTTTATATGCCTACCCACTGCGTCAAAGCTACATAAAAGTCAAGTACGTGGTGTCAAACAACAGTATGTGTACTTTTTACTGTCCCTTGTGTAATCATCTTTATCCTTTATCCAGATCGAACAGTTGCTGACACAGTAAAATCTCGAGACTTGAGTTTCTTACAAGAAATGAAATCTCGAGGCTATTGAGCTGCTTACAAGAAGTAAAATCTCAAGCTTATTGAGCTGTGCATAAGAGAGAAAGGCAACGAACAGTCTACCACAAAATATTGGTATGTGTGCTTTCATAATTTATCACTAACTACTCATAACTAAATATTCACCAGTGGACGTGGTCAGTAATATACATCAGCTCTATATAAAATAACACAAAGAACAGAATTACGAACCAGGACGTTGCTAACCTTCACCACAAAAATATAGTCACGGAGATTACCCTCTTTAAGGGCGGGATGAAAGTAAGGGAGAGAAAATGAAATATTCTACAACTTTCTTATACTTTAGTGATATACAATGATACATAGTGAATACAGAGCACAACTCTAGATACTCATGTATCAGCACATTTTTCACTCTGGCGAGTGCACAGAAATGTGATCTATACTGAGTGGCTGAATACATCATGTTTCATACAGCCCCCAGAAGGAGGACATAGGTGTAGACGCATATATGTTACACTACACTTAGTGGAGACATGATATACCTACCTCGGTGAGTGAAAGAATCGATGTGCTCCACGTGTCAATGGGGCACTGCTCCTCTTGGTTAGAATATGTAGAAGGACAAAGCAGAATACTTTTAGCGAACAGAGAAAACATACTTTAGTAAAAAATATGTTTCATATGTACACAATTGGAATGCACCACAGCAGATACCCTGACGGATTACAACAGAGGACGCCTGAGAATAAAAACAATCAGATGGAATGACACTATTCAGTGCCACCTATTTAGCGATAGAGCAACATTTCTCCCCACATCACTTGACAGCAAAAGTGGAAGCTTATGATGATGATTTATGATGATAATGTTTTATATACGACCGCCATTAGTATCTGTATTAGTATTCCTATATCAAGCAGTTACATCTCGCGGTGTATTCTTGTTAGTCGCCTCATGTAGTTTCTGAGATATACACTAGTGACAGCACTATACCGACTTGACGGAATGTAACGAGACAATATAGCATACACACAGTGTTATTTGCCACAGCAGTTTCTTCGGTGAGGTGTTTTCGATAGCTCTTGTTGCAAACATAGTGTCTTTAGCCGGTATTTGCGCTCCTTTATATACAGAGTCTGGGCTGATGAATCACCTAAAAAGTGCTGTGTTAAACTATACAATATCCAGTTCAATCTGTTTAGACATATTGTAAAACACACGCACACACACACACACACACACACACATATATATATATATATATATATATATATATATATATATATATATATATATATATATATTCTTATTACAACGTGCCTAGACAGCGGTTTGTATCGTTATCTGTCGCCTAGTCCAAGATGTTTTTAGGGTGTTTACGGTTCCTCCTCAAAACCATGTATGGATATGTATACCACGGCCAGGTCACGATGAGTCACCCATGGTTTTTCCCAAATCATGTCTGAATACATTTAAGCGCGTTCACCGCCGGCATTGCCAGACGCCGAGTCACCCAGGAAGTCACCCTCAGGTCAGCCGACTAAGAGTTCACATTTCAGACTTTAATATGAGACTTAATCTGAGTGGTTCTAAGAGATGATGTTGGAGTATTTTTCTAGCCACCCGCAAACTGCTTACCCCTAACAATTGTTCAGAAGCACTTATCTTGCCTTTCCTCTACTCATCCATCCCTAACAACTAATTTCACTAAGCCATACCCACTACAGTCAAGCTCAAAAACATCTGATGGCTGCAGAAATGTGGTTTCTGAGGAAAATGCAAAGAATACCATGGACAGATAGAAAAACCAATGACCAAGTACTACAGGAGACAAATGAAAATCGTAGATTGATTAGAGAAATTAGACGTAGGCAGTCAAATTTTTTTGGACATGTTATAAGAAATGGACTGGAGAACTTAGTGACAACTGGCAAGATCGAAGGGAACAGACCAAGAGGAAGACCGAGAGGAAAGTATATGGATGGCTTGGCCACATGGCATGGACGAGACAGGAACACTGAGCTGATCCACGACTCTGATGATCGAGTGAAATGGCGAGTCATGACCGCCCAAGCTTTCCGGCATGGCACATGATTGATTGATTGATACCCACTACAACCAATAATACCGACCATCTTTACTTTTAAAGCTTTTCATTTGTAATTATATGATGGTAGTGTTTAAACCACAACGACCATCTACAGATCGCTAATAACCGCTACCCACCCCTTAACGAATTTCACTAAGTCATACCCACTACAACCAGTAATACCGGCCATCTTCACTTTTAAGGTTTGAATTTGTAACCCGTATGATGATAGTGAATAAGCCACTACGGATCTCTACAGACCTTATACCCACCATATTTACATTTTTAATTATTACGGTTTTCCTATGACACTCGTCATGGCTCGTGGGTTCGAGCCACATCGCCCCACTCCATGCACTGACACCCCATGCCCCACCCCTGAACCGCCACCCCCAACCGCCAACCAGACTACCCCGAGGAAATTCACTGTAAGCCCGACCCATACATATCACCAATGGAATGCTGCTAGTGCTTACGCCCGGCCCAATACAGATAAAGAAAGTTGAGAAAACAAGGAGAAAGAAACCGAGGAGGAAGAGCACTGTACCATAACACAGCAACAATCGTAAGATGTTGTTGTGTTTAAGCCACGCCCACTACAACCAACAATAACAGTAATCTTTCAATTAAAACAAAATTCTCAACAAAAAGGGAGTCAATAGTGCAAAAACTTTTGATTAAATTTTCGTGAGTTATATCTCTTGAAAATGCGGTCCGTTTTCTATGCGGTGCTAGACTCTTTATATAGTAAAATATGATGTCATATATGACGTATCGCACCGCATTTAGATATCAAATACCTCGCGATATACTACTATGGTGAAATGCGTTCACTCCCCTTAAGCCACAGCGCAAGTGACAAACTAGTGAGTACAATATTTCCCAGTAAATCACACACAGCCAAGCAATGTTGCGGTTGACTGCCATGTCTTGTAAAGGACACCCAACTAACATTTTACTCACTTACGCCCATGCATATAATTTATAACATTTATTCACACACACACACACACACACACACACACACACACACACACACACACACACACACACACACACACACACAAGTGACATATTTGGAGGGGTATAGTTTTTTTTTTTTTTAAGTGTCAGGTCTTAGATATGACTGAGCTACCGTATGACAATAGGCGGTACTACATGTTTTCTGGTAGCGCCGAATGTTGGGCGGCGCTATTGAAACTGGACACCCCACACTGTGCCAACGGTTTCGGGCGGAGGAGTGTAATTGGGGGGGGGGGGGTTTACAGGTTTCATCCTGGTGCGAGGAAATGCAAACTTAAGACTAAATGTCATGGCAAGGCAGACCAGGTCCTAAGCCTTGATGAGCAACTGGTCTAGGATCAAAGTCTCGACAGTTTGAGCATTACTTGGCTGATTCTGCAGCCTCCGCAGCTGGTCTTGTTCCAGATGTATTGGTGTTATAGTGTTGTTGTTTTTTTGTTTTTTTTGGCCTCAATAATAAAATTCAATATCTCAGTAACGAACTGAGGGGAAATTATGAGATTTAGCATATAACCTTATCATTATGTCCACCCAACAAACAAATTTTTGTTCTGGAGATTGTACAGCAGATTTCAATGTTTGTTTATATGCGGTATATAATTTACCGCTCCCGCATTCATGCCATCATTTTAAGAGTATTACAGCTTCAGCAAGACAC
Source organism: Cepaea hortensis (assembly GCA_963921405.1). Taxonomy (NCBI): domain Eukaryota; kingdom Metazoa; phylum Mollusca; class Gastropoda; order Stylommatophora; family Helicidae; genus Cepaea; species Cepaea hortensis. The sequence goes on from OY992893.1 coordinate 71,363,108, forward strand.
CCCCCCCCCCGCTCTTTTCGAAATTATTTGGCGGGTTTCGTTTTGGCACAAACAGTGCGAAGTTAAATTGGTTTGTTCAGAGGTGTCTCAAATGGGGGTTCTTTCATGAAACGTGATTATGTAAATAAACTAGCTGACTCGGCCTGGCTTCGCCCAGCTCCTGGCGGGGATCTATCTATCTATCTATCTATCTATCTATCTATCTATCTATCTATCTATCTATCTATCTATCTATCTATCTATCTATCTATCTATCTCTCTATCTATCTCCTGTCTGCCTGCCTGCCTGCCCACCGACCGACCGACCTACCTTTCTGCCTACCTACCTACCTACCTTTCTGTCTGTCTGTCTGTCTGTCTGTCTGTCCGCGCTATTAAATATTGATAAAAGTTACTGGAAAAAATGTGACGACCATGTGTTGAAAGAGGAAGAGGACTATTGGAGAAAGAATGGATTGAATTTTATGCAACCGAGAGCAATCATCAACCTACTGGAATCGTCCGACACAGATTAAGGTCTGAGCAGATCGCAGACCTTAATCTACGTACACACTTACTGGGATATTTTGCTTCAACTATTCAGACGAATTGCAGGCCCTAAACATTACAGCATCAGCATCAACTGAAGAAACAAGAAGTAAATGAAAAATAAGGTAAGAAATATAGTCCCTCTACTTTCCTGTTAATTTACAAATTATTTACCCCGTGCCTCTGTAAATTCTCTGTCTTTACTAATATTACACATTGCACCCCTCTCGGGATACTCCGTGGTGAAGTGGTCAAGCCGTCTGACTCGGGCTCCAAAGGTTGTATGTTTGATTCCGGGCCGCGTCCTTCATTTCACGAGTGCATTTTTTTCGGAGACTCCCGAGGGTCGTCGCTGGAGCTATGGAGTTCGTGCTTTATGCGACGCTTTCCGCGTCTTTCTGAGCCATGTGGGATAAAAACCCGTTGCAATGCAGCCGACTCTGTAAGCTACTTCTTTCATTGCACCCACTCCCATACGAATCCGGATACGCCTTTGTGTGTCATCTGAATTGGCAGGTCTCCAATTACTGTAAATATAACTTTGTTAGCGAGAAATCACTAGTTGTTCAGCAAAACATCAAAGGAATGTCGTCGCTTTTGATGATTTAAGTTGTTTTTGAACCTATCAAAGACATATTCCTTGGGTGGGGGTAAATATAAGACGGCTGGAAAAATTTCATAACGATGCAACAGACAGTTTTCAAAATAATTGATCGTGAATGAAGGCATTCAAATCGGAACATACTATACCTTTCCTCTGGAGTAAACTAGGCAGGTCGAGGCATGGGCAACTCATGGTCTCTACAATTCAGCCCAAGGATGTGTGCTATTTTTGAAGCACTATGTAACAAATTATCTTGTGTCAAGACGGCAAGGTGCTAGTATAGTATAGTATAGTATAGTATAGTATAGTATAGTATAGTATAGTATAGTATAGTATAGTATAGTAGCGGTAATGATTCGCCATTTCACTCGATCACCAGAGTCATAGATCAGCTCAGTGTTCTTGTCTCGACCATGCCATGTGGCCAAGCCATCCAGGTATTTGTTTCTCTGTCTTCCCTTTGCTCACTTCCCTTCAATCTTGCGAGCTGTCACCAAGTTCTCCAATTTATTTCTCCTCATAACATTCCCCCGCCCCCCCCCCCCCCAACAAAAAAATGTGAATGTCTAAGTCTAATTTATATAATAAGTTTACGATTTTCATTTATTTCTTGGTCATTGGTTTTTCTGTCTGTCCATGGTATTCTTTGCATTCTTCTTAGAAACTATATTTCCACATCCATCAGATGTTTTTCAGCTTGACTACTCATTGTCCACGCTTCACATTCATACAAAAGTGCAGGCGCTACGTATCACCCCGACACTCTTTTCCTCGTTTCAACTGCTATCGTTTTATTGATCAGTATGTTTTTCATCTTGCAAAAGGCTACCTTCGCCATGGAAATTCTTGTTCTAATCTCTTCAAGGCATCTCCCATCAGATGTTCTGACTGTTCCGAGATAATTGTACCTATTCACTTGTTTAAGAATATTCCCATTTACTTGTACATTACATTGTGGTATGTATTTCGTTCTTCCTAGTGACGACCATAACCCTAATTAGAATTAACTTGTAAGAGGACACATATACTATTATCAGGTTTCTTAATGTGTGACCATTCCAATGGTAGCGCATTTCCCCACCCCTAGATTGGCTGTAATCATATAAGTGATTCTGTCATACCTGTTTAGTCTTTCTGTTCTGTGAATGAGTGAGTGGCACCTTACAGTCTTGACAGACCAAAGTATGTGATTTGGAATGTGGCCAAAAATTCCATTACAATGCCTGGGCAGAGCTTTCAGAGAAACATGTGGTGCCCAAACGACATGTCCCCTCTCTCGGCCTTGCCTTGTTTATTCCAGAGGAATGGGTAACCAATACGTCTGGAACAAGGTAGGCTGCAGACGCTGGCGGCTCAGCGTCAAACCTCCGAGACCTCGCCTCTACGAGCAGGTGGCGAGTGGTGGCCAGACCCTGGAACCCAAGGGACCCGACTTAGAGGCGTTCAGTACAGGAACAGTTAACGAATATTTGTAATTTATTAGTAAATGTTTCAGTCGTGTGTCTGATCAATTCAGTAGTAATGATTTGTCGTTAGAGTTAAATAGTTTAAGTTTGGTACCAGATTTAATTTCTTTTAATGTTTACCAATTTTCTTATGCTATGAAAGCTCTTCTTGCCATTTGTGCTTTTATTTTAATGCGTACCCAATATCTGAATAACATACTTTCACATGAAGTAAACATCCCTGCTAAAATAAAAACACGTGGAGCAAAGTAAGCCAGATTAACGGGAAGATGTCAACAACAATTACAGAGGAATTACGTGATCACTGATGTATTATGGGTATAAAATGTAGTTGAAAAACAAGCGAAAGTACATCTGTTCACACACATTATGTCTGTCAGGAATATCCTGCCCACCAGAGAACTGACGCAGTTTGTTCAGATGTCGTGTTAGTTCCAATCGATAATGCACATTCTAGAAGCACCAAGTTCCGCTAGCAGACACAATTCCTGGGACTAGATAACTGTAAACAATGTCAGGAAATTAAATTAACTTTCCCCGTCTACTCTCCATTAAAAATATGTGGACAGGATTCGCAGACCCGAACACGAGTAACCACCATATTTAAGATTGATAGATGGAGGTGGGGCCGGCTCCATGGCCGAGGGGTTGGCAGCTCTCTCCGCTAACCCCGAATACTCTCGTCACGTGACGCGACGAGAATTAGCAGTGGTTCGAATCGCAAAAGTGTCTTATGAGAGTATGGAACCGGTCGCTCAGAAAGTCGTGGCGTGCTGATGAGCGTAATCTAGCCTAGGAATCAACATACAGCTGAAAGATGCTGGTGTTGACCGCAATATCCTGAAACAGGATGGAAACGCGGTTAAAAAAAAAAAAAAAAAAGATGGAGGTGGGGGTTGTCGTCAAGACAGAATCAAGCCTACGACGCAACAAATGTCCACTAATTAGAAGAAAAGTGGTGGTAAAATGGAGACAGATACTAATGGCTACATTTCGCCCCAAACATATACTGCGACAGTGGAATTGCACGAAGTGGCACATGATAGTATATAGCATGTGGCGTGTTTTTAATACGGTAAAGATGGCCGTGTGATATATGAGAATTCAGATAGCGACACTTTCGTGTGGAAACTCATTATTAACATGTAAGAGGCGACTAGGGAGGGAAGAGGAGAGCGCAACGGGAAAACCAGTTGCTTGGGTATACACCAGTGAGGGGGTACAGGATGACGTCAACGGTGGTTTGGCGCCGACAGAAATGGCGTTTGTTTCCAGAAGGAACGCCTTCTTAAAACTTGTTCGTGTTGGTAAACGTTCAGACGTCAACATAAATAAATATAAATAAAAAAGCAGCAGCTAACTTGAGCTTGTTGACATCATCAGAGAGATTGTCTTCAAAAGGAGTGGGTGTACGCCAAACAGTTTCTGTCCTCTGCGTGTCATGTTTAGCTGTGATTTTACCAGTTCTCCAGTTGCATTCAACAGTATCTCGTGTCTTCAAATGGAGTGGGTGTACACCACACAGTTTCTGTCCTCTGCATATCATGTTTAGCTGTAATTTTGCCAGTTCCCCTGTTGCATTTATCATTATCTCCCATCTTTAGTTTGTTTGTTTGTTGTTTTGTTTTACCGATTGAGTGCCAAAGGATAATATATCTCCAGATGTAACCTACCATTTGGACAGAAGGATGATATATCGCAATACTAGAGTAATAGTTTTATTTGTTTCGTTTCGCGGTATCTTCCGCAATTACAATGCTCAGTGAACGAAAATTTACGTTATAACACTTGTTCATATGACTGTACCATGTTTGGTACAAACCATTTTGGATGGCACTGAATCAGTTAAACAACAAAGAGATAAGGCACATTATAGATAGGCATACCGTTTGTGATTTTTCACTTATGGCCATTGTCTTATGATTCACTGCCGTGCGCCACTTTATTGACATAGTGGAACTACACTGGCCTGCCGTGCGCAACTTTATTGACAGAATGTTGACCGTTGGTTATTTGTTTCATTTCGCGTATCTTCCGCAAATTTAATGCCCGGTAAATGACATTTTACACCAGAAGAAAGTCTGTCATTCCAACATAGCACACGAGAGAAAGAAAGTATCTCAAATTTGAGCAGAAATTGTTAATTAAATTGTGGTTAATTTTCTGATTTTAGAAATGACAACGTGTGTATATATTATTATACATTGTAATGAGTACAAATCTGCCCCATGTTTTTCTGGCTTTTTCCATTTTGTGTGAAAGTGTTGTGCTTCAAAATATGATGTTTCACTTGTGTTTTGATGGTGTTAAAGAGCAGTTTTTGTGATATTGGTGAAGAAAAGTGGTGTATTTATCAGTAATCAGTAAATTTAAGTGGATTCTCATCAAAGATTGAGGAGTTAACCCTTGGTATGTGGAAATAATTACATAATTGTCACCACAACCTTCAAATTTTCTTTCACAAAATCTACCATTATTATTATATTTCTAACATATAGCAATAGCAGCAATACAAACATGTTCCTTGTGCAATCCCCTTTAATTTGATATATAATACAATATAATTGCTACCATGTTAACCATTTTTAGATCATTACTGTGACCCCTACTTCCCATTTTCTGCCATCGATTTACGTTTAGTTCAAACCCAGTTTTGTTTGGCAGTGAATCAGTTTATTACTTAACGTAACTCATTAATCTTTGGGAATCCGCCCGCCGGCCCGGTGCTCAAGAATTCGAATTCGCATCCACGCGGATTTTTAAAAATGACCTTGGCTCCCAGGTTCAGCCAGCCTAAAATGGTTACAGAAAATGTATTGGGAAGTGAAAGCGTCCGGTGTAATACTGACCACACCACCTCTCTAGTGCCAACTGGTCTATACAAATACGGGCTTAGCACCAAAATGCCCAATGCGTTTTAATGTGTGTATAGGGCCCTTGACTTGCTTGTAGATTATTAAAATGGCTGGGTACGAATTCTGCCCAATACTCTTCAATGGTCAGTCTACATGGGTGACAGAGGCGCTGTGGTCGTTCGTACGCGCAGGCTCGAACCCCGGGTCGCCAATAATTTTCAGTTTGTAAATTGTCTTTATTCATTAATTGATGCCTGAGCAAAATAGGATTAACATCGCATGGCAGAATCACGAATATGGAGATCACAGACAGAGCTAAACAAATAATGGTCAATCACGAGGGGAAGTGCACATAGTGCTTTTGAGTTCAACACACCCGGATGCCCAAGAGAAAATAAACCACCTCCAAAATGTTTCAGGGCAAATTGGTCTCCAAATTAACACCACAAAAACAAAGACTATTGATCTTACCAACAGTTCAGATGACACCAAATTGAACAGCTACGTTCTTGAAAAAGTCAACAGCTTCACATACCTAGGAAGCAAAATGACATCTACAGGGGACTCAACACCAGAAATATCATCTAGAATCGCACTGGCATCTAGTGCCTTCAATAAACTGTCAAACATCTGGAAGTCAAAGACACTCAGCAAACACACAAAACTTAAAATCTTCAACTCTTGAGTGATTCCAGTGTTAACGTATGGATGTGAAAGTTGGAAATCAACGGTAGCTTTAGATAAAAAATTAGACAATTTTGAGAACAAATGTCTTAGAAGACTTCTAAACATCCACTGGACAGACTTCAGAACCAATTCGCAAATAAGACAAGAGACTAAGCAAGATACAGTATCCAATTTCATAAGAAGACGCCGTTGGAACTACATCGGCCATGTACTCAGAATGGACAAGTCAAGACTCCCCTATCAAGCCCTCATATGGTCACCAGTAGGGAAAAGAAAACGGGGAAGACCAAGAGAGACCCTGCGTAGAACCATCATTAGAGAAGGCTCATTCAATGGCCAAGTAAATATCCAAGATCTACAACAGGTAGCAGCGAACCGCCAAGCATGGAGAGACAGGACTTCTGACCTATGCGCCGCCTTAGGCTCAAGAGGAAAGACTAACTAACGAGGGGAAGATAGGCGGCCACGCTGGATGGGACATACACTGAGATAAATTAAGAATAGTATAAACCGAAAGTTTTTGTTTGGAATCCGCAGAGAAAAAGAAATAGAGGACGACCTAAAACACAAACTAAAAACACACAGAGAAATAGAGACAGAAATGAAGCTATGGGAAGGACATGGACTGAGCTGCATAGACTAGCTAAGGGAAGGACGGCTTGCGGTGAGTTGCTCGACAGCCTATGTCTCAACAGGAGATTCATTCAGTCAGTAGTATGTCCTTTGTAGAGCCTGGCTCCGATAACAACCTTCCGGAAAACTTCTCGATCACAAGCAAGATGTCCCGCGTCTGACACACCCATCTGGATTTCATCCGCCACATCCTGCACCCATCTTCTCTTTGGCCTTCCTCTTCCTCTCTTCCCGGGCATATGCCCCTCCATGACTGTTCTCTGCAAACTTTCATGACGTTTCAAATGACCACAATATTTCAATTTTCTTTGTTTTATCGTCTTTAATAGCCTTCTTCAATATTCAGCTCTTGAAGTATGGATGCATTTGTTCTTTTCTTTATCCAATATATTCTTAGAACTCTTCTATAACATTTATATTCAAAGGATTTATGCGCTGTTTAGCTTGTTTAGTAAGTGTCCAGGTCATACAGGCGTATGTTGCAATAGGAAAGTTGCATGCTCTTAAAAATCTAATGTTTGTAGTTCTATCTGTCCACTTCACAATTTATTCAATTGGTTTAGTCTTTTAAGAGCAATAGATATTCGTTTTTTAATTTCTTTCATTGTGTCACCATTGTTGGTAATCAATGAGCCAAGATATTCGAAATTTTCCACCACTTCCAATTTTTCCTCATTAACATATATTATCTTTCTCCACAGTAGTTTTATCTGTATGAATTATCTTTGTTTTTGCTACGTTAAGTTATAAGTTGTGATTTTCACTATTAAATTTGGTTGAGGTCATTAGGTTTTCTATACCATTCTGTGTTGTGGATAGCAATACTGTATCATCAGCATATCGAATCCATGGTATGTCATGACCACCGATACATCATTTTGCTCCCTGTTTATATCATCTCTGACATCTCTCACTATATTTTCGACGTACAGGTTAAAAAAAAAAATAGGGGGCAAGCACACAGCCCTGCCGGAGATAACAGGTTAAAAAAAAAAAAAAAGATATCGTGTAGTGTGGCATGCGATATGTATTTCTTTCATAGTCTCACTCCAAAGTGTGTATATCGACTATAATTTCATGTTTTCAACTATGTTGACCAATGCCTTCGAAAATAACGACATTGGATTAGACATCAAGTACCATATGGATGAAAAGCTGTTCAATCTCAGAAGGCTGAATCTAAAACTAAAACCCCCGGTGACACCGTCAGAGAGCTCCTGTTTGCTGACAATTGAGCTTTATATGCCAACTCAGAGGCAGGCACAACGTTTCAGATTTCTCGTATGCCTGTGCCAACTTTGGGCTCAATGTTAACTTGGAGAAGACTTTAGTTATGTGCCAGTCAGCTCCAGGGATAAGTCACACCATGCCGAATATCAAAGTGAATGTTCATAGACTAAGTTTTTTTCCCTCCGCGTTTCCATCCTGTTTCAGGATATTGCGGTCAACACCAGCATCTTTCAGCTGTATGTTGATTCCTAGGCTAGATTTCGCTCATCAGCACGCCACGACTTTCTGAGCGACCGGCTCCATATTCTCATAAGTCACTGGCGCGACTCGAACCGCTTCCAATTCTCGTGCGCTCACGTCAACCACAAGAGTATTCGGGGTTACCGAGAAAGCTGCTAACCCCTCGGCCAGGGAGACCGGCTCATAGGCTACGTGTTGTGGACAATTTCACCTATCTTGGCAGCATTGTGTCACAAGCTGCCACAATTGACGATGAAGTGAATGCAAGAATCTCCAAGGCCAGTGCGGCCTTTGGCAGACTACAAAAAATGTGTGGGGCAGAAATGGAATAAGCCTGCAAAAAAAAAGCTGAATGTCTACAAAGCAATCGTAGTATCCACACTGCTATATGCTTGTGAAACCTGGAATGTTTACCAACGACAAGCTAGGAAATTAAACCACCTCCACACAGTCAGCCTTAGGAAGCCCTGAAGATCTAACGGCAAGACAAGATCCCAGACACAGAAGTCTTGGAAACAGCCTCCATGCCCAGTATCCACACTCTACTAATGAAGAATCAGATTCTCTGGACTGGTCTTCTGACTCGCATGCCAAACCACTTTCTTCCTAAACGAATGATTTTGACGGTGAGTTTCATTGTGGTAAACGCTCCCAAGGCGGCCAGAAGTAACGCTTTAAAGACACTCTGAAGATATCGCGCAAAGCTTTTGGAATTCATCACGACGCATGGAACATTGCTGCCAAAGACCGAAATTCATGGCGTACATCATTACGCAAGGATGTAGTCACAAGCGAAGCAACAGGACTGCAAGAGCAGTGAAATAAAAATCTGGACGAAAAAAGAAAAGAAAAAAAACACACCGCAGGAGATCCTCCTCCTGGAACGTCAATACTATTTGCCACATTGTTAAAGAACATTTCAAGCCAAAATAGTCCTTGCCAGACATCTCAGAACTCACGGCTCAAAACTTTCAAACCCACTGGATAAAATGAATGATCATCTTCATACTTAATGTACAAACAACATCGACTATAAATATCATGTTATGGGGAGGATCTACAAGATCTGAACATCGACAAACGAAATGGCTCATACACAGTATCATATCTTGGAAACTAAAATAGTTTGACCATATTAAAAGTCACAGTAGCTTGGAAAGAAACAGCTACGAAAGGCACACCTCCTGGGAGAGAAGGCAGGGCTCGCCCAGCAAGACGAAGGACACCTGGCATTGCAGACACCTCGGCTTATCTAGGGTGCATGAGGCGGGAGAATTGGGGAAACAATCGAGAAACCTTTCAGCGACCTGTGATGAGAGCGACGTTCTACAAATGACCTGCACCATGATGAGGCTGGGTCAACCCCAGGACCGCACTGGTCAGAAAAATAATCCCGCTTCTGCTGGAGACTGAGCCCCAGAGCTATGCCGCAATGGGTCATTCACAGCCACTTTGATATCACAATTTATAATCTCCCTTACAGAATGAGGAACTGACTATTTCGGGAACTTTTTCAAACGACCACGTAACCCCCCCCCCCCCACGGGTCACTGTGATCTCATAAATCTATAATATCCCTTACAGAATCAGGAATTTGCTATTTAGGGAACTTTTTGAAACGACCACGTAAAAACAAGATATATATATATATATACCCAGGGTCACTTTGATCTCATAAATCTATAATCTCCCTTACAGAATCAGGAATTGATTATTTAGGGAACTTTTTGAAACGACCACGTAAAAACAAGAGATATGCTCACGGACACTCCCAGCTGTCAGCGATTAATTACTGTGTCCACAGGATAACTGAGACAGCTCATTCTGCTGCCATACCAGTTTCAATCAAGTATCAACATTCTCAAAGTTTAAATTAATATCTGTCACTTGCAGGTCCCCAAAAACATTTAACAATGCAATAGGGCAGTCACTTTGTGCACTGCGAGACACTACTTCTCTGGTGGTGATAAACAATTTTATCATTGCCTGGGTCATCATCGACGCAAAACACGATCTTCACAGAAACGTTTGTGCTACCCAACACGTGACATTTGGAATGTCCCTTCTGTATGTGTCCTACAGAATCCTTCGTATGAAACAATTTGTCAGTAGAAACATAAATCACTGAATGGAAATAGGGAGACAGTCAAGGATCAGGCGCAGTTGAACTGACAACAACGACAATTAATTCAATTATTCTAACTTACTTGATAATTTATAAAAACATAATAAATATCACAGCAGTGGAGTTTGAAACACAATACTGACCTGAAAATGCACAGTAACAGGTATATTAATGATCTAGTTTCAGCTATCTGACCGAGGAGTTAAGTGACTTATCGGTGTTCTCACTGGCTAGCCGTTGTGTGGGCTCATTAGCCATGTGTGTCAGTGTGAACTTTCAATTAGGTTTCTATTACAATGTCACCATTCAATTAGCTGGCCAGACTGTATGTAAATAGCACGCGCACGTTTCATGAAAGCGGTGTTAGCTGTTGTAAGGTGTGCACGTTCTATGAAAGCAATGTGAATTGTTGTGAGGTGTTCACGTTCTATGAAAGCAGCGTGAATTGTTGTGAGGTGTGCACGTTCTATGAAAGCAGCGTGAATTGTTGTGAGGTGTGCACGTTCTATGAAAGCGGTGTGAGCTGTTGTGAAGTGTGCACGTTTCATGAAAGCAGCGTGAAATGTTGTGAGATGTGCCGGTTCCATGAAAGCAGTGTGAATTGTTGTGAGGTGTGCACGTTCCATGAAAGCAGCGTGAATTGTTGTGAGATGTGCACGTTCTATGAAAGCGGTGTGAGCTGTTGTGGGGGTGCACGTTCCATGAAAGCAGTGTCAACTGTTGTGAGGTGTGCACGTTCCATGAAAGCAGTGTCAGCTGTTGTGGGGGTGCACGTTCCATGAAAGCAGTGTGCGCTGTTGTGAGGTGTGCACGTTCCATGAAAGCAGTGTGCGCTGTTGTGAGGTGTGCACGTTCCATGAAAGCAGTGTGAGCTGTTGTGAGGTGTGCACGTTCCATGAAAGCGGTGTCAGCTGTTGTGAGGTGTGCACGTTCCATGAAAGCAGTGTGAGCTGTTGCAAGGTGTGCACGTTCTATGAAAGCAGTGTCAGTTGTTGTGAGGTGTGCACACTTCAGACAACGTGTGCTGTCTACTATACAGTGGGTACCAAACGGTGACGAGCGAGAGGGCCACCTTTACCAATCATTGGGAGGTTCCACACGCGGTGAGTTCAAAATATTGACTTTTCGTTCAGAAAGCAATGGCAAAATACTGAGAGTAAAATTCGATAGTAAATCACAAACAGGCAATAGGGACTGGAGTTAAATGCAACGTACTGCAAAGAACATGTATACACCAGTAGTTTCAATATGTTTTACAGAAGAGTGTTAAATACACCAGTAGTTTCAAAATGTTTTACAGAAGAGTGTTAAATACACCAGTAGTTTCATTATGGTTTACAGAAGAGTGTTAAATACGCCAGCAGTTTCAATATGTTTTACATAAGAGTGTTAAATACACCAGTAGTTTCAATATGGTTTACAGAAAAGTGTTAAATATACAAGTAGTTTCAATATGTTTTACAGAAGAGTGTTAAATACACCAGCAGTTTCAATATGTTTTACAGAAGAGTGTTAAATACACCAGTAGTTTCAATATGTTTTACAGAAGAGTGTTAAATACACCACTAGTTTCAATATGTTTTACAGAAGAGTGTTAAATACACCAGTAGTTTCAATATGTTTTACAGAAGAGTGTTAAATACACCAGTAGTTTCAAAATGTTTTACAGAAGAGTGTGAACTACACCAGTAGTTTCAATATGCTTTACAGAAGAGTGTTAAATACACAAGTAGTTTCATTATGGTTTACAGAAGGTGTTAAATACACCAGTAGTTTCAATATGTTTTACAGAAGAGTGTTAAATACAACAGTAGTTTCAAAATGTTTTACAGAAGAGTGCGAACTACACCAGTAGTTTCAATATGCTTTACAGAAGAGTGTTAAATACACAAGTAGTTTCATTATGGTTTACAGAAGTTGTTAAATACACCAGTAGTTTCAATATGTTTTACAGAAGAGTGTTAAATACACCAGTAGTTTCAATATGTTTTACAGAAGAGTATTATCTAATTGAAAGAAAAGAAAAGGAAAGCAAACAGAGATATCCAAACAAGAACCCACCATTGAAGAACAGACAAGACAGATAATATTTATAAAACTAAAATATTTTAGCCTTGTCAATAGATATGATTTGACGGAGAGATTATTATGGAGGGAGATGTTTCGGGGAAGCGGAGAAGAGAAAGAACACATCATAGGTGGATTCAAGGTGTGGTAGATAATTTACACATGGCAGCAACAGAGACTGGGTATGTGGCTTATGTTAGAGAGACATTTCGAAAGACCTTTGTGAAAGGGGGGGGGGGGGACAGTTCTACATGAATGTGATGATGAGTACGCCATAGTGAATTCCCAAAAGTCATGGTGTCAGAGAAAGGCGCATTCTGTAACAACACATCTACCCTGCCGTTAACAAGACGATGACTGGAACTATCAGTTTAATTCAGACTCCTTCTGCCAATCACCTCACAATTAAGCGTGGGCTCTGTTGTGAACAAGACACAAGTCGATGGCTGGAACTATCTGTTTAATTCAGACTCCTGCTGGTCACCTCACAATTAAGTATGGGCTCTATTGTGAATAAGACACAAGTCGATGGCTGGAACTATCTGTTTAATTCAGACTACTTCTGCCGGTCACCTCACAATTAAGCGTGCTGTGCTTGGCTGCTTATACGGGCGTCGTCGAAGACGCCGCATTCCCTCTGCAGTGTTTAACATCACTCAGGGTTGCGTGTTGTTATGTTGTCTGACGTTGGTACAGACAACGCGTCGCAACCTCGGATGTGAGACCTTGACACTCTCCACACCCCTTTTTCATGGAAGGATTTCCTTTCATGTACAATATATATAGGTGTTATTAAACCTGTCAAAGTCGAACATTATACGTTAATAGTTATTATAATTATATACAGGTGACTAGTAAGCAATATGTATACAACAATTGCGTTGCACTATGAACTACAACAGTCAAGTACAATCTATTTAATGGGCATTACCTCGCTGTGACACAGCTAGTCCGTAGGTATCGGCTAAACTGGCCCCTACCTCACAACCAAGAACAAAAATACTAAAATCATCAGGTCAAGCCGTGAGCATCTCCCTCTGAGATAGCTCCATCATCAGACCTCTGTTTAGAGTTTCTAATGAAGGTCAACAGTTTTGGCAATATACTGTCCATATCTAAACGACGTCACATTGACATGTTATATATCAAGCACACATGTTAATGGTTACAATACATAATTACATATCACCAAAAATTTAGAATAATGTCCCCTGGTTATTATTCCAAAAATTTAGGACCAATAATTTATCGTCGTTTACAAGACATAAATTAGTACTACAAATTTATTTCTTAGTGTCATAATTTGATACCTATTGACAAATGTGCACAAAAAGTCACGTTTGTAAAGAAGCAATCAAGTTACGATGCTGAGATTACATATTATAAAAATCGACATATACAATTCCGTATATGGACATATTTTAAATCACATTTTAATACAATCGTCATACATTTATAGACTTTTCAGCGTAGTCTGCTAACTTTTAAATTAATATGCAAAAAATATTCGGAAGTATACAGCTGTACTATTTTACATATGTGTTGTGGTGTCATTCACACGACATTAGTCCGTTCTGGATGGATATTATATAAACGGAGTAGTAGTTGTTACTATCAGCTGTTGAATCATTTCTTCCGCTTTCTGCTCGGATTGTACTGTCGCGGTCATCTTTCGTACCTTGTTAAAACGTCTTGGACACATCGGTCTGGATACCTTCAGGATTACATCACGTTGTAGTGGCTTGGTAAGTTCCTGGATCCTATAGTGTTGTCCAGTGACACTTCTCTGTAGTGTCTGGTTGTTACAATATTTATCTATTTACAATAATAATCACATTCTTTCTCATATCTCACAGTTATACAACACATTAGTTTACATCATAATGATTCCATTCTTTCACATATCTCACAATTATACACGCCTTCATTTGCATGATAATAATAAGAATCCAAATATGTACATAAGTTATATACATTGGGAGATACAATCTACCCCATCACATTGGTGTACACAGCGTTACTGACACATTGTCACAATTGGCTGTGGTACTGAGCACTATCTACGTTGCAGTTTTATACACCCTCTGCACTGTGCTCTGGTGTTGACTGGGTATTAGGTTCGTCGTATGGACATCTCGACAAAAGATCTGCAAGACAATTTTGTGAACCCTTTATATGGTTAATTTCATAGCTATAGTCCTGCAGAAGAAGGGACCATCTTGCTACCTTGCTGTTACTTGGCGTTCCTCTGGTAACAATTGTCAGCGGACTATTATCTGTTTCAATAATGAAATGTTTGCCTAACAAAAATCTAGAAAGTTTACGTACCGAAAATACCATGGCAAGAGCCTCGAGTTCCGGTGTACTATAATTTCGTTCGCTGGTGTTCAGTTTTCGAGAGACGTAGTATACTGGGTACAAGATTTGGTCGTGTTCTTGGAGAAGCACACCTCCAATGGCTACGGAGCTCGCATCACATCTTAATCTAAAAGTAATATTCAAATTTGGCAATTTCAGAATAGGTGCTTTAGAAAAATATGAAAGAATCTTTGTAAATGCTGGCCTTAAACATTCACTGTTTACAATCACATTGGGGTGTTTATTTGTTAGTAGATCAGTGAAACATTTGGTCAATTCTGCAAAATGAGGAATAAACTGTCTATAATAGTTTAAAAGACCTAACACACTTCGCAACTGTTTCTTAGTTGTCGGAAGCGACAATTTCAAAATTCTGGACATGATGTTATCGTCACTTGATATAAAGCCCTTTGAGATCTTATAACCCAAAAATGAAATTTCCTGAAAGGCTATATCAACTTTGGAAGGTTTTATAGTCAGTCCATGATGTCTAATCCTGTCAAATGTCTGCTGTAGTGCTGTTATGTGCTCTGTCATGTCCTTTGTGTGTATGCAAATGTCGTCCATGTACCAAATGATGTTAGCAATGTCAGTTAAAAGAATTCTTGTCATTCTGACGAAGGTAGCTGGTGCATTGACTAATCCGAAAGGTAGTTTACACCATTCGTATAAACCCCACGGTGTGGCAAATGCAGTCAGATGTATACTATCAGGATGTACAGCTATCTGCCAGTAGCCTTTTGTCATGTCAAGTTTAGTAAAATAACGTGAGTCAGATAGTTCAGTCAAGATGTCTTCACAGTTGCTCATTGGTTCTAAATCCAACTGTGTAATGCTGTTGAGTTTACGATAGTCCACACAAAGTCTAATAGTTTTGTCCTTTTTCCGTACTAAAACTATTGGTGAACAGAAATGAGATTGTGAACGTCGAATGATATGATTTGCTTCTAAATCAATGATTTCTTGATGAAGTTTTTCTTTATAGTGTATAGGGATGGAATATGGTCTACACTTAATAGGAATGTCAGATGTCAAGATGATTTGGTGCTGCACTAAATCTGCCTGTCCTGGGCTGTCAGAAAAGATCGTCCTGTACTCTTGTATCAGTTGTCTGCAACTGTCAGTTTGTGTCTGCGTCAGTTTAGGATTTACCTTAATGTTCTGTAAGTTGGTCGTCGTGTCAAGAACTGGCGTCGGTATCTCGTCAGTGTCGTTGTCGTCCGTCTGGTCCACTATGGTGGTGCTTGCTGCAGTCTCTACTTGTTCGTCTTGCCTGTGGTGATATGGTTTGAGCATGTTAATATGGAAAATTTTATGTTTGTCCCTAACTGCAATCTCGTAATCTACCGTCGAAATTTGTCGTAGTACTTTGAACGGTCCTTGCCATGAGTCAGTTAGGAGCTGTCTATCACTTGGCAAAAGAAGAAGAACGTCCTGTCCTGGCGTCAGTGTAATAGTCCTATTTCCTCTGTTAGCATATTGTCGGTAGATAGCTCCTGATTTTTGGAGAGCTTCTTTAGCTAACACACATGATTTCATAATTCTATCACGCAATGATGTTACATGTTCATGTGGTGAAATGGGTATAGGCATCGTTGTACTTTCAGTCAACATAGATTCATACAGAGATAATGGGCCGCGTGGTTGTGCACCATATAACATTTCGAATGGTGAAAACCCCGTGCTGGAATGGGGCACTTCCCTATATGCAAACAAAATTGCAGGCAGATAAGTATCCCAATCTTCAGGATGTTCTTGGGTTACCTTAGAGAGCATATGTTTCATATCGCCATTAATCTTTACCACTATACCGGTCGAATGTGGGTGGTATGGACTGTTGAAGCATTGTTTAACACCCAACATTTTGGTAAAGGCTTGTGTAGCTGAGGAAATAAACTGGCTACCCCGATCTGAAAGGATGGTATCAGGGAATCCTACCCTCGCAAAAATATGAAAGAACACTTCCATGATGTCTTTGGAAGTTATGTTCTTCAGTGGAATCGCTTCCGGCCAACGAGTACATAGATCAATGTGTGTTACAATGTACCTATTACCTTTAGATGTTACATGGTTCAGAGGACCAACTATATCGACCGAGATCTTTTCAAACGGTCTACTAGCCAAATCAGTAACTTGCAATTCAGCTTGTGGGTGTTTACCCTTTTTGACAAGCTTTTGACAGATGTCACACGATCTGCAATACTGTTTGGTATCGCTGCAAAACTTTGGCCAATAAAATTGAGTAAGTAACCTTGCTCTAGTTTTAGCATACGCCATGTGTCCTGCAAAGGGTATGTCATGAGCTAGATTCAATGCTTGCTTGCGGTTTTCTAACGGTAGCACTGTTTGTTCTATAGTGCTGGAACCTTTGGTGTAGTACCGTGTTAGAATTCCGTTCTTCAGAGCAAAGTACCAATGAGCATTCTTTGCTACTCTTGGCTTTTGGCCTACAAGTTTAAAATACTTTTGCAGAGATCGATCGGCTTTTTGAGATGTTATAAACGTCTCCCTGGTTGTCTCAGGAGATGTTACAACTGGACTTACTCTTTGTAAAGCCTCTGTCAGATCGATTCGATCTTGCATCTGTGCAGTAGATCTAGTTACTGCATTTACTACATTACAACGATCATTCTCATCACCCATTGATGTTACATTCCCACAATTACATGTATGTTCTGGCGTAGCCAGGTTGGTATTTGTACATTCATTTACAGGTGGTAATACATCATGAATGGTGATTGGTGATGGAGGTGGAATGGTAGTATCAATATTACAAATGACAGTTGATGTAATACTGTCATGTGGTATGTCATTCACTTCAGGAAGGTTTCCAATGATAATATCGCAACAAGGATTGGTTAATGCTGCGCATTTAACCTTTCCTGTAAGGAATGGTGTAGTTATATATGCCAAGGCAAGTGGATATTTCTCTATGTTTCCTGAGAACGTCCTGCATGTGACATATTTACCACTATATTGTAATGGTAAAATGTAATCTCTCTTTACACCAATGAGAGTACTGCCGCTATCACGTAAAACTGTGGCAGCTCTACCATTAACATACCCCTGGTGGATGTTTAGTTTACCTTGGGAGTTTACTACAGAATTGGCCTCCTCACTGGTAACAGGTATAGAATGGCCGCATGTTAACACGCCATCCTCATGAAATTGATCACAAATGGTACATTTTTCATGATGGAACACCTCAATGGAGTGTGCTGAGTTTACTGGGTGATCTTGTACACTTTCATCTTCTGAAGAAGAATTGTCAAACATGGCTGCATTAGCCTTTCTGGTCATTGACCTGCCTTTACAATTCTTACGCCAGTGACCATAAGCTTTACAAAGATAGCATTTGGTAACTTTTCTGTAGTTCTTCCTTTCTTTATCTTGCTTAGAAATGTAATTATGCAAGTAAGCAGTGTACCCAGGATGTTGGTCACACATATCATTCTCATTGTGTAAATAGTGGCAATATTTGCACTGATACAATTTCTTTGCAGCTTGTTTATAAGGTCTTTGTTCGTTATTTGACCCTGCCTGATATTTGCCGTATGTAGCTGCTGCTACAAAGTCTGTGCTGGTCAGACTACTAGAGAAACATTGCTTATTGGCTGAAAAATAACCAGAGCCACGACTTTCAATCTGTTGGACACTTTCACACTGACATTCCAACAAAAATTTAGAAAAGGGGGGTGGGAGAGATGCGATAATCTTATCTCTCAACATAAGATCAACTAATTTGTCATAACTTCCATTTACTTTGGCTGCTGACAGCCATTTAGAAAAAATATTTTGAATTTCTGAGATGTAA
This sequence comes from Cepaea hortensis, assembly GCA_963921405.1. Classification (NCBI taxonomy): domain Eukaryota; kingdom Metazoa; phylum Mollusca; class Gastropoda; order Stylommatophora; family Helicidae; genus Cepaea; species Cepaea hortensis. The sequence continues at coordinate 71,381,715 of OY992893.1, forward strand.
TCAGAGAACATGTGTGTTGGCTTAGGAGACAACTTTCAAAACTGTTCTCTATAACCTGATTCATCTAGCAAAAAATTTGACATAATTTTCGCTTTAATGTACAGATAATCTTCTTTCAGGTCATTTGGGATCGACTCTATGACTTTAAGAGGTTCCCCAGAAAGACTTCTTACATATACTATCCCCCATTCAGGTTTTGGAATTTTGTAATGATCCATAACAAATTCAAAATTTTGGATAAATGCTGCTATGCAATCACCTGTGTTGTAACTTCTGATCAGACCTTGGTACTTTTTATGAGGTTGATCTTTGTCTGTTTCTCTATTAACTTTATCTTTAGAAGATTCAGCTTTCAGCTGTTCAATCTTCAGTTGTGTTTCTTGCTCTTCTTTCTTACTTTGGGCTAAGATCTCAGCTTGCCTCACTGCAGCTTCTGACTGTTTTAGAGCAGCTTCTGGTTGTGCCTGTTGAAGCTTTAGGGCAGCTTCTGATTGTGCCTGTTGAAGCTTTAACGCCCTTTCGGCCGCTCTCTCATCCCTCTCACTAATTTGCTCTTGCTTCAAAAGATATTCTGCATATTTACTTTCACTCCATGCTCTCAACCCCTCCCCAGACATATTCATTTTTAAACCCATTTCAATGAAATCGCTTAAAGAAGACATGATGAACAATACGTATGATGAAATAAATATAAACAAAATTACTTATGATGTTAGTAATTTACAAATATTTTTAGCACAGTTGATGTTTAAAGCCAGACTAACGAAAGTATAAAGAAGAATGAAAAAAAAAATTTTTTATACTCAAGTAATCCTTGGGCAATGTGCTGTTCAGTGGTGCTCGAAATCACACTGGAACGTCTTTCGGGTTGACGCACAAAAAATTTTTGAAGTTCACCAGGCTCAGGTCACGTTGACACAAAAAACCTGTACTTTTTAAACTAAACGAAATTAGAACGTTTGTAAAGGTATGGTGTGTGTAATGTCACTGAAGTCTGTAAAGGTTTGTATGCTGTCAAGTATTATTGTTAGTCGTTACCACAATCAACAACTTTAACGCTCACACTAACCCTACTCAATGACATTCAAGGGCACGGCCGCCATTTTGGAATTTAGGTACAAAATTTGTTGAATTTAGCGATAAGTCTGAAGACGCCTCGGTTGGCTCCAAATAATATCTTCACACTTATAATTTAATGAAATCAACACTATTTAATCGTTACTTTACCTTAATCTATGACTTGCGCACTTCTATCGGCATTTTCACATTCGCTTCAAACTCGGACAAAAAAAATCTACAAGTTCGCATTTAGTTCAAAACCCGGACGAAAGCCACCACGTTCGCACTTGTCAGAGTCTTGCTTAGAGCAAGATAAGTAGCTCGTTTTCTGGCAAGTGTGAAGCAATATCAAACTATCAAATCACACGAAGTGAATATCCGAAACTATTATTCACAAGCTTTATTTATGCGCTGCATTTATTATCGCACAAACATCGCGCAATGACAATCCATAGCAATCATTACGGCATGAACAATAACAATACAATACATAAAGATACATGCAATTAATAAACCTCTCACTTACAAGTCAAACTATTCAAGCGTTCGAACCAGTCTCCCACTGTCGTACAGGCTAGCTCTCAATGCAGATTCAAACACCACTCGCAGACTCATGCGACCTGTCCATTCAAACACCTAAGCCCGTCTGCCAGATCTGGCGTCCTACACGCTACACGCCAGTCGGCGCTCACGTCAGCTGGTGTGACCCATGCCAGGTTCACGGGGTGTACGGCTGACCAGCGGTCGTTTAAGCGTCGCTCAATTGCTGTGCTTGGCTGCTTATACGGGCGTCGTCGAAGACGCCGCATTCCCTCTGCAGTGTTTAACATCACTCAGGGTTGCGTGTTGTTATGTTGTCTGGCGTTGGTACAGACAACGCGTCGCAACCTCGGATGTGAGACCTTGACAGCTCTATTGTGAATAAGATACAAGTCGATGGCTGGAACTATCTGTTTAATTCAGACTGTTTGTGCAGGTCACCTCACAATTAAGCGTGGGCCCTCCAACTCACGCACAGCCCTATGCAGACGTGTTCATGATTGGCTGGAATCTGTGAATAAAGTCTCCTACGAGATGAAGTAGGTAGTTTCACGCCAGACCTCCTTAGCCGCCCCCTAAGAGTTGTTGAGTTGAGTTGAGCTAAGAACCGACATCATTGCAATCAGAACATTCCCATACGCGCTCCGTCACCTCGTTCAACAGCCAGCGAAGAATCACACTAATAATCGTTCCCACCGCTATCTGATTAAAAGTTCTCCTGGTCTTCCCTCTCAGTTTTAGATTCTACCAGAACCCCAGCCGATCCCCCGCCATATCATTCTTTCCACATAAGGGTTCTCAATCTATTCCTCCACCTTTTCCACCTGATCCCACAGGCGCACGACCACCTCTCCCTTGTCTATGGGTAATCGACCAGCAAGAGGTCGCCCCCTAAGACATACATGATAGGTTACAGTGTTAATATCCTGTGCTTCCATTATAGGCGCGGGAAACACACGGACTTGTGAGTTACTTCTCTTTCACAATAAATGCCTTTTGTTTTCGGCATATGTGGGTTATCGCTGATGGATTTCTCTTCTTACTGTTGTAGATACTGACGCGAATAGGTTGACTGTTGTCACAGACAAATATTCGTACTCTTCGCAGATGAAGATGGAGCACGTTTGAGAATGACCTGATGTCGGTTCCTGACTCAACTCATATACAAGTAGGGAGAATATCACGACAGGTAAGGAAAAAAAAAAAAAAAAGACGTATTTACAAAACTGGGACTGACTCAAAGTCTCAAACGTTACTGAGTCAGATCAAGAGCAGACAACTAAGGTACTTCCGTCACAAAGAGACAGCTACTTGCTCTAGAGCAAGCAGTGGTTCTCAACCGGTGGGGAATTCCCCCCCCCCCACACCCCCCCCCCCCAATTAAGATTGTTTCAAGATCGCGTTAATACAAGAACCGATTACTTGATATTGTTTTTTTTTCCCCTTCATACTTTACGGTTCTGTACGTCTCACCCTTCTGAAATTCATTTTATAACGTAAGTAGACCCGCAAATCACGTTTTATGTAGACGTCTAGACTTGTTTTAGTATGTGCTATTAAATTTAGCTTCCATTATTACGTATACTGTGCAGGGGCGGGGGGAGGGGGGGGGAAGGGGGTTAGTTTGGAAATATGAAAGGGGGGGGAGTAACGTTCTGAAAATATGGTGAAGGGGGCACGGACCAAAAAAAGGTTGAGAACCACTGCTCTAGAGTGTATTCCAAGGACATGTGGATGGGCGAGTGCGGAAAGACGACAACTTAATTCCGGCGTGGACAACATCAAGCGATGGACTGGAAGAAGCCAGCATGAATGCACCGTGAAGACGCGACAAAGACGGTGATGGAGACGAATTACAACCGATTTACAAGATGTCACCCAATGATGATCGACTATTGCTGATATTAAAAAACACAACTGCTAGTGCAGTCGCCGTGAACTGTGCAGGTTAGCGTTTTCTTTTTCGTTCACAGCACTCGGGACATTCCCATACGTACTCCATCCTCATCTTCAACAACAAGCGAAGAGTCCCAATACTAATGGCACCCGTTGTAGTCTGATTATGTGTCCGTCTAGCCTTTCCTCTGAGTACTGAGTGTCGGCTAGATCCTCTTGTCACTCCCCGCCGCACCACCCTCTCCAGACAATGATGGTGTATCTGTTACCGAATCGGGAGAGAAGTCTCTACACAAACCGCACTCCGATAGATGTAAGCTTTTTTTTTCTCGAGACTTGGTGATCTTCAACGCCAATGTATCGGACTTAAGAGCTGAAACTCAGTTTGCCAACGAATTCACCAGTTGAGGGAAAGTATCATACACTGGTCAGCGTTCCATGGTGCTCTTGGTCCTGATTCAGTATCCCAGTAGCAGGTGCTTCGGTGCCTTCATGAGTCGTCTTTGGCTCTTATCTGAGCCCCACATCCTCCTCTGGAATGCCAGCTGCCTGTGGGACTGCCCATCACATCTCATCCACAGTCAAACCTACATTGGGGAATGATGCCATTTATCAGGATTTATGAACAATATGGATGGACTGAGACGGTGACATGGAGGAATATTAGCAGCAGAGCTGATCCTGAACCCCAAAGACTGAGATATGTGGGCAGACATGTACGCCTACGCCAGCTGGCATGGCACTTGGTGATGGTGATGAACGGTTGCGTGGGTTGGTTGGTAAATTCTCTAGAAGACTAGAGTTTTAACTCTTACGTCCGCAGCACTGTCGTTGAGGTCGTTTGAACCATGAAAACGGCGTGAATTTATCGTGCAGAGGTTATGTAGATACTTTCCTGAATACTGAAATACCATCTAGCCAGGACTGTATTGCGGAACTTTCCTTTCCCTCTGAAAGATCAGAAGCCGAGAACGGTGTGCAAAAAGCGGTACCTGCTCAGAGAGGCATGTTGTGATATGACCAGGGCTTGATTCAGCACAGCTCAGAGAGGCATATTGGGATGTAGCCTGTCTTGATTCAGCACAGCACACATGAGCTGGCTGGGATTAGACCACAGCGATGATCATCTTTCTCCGAATGAATGTGGGTATTGATTGATTCAGCACAGCACACATGAGCTGGCTGGGATTAGACCACAGCGATGATCATCTTTCTCCCAATGAATGTGGGTATTGATTGATTCAGCACAGCACACATGAGCTGGCTGGGATTAGACCACAGCGATGATCATCTTTCTCCGAATGAATGTGGGTATTGATTGATTCAGCACAGCACACATGAGCTGGCTGGGATTAGACCACAGCGATGATCATCTTTCTCCCAATGAATGTGGGTATTGATTGATTCAGCACAGCACACATGAGCTGGCTGGGATTAGACCACAGCGATGATCATCTTTCTCCCAATGAATGTGGGTATTGATTGATTCAGCACAGCACACATGAGCTGGCTGGGATTAGACCACAGCGATGATCATCTTTCTCCCAATGAATGTGGGTATTTTACTTTCAGCAACCTCCAACTCAATTCCCAGATGGATTGTTGATTTATTTATTCTTCCACTTATTCCGTTTGGTGTCGTGGGGAGGAACAGTTGATATTCCAGTTGTGCTGGACATTATTATCGACAGCTTCCAGAAACATTGTCAGCATTACGTACTAGGACACATAAGTTTCCTACAGGTGTTCTAGACCAATTGTAGGTTTGCCCTTATTTAAACAGACTAGCACGTGAATACCGCCACTTAGTTATATACTTAAATTCAGCGGTTAATCTCGTCCGATCTGAGGTCGGAGATAAAATAACAACAAGCACAGCACGGGCACACGCGTGCCTGCTTTGCTTAACCGGCCACAGCCGTGAGTTTCATTTTACATGAGAGATACAATCATGGTTTAACCTCAGCCATTTGTGCAGGCAACAGCTGCAGCGACCACATTCTCCCCCACGTCGTGTCCTATAATTGAACATTACTTTACATGTTTCCCGCATACTTTTATTCAGATGACAATTAACAGCCACCCAAATGCCATGTCAGACCATCCTATCAATCTATAATAGATAGAACTCTACGACTGTCCGTAAACTTACTAATAGGAAACAAATGTCGTGGTGTTCCCTTGGCTTCCGCATCTATATATAAAAAGTACGTGCTGTATTACACTGCGAAAGATTTGGGAATTTTGCAACAGCAGCAATAAGTTACGGCATACTATGTACGATTTTCAACTTCGAGAAATCTTTCACATGTAATATGGACCTGTAATTTCGACATATCTTCTTCTTCTCCTGTCCTTTATCCTCAACTGGAGGATAAGCCCTTAAATCAGTTCGCGCCAAGCCGAGCTATCCTTGGTTAGCTCTTCCGGTTTTCTCAATTCTTTCCCTGGGTTAATAAGGAAATAAGTCGGCAATCCAGACTCCTTTGGGCTTTCTCTACCCCGTCTTATATTTCTTCCAGGAGACAGGCCTCCGTTCCCCTTGGTTGAGTGTTTCTTTCTTCTTTACCTTTGCACTTTGGATTTTCCAACTAAGGGGTGGGGTAGCCAACTTCAAGCTCAGCCTCTCACTGTCGCCTTTTACTACATGCATGATAGGTTACATTGTTACTGTTCTTTACTTCCTCTAACAAGAGATATATTAACAAGAGACACAATTAAAAAAGAGTCACAAATAAAAAGAGACAAATTCGATTCAGTTTAACTCATAGTATACCACTTGCCACATGATGCGTGAATATTGTTTAAATAACAATGCACCCCTTGCCACCACTTTGCAACGTGAATGAGCAAAGCAGGAAGCGATTGGAAGCAATTGAATCGTAGCGAATACCTTGTATCGCCAGAGCAAATAACGATTGCCCAGAAGAGGCTAATGAAAGTAGGCCGTCATAACCAACGATAGGAAAGAGATAAACAGCATTCTATGTTCATCTAATGAGAAAAGAGGCAGTTGGAATCAACGCGACGACTGTAGAAATTTATAGGAAGAGAGGCAGAGGCAGACCCAGAGAAATAATGCTGGATGGACTGAGACGGTGGCATGGAGAAATATCATCAATAGAGTTGATCCAGAACACTAAGGATCTACATCTGTGTGGAGAGACATGAACGCCTACGCCAGATGGCATGGCAGAGGATGATGACGACACATCATGCCACTGGAAGCGGCAAGCAGAATGGATCAAAAATTCTTAGTTACATCAGGTGGTCCTAAAGTGTCAATACGGTGTATGCTTTTTCTACACACTAAATAATGTGCCAGGTGTATGAACACTCCAGTTATTGTAGTACTTTAAAGTATACCCGCGCGGTTTGAAGCATCTCCGTGGGTGTGGTGGTGTCGAAATCGGGTTGTCTTTAGGTAAAGGGCACATTGATGGACGAACTCGTCAACTAATTTAAACACAGAAGCCACGAACAATAAGTTGCACGATTTATTGCCTGGCATATTTCGTTGCATCTTATCAGGTGCATACTACAGATTTCTGCATCATATAAAGTGAATAGATGAATTATACTTTGGCTGAAATACTTAAAATACATGGTCACTCATACTGTTCGAATGTGGAGCATTTGTTATCTCCATGGTAATCGCAACATTTAAAACGAAGTCTTTCTGTCTAATGTAGCATTATTCGTTTATTCACTTCAAATTATATAGAACTAAATATTCCAGGCAATTAATCGTGCAACCTATTATTTGTAGCTTATGTTTGTAAATTCTCTAAAGGAATACTTGTGAGTTAATGTACGTTTTTACATTCTCTAAGGGATTAAATACACTGTTGTGTGATAATGTGCGTTTTTACATTCTCTAAGGGAATACACTATTGTGAGTTAATGTGCGTTTTTACTTTCTCTAAGGGTAGTAAATCACAAACAGGCAATAGGGACTGGAGTTAAATGCAACGTACTGCAAAGAACATGTATACACCAGTAGTTTCAATATGTTTTACAGAAGAGTGTTAAATACACCAGTAGTTTCAAAATGTTTTACAGAAGAGTGTTAAATACACCAGTAGTTTCATTATGGTTTACAGAAGAGTGTTAAATACACCAGCAGTTTCAATATGTTTTACATAAGAGTGTTAAATACACCAGTAGTTTCAATATGGTTTACAGAAAAGTGTTAAATATACAAGTAGTTTCAATATGTTTTACAGAAGAGTGTTAAATACACCAGCAGTTTCAATATGTTTTACAGAAGAGTGTTAAATACACCAGTAGTTTCAATATGTTTTACAGAAGAGTGTTAAATACACCACTAGTTTCAATATGTTTTACAGAAGAGTGTTAAATACACCAGTAGTTTCAATATGTTTTACAGAAGAGTGTTAAATACACCAGTAGTTTCAAAATGTTTTACAGAAGAGTGTGAACTACACCAGTAGTTTCAATATGCTTTACAGAAGAGTGTTAAATACACAAGTAGTTTCATTATGGTTTACAGAAGGTGTTAAATACACCAGTAGTTTCAATATGTTTTACAGAAGAGTGTTAAATACAACAGTAGTTTCAAAATGTTTTACAGAAGAGTGCGAACTACACCAGTAGTTTCAATATGCTTTACAGAAGAGTGTTAAATACACAAGTAGTTTCATTATGGTTTACAGAAGTTGTTAAATACACCAGTAGTTTCAATATGTTTTACAGAAGAGTGTTAAATACACCAGTAGTTTCAATATGTTTTACAGAAGAGTATTATCTAATTGAAAGAAAAGAAAAGGAAAGCAAACAGAGATATCCAAACAAGAACCCACCATTGAAGAACAGACAAGACAGATAATATTTATAAAACTAAAATATTTTAGCCTTGTCAATAGATATGATTTGACGGAGAGATTATTATGGAGGGAGATGTTTCGGGGAAGCGGAGAAGAGAAAGAACACATCATAGGTGGATTCAAGGTGTGGTAGATAATTTACACATGGCAGCAACAGAGACTGGGTATGTGGCTTATGTTAGAGAGACATTTCGAAAGACCTTTGTGAAAAGGGGGGGGGGGGGGACAGTTCTACATGAATGTGATGATGAGTACGCCATAGTGAATTCCCAAAAGTCATGGTGTCAGAGAAAGGCGCATTCTGTAACAACACATCTACCCTGCCGTTAACAAGACGATGACTGGAACTATCAGTTTAATTCAGACTCCTTCTGCCAATCACCTCACAATTAAGCGTGGGCTCTGTTGTGAACAAGACACAAGTCGATGGCTGGAACTATCTGTTTAATTCAGACTCCTGCTGGTCACCTCACAATTAAGTATGGGCTCTATTGTGAATAAGACACAAGTCGATGGCTGGAACTATCTGTTTAATTCAGACTACTTCTGCCGGTCACCTCACAATTAAGCGTGCTGTGCTTGGCTGCTTATACGGGCGTCGTCGAAGACGCCGCATTCCCTCTGCAGTGTTTAACATCACTCAGGGTTGCGTGTTGTTATGTTGTCTGACGTTGGTACAGACAACGCGTCGCAACCTCGGATGTGAGACCTTGACACTCTCCACACCCCTTTTTCATGGAAGGATTTCCTTTCATGTACAATATATATAGGTGTTATTAAACCTGTCAAAGTCGAACATTATACGTTAATAGTTATTATAATTATATACAGGTGACTAGTAAGCAATATGTATACAACAATTGCGTTGCACTATGAACTACAACAGTCAAGTACAATCTATTTAATGGGCATTACCTCGCTGTGACACAGCTAGTCCGTAGGTATCGGCTAAACTGGCCCCTACCTCACAACCAAGAACAAAAATACTAAAATCATCAGGTCAAGCCGTGAGCATCTCCCTCTGAGATAGCTCCATCATCAGACCTCTGTTTAGAGTTTCTAATGAAGGTCAACAGTTTTGGCAATATACTGTCCATATCTAAACGACGTCACATTGACATGTTATATATCAAGCACACATGTTAATGGTTACAATACATAATTACATATCACCAAAAATTTAGAATAATGTCCCCTGGTTATTATTCCAAAAATTTAGGACCAATAATTTATCGTCGTTTACAAGACATAAATTAGTACTACAAATTTATTTCTTAGTGTCATAATTTGATACCTATTGACAAATGTGCACAAAAAGTCACGTTTGTAAAGAAGCAATCAAGTTACGATGCTGAGATTACATATTATAAAAATCGACATATACAATTCCGTATATGGACATATTTTAAATCACATTTTAATACAATCGTCATACATTTATAGACTTTTCAGCGTAGTCTGCTAACTTTTAAATTAATATGCAAAAAATATTCGGAAGTATACAGCTGTACTATTTTACATATGTGTTGTGGTGTCATTCACACGACATTAGTCCGTTCTGGATGGATATTATATAAACGGAGTAGTAGTTGTTACTATCAGCTGTTGAATCATTTCTTCCGCTTTCTGCTCGGATTGTACTGTCGCGGTCATCTTTCGTACCTTGTTAAAACGTCTTGGACACATCGGTCTGGATACCTTCAGGATTACATCACGTTGTAGTGGCTTGGTAAGTTCCTGGATCCTATAGTGTTGTCCAGTGACACTTCTCTGTAGTGTCTGGTTGTTACAATATTTATCTATTTACAATAATAATCACATTCTTTCTCATATCTCACAGTTATACAACACATTAGTTTACATCATAATGATTCCATTCTTTCACATATCTCACAATTATACACGCCTTCATTCGCATGATAATAATAAGAATCCAAATATGTACATAAGTTATATACATTGGGAGATACAATCTACCCCATCACATTGGTGTACACAGCGTTACTGACACATTGTCACAATTGGCTGTGGTACTGAGCACTATCTACGTTGCAGTTTTATACACCCTCTGCACTGTGCTCTGGTGTTGACTGGGTATTAGGTTCGTCGTATGGACATCTCGACAAAAGATCTGCAAGACAATTTTGTGAACCCTTTATATGGTTAATTTCATAGCTATAGTCCTGCAGAAGAAGGGACCATCTTGCTACCTTGCTGTTACTTGGCGTTCCTCTGGTAACAATTGTCAGCGGACTATTATCTGTTTCAATAATGAAATGTTTGCCTAACAAAAATCTAGAAAGTTTACGTACCGAAAATACCATGGCAAGAGCCTCGAGTTCCGGTGTACTATAATTTCGTTCGCTGGTGTTCAGTTTTCGAGAGACGTAGTATACTGGGTACAAGATTTGGTCGTGTTCTTGGAGAAGCACACCTCCAATGGCTACGGAGCTCGCATCACATCTTAATCTAAAAGTAATATTCAAATTTGGCAATTTCAGAATAGGTGCTTTAGAAAAATATGAAAGAATCTTTGTAAATGCTGGCCTTAAACATTCACTGTTTACAATCACATTGGGGTGTTTATTTGTTAGTAGATCAGTGAAACATTTGGTCAATTCTGCAAAATGAGGAATAAACTGTCTATAATAGTTTAAAAGACCTAACACACTTCGCAACTGTTTCTTAGTTGTCGGAAGCGACAATTTCAAAATTCTGGACATGATGTTATCGTCACTTGATATAAAGCCCTTTGAGATCTTATAACCCAAAAATGAAATTTCCTGAAAGGCTATATCAACTTTGGAAGGTTTTATAGTCAGTCCATGATGTCTAATCCTGTCAAATGTCTGCTGTAGTGCTGTTATGTGCTCTGTCATGTCCTTTGTGTGTATGCAAATGTCGTCCATGTACCAAATGATGTTAGCAATGTCAGTTAAAAGAATTCTTGTCATTCTGACGAAGGTAGCTGGTGCATTGACTAATCCGAAAGGTAGTTTACACCATTCGTATAAACCCCACGGTGTGGCAAATGCAGTCAGATGTATACTATCAGGATGTACAGCTATCTGCCAGTAGCCTTTTGTCATGTCAAGTTTAGTAAAATAACGTGAGTCAGATAGTTCAGTCAAGATGTCTTCACAGTTGCTCATTGGTTCTAAATCCAACTGTGTAATGCTGTTGAGTTTACGATAGTCCACACAAAGTCTAATAGTTTTGTCCTTTTTCCGTACTAAAACTATTGGTGAACAGAAATGAGATTGTGAACGTCGAATGATATGATTTGCTTCTAAATCAATGATTTCTTGATGAAGTTTTTCTTTATAGTGTATAGGGATGGAATATGGTCTACACTTAATAGGAATGTCAGATGTCAAGATGATTTGGTGCTGCACTAAATCTGCCTGTCCTGGGCTGTCAGAAAAGATCGTCCTGTACTCTTGTATCAGTTGTCTGCAACTGTCAGTTTGTGTCTGCGTCAGTTTAGGATTTACCTTAATGTTCTGTAAGTTGGTCGTCGTGTCAAGAACTGGCGTCGGTATCTCGTCAGTGTCGTTGTCGTCCGTCTGGTCCACTATGGTGGTGCTTGCTGCAGTCTCTACTTGTTCGTCTTGCCTGTGGTGATATGGTTTGAGCATGTTAATATGGAAAATTTTATGTTTGTCCCTAACTGCAATCTCGTAATCTACCGTCGAAATTTGTCGTAGTACTTTGAACGGTCCTTGCCATGAGTCAGTTAGGAGCTGTCTATCACTTGGCAAAAGAAGAAGAACGTCCTGTCCTGGCGTCAGTGTAATAGTCCTATTTCCTCTGTTAGCATATTGTCGGTAGATAGCTCCTGATTTTTGGAGAGCTTCTTTAGCTAACACACATGATTTCATAATTCTATCACGCAATGATGTTACATGTTCATGTGGTGAAATGGGTATAGGCATCGTTGTACTTTCAGTCAACATAGATTCATACAGAGATAATGGGCCGCGTGGTTGTGCACCATATAACATTTCGAATGGTGAAAACCCCGTGCTGGAATGGGGCACTTCCCTATATGCAAACAAAATTGCAGGCAGATAAGTATCCCAATCTTCAGGATGTTCTTGGGTTACCTTAGAGAGCATATGTTTCATATCGCCATTAATCTTTACCACTATACCGGTCGAATGTGGGTGGTATGGACTGTTGAAGCATTGTTTAACACCCAACATTTTGGTAAAGGCTTGTGTAGCTGAGGAAATAAACTGGCTACCCCGATCTGAAAGGATGGTATCAGGGAATCCTACCCTCGCAAAAATATGAAAGAACACTTCCATGATGTCTTTGGAAGTTATGTTCTTCAGTGGAATCGCTTCCGGCCAACGAGTACATAGATCAATGTGTGTTACAATGTACCTATTACCTTTAGATGTTACATGGTTCAGAGGACCAACTATATCGACCGAGATCTTTTCAAACGGTCTACTAGCCAAATCAGTAACTTGCAATTCAGCTTGTGGGTGTTTACCCTTTTTGACAAGCTTTTGACAGATGTCACACGATCTGCAATACTGTTTGGTATCGCTGCAAAACTTTGGCCAATAAAATTGAGTAAGTAACCTTGCTCTAGTTTTAGCATACGCCATGTGTCCTGCAAAGGGTATGTCATGAGCTAGATTCAATGCTTGCTTGCGGTTTTCTAACGGTAGCACTGTTTGTTCTATAGTGCTGGAACCTTTGGTGTAGTACCGTGTTAGAATTCCGTTCTTCAGAGCAAAGTACCAATGAGCATTCTTTGCTACTCTTGGCTTTTGGCCTACAAGTTTAAAATACTTTTGCAGAGATCGATCGGCTTTTTGAGATGTTATAAACGTCTCCCTGGTTGTCTCAGGAGATGTTACAACTGGACTTACTCTTTGTAAAGCCTCTGTCAGATCGATTCGATCTTGCATCTGTGCAGTAGATCTAGTTACTGCATTTACTACATTACAACGATCATTCTCATCACCCATTGATGTTACATTCCCACAATTACATGTATGTTCTGGCGTAGCCAGGTTGGTATTTGTACATTCATTTACAGGTGGTAATACATCATGAATGGTGATTGGTGATGGAGGTGGAATGGTAGTATCAATATTACAAATGACAGTTGATGTAATACTGTCATGTGGTATGTCATTCACTTCAGGAAGGTTTCCAATGATAATATCGCAACAAGGATTGGTTAATGCTGCGCATTTAACCTTTCCTGTAAGGAATGGTGTAGTTATATATGCCAAGGCAAGTGGATATTTCTCTATGTTTCCTGAGAACGTCCTGCATGTGACATATTTACCACTATATTGTAATGGTAAAATGTAATCTCTCTTTACACCAATGAGAGTACTGCCGCTATCACGTAAAACTGTGGCAGCTCTACCATTAACATACCCCTGGTGGATGTTTAGTTTACCTTGGGAGTTTACTACAGAATTGGCCTCCTCACTGGTAACAGGTATAGAATGGCCGCATGTTAACACGCCATCCTCATGAAATTGATCACAAATGGTACATTTTTCATGATGGAACACCTCAATGGAGTGTGCTGAGTTTACTGGGTGATCTTGTACACTTTCATCTTCTGAAGAAGAATTGTCAAACATGGCTGCATTAGCCTTTCTGGTCATTGACCTGCCTTTACAATTCTTACGCCAGTGACCATAAGCTTTACAAAGATAGCATTTGGTAACTTTTCTGTAGTTCTTCCTTTCTTTATCTTGCTTAGAAATGTAATTATGCAAGTAAGCAGTGTACCCAGGATGTTGGTCACACATATCATTCTCATTGTGTAAATAGTGGCAATATTTGCACTGATACAATTTCTTTGCAGCTTGTTTATAAGGTCTTTGTTCGTTATTTGACCCTGCCTGATATTTGCCGTATGTAGCTGCTGCTACAAAGTCTGTGCTGGTCAGACTACTAGAGAAACATTGCTTATTGGCTGAAAAATAACCAGAGCCACGACTTTCAATCTGTTGGACACTTTCACACTGACATTCCAACAAAAATTTAGAAAAGGGGGGTGGGAGAGATGCGATAATCTTATCTCTCAACATAAGATCAACTAATTTGTCATAACTTCCATTTACTTTGGCTGCTGACAGCCATTTAGAAAAAATATTTTGAATTTCTGAGATGTAATCAGAGAACATGTGTGTTGGCTTAGGAGACAACTTTCAAAACTGTTCTCTATAACCTGATTCATCTAGCAAAAAATTTGACATAATTTTCGCTTTAATGTACAGATAATCTTCTTTCAGGTCATTTGGGATCGACTCTATGACTTTAAGAGGTTCCCCAGAAAGACTTCTTACATATACTATCCCCCATTCAGGTTTTGGAATTTTGTAATGATCCATAACAAATTCAAAATTTTGGATAAATGCTGCTATGCAATCACCTGTGTTGTAACTTCTGATCAGACCTTGGTACTTTTTATGAGGTTGATCTTTGTCTGTTTCTCTATTAACTTTATCTTTAGAAGATTCAGCTTTCAGCTGTTCAATCTTCAGTTGTGTTTCTTGCTCTTCTTTCTTACTTTGGGCTAAGATCTCAGCTTGCCTCACTGCAGCTTCTGACTGTTTTAGAGCAGCTTCTGGTTGTGCCTGTTGAAGCTTTAGGGCAGCTTCTGATTGTGCCTGTTGAAGCTTTAACGCCCTTTCGGCCGCTCTCTCATCCCTCTCACTAATTTGCTCTTGCTTCAAAAGATATTCTGCATATTTACTTTCACTCCATGCTCTCAACCCCTCCCCAGACATATTCATTTTTAAACCCATTTCAATGAAATCGCTTAAAGAAGACATGATGAACAATACGTATGATGAAATAAATATAAACAAAATTACTTATGATGTTAGTAATTTACAAATATTTTTAGCACAGTTGATGTTTAAAGCCAGACTAACGAAAGTATAAAGAAGAATGAAAAAAAAAATTTTTTATACTCAAGTAATCCTTGGGCAATGTGCTGTTCAGTGGTGCTCGAAATCACACTGGAACGTCTTTCGGGTTGACGCACAAAAAATTTTTGAAGTTCACCAGGCTCAGGTCACGTTGACACAAAAAACCTGTACTTTTTAAACTAAACGAAATTAGAACGTTTGTAAAGGTATGGTGTGTGTAATGTCACTGAAGTCTGTAAAGGTTTGTATGCTGTCAAGTATTATTGTTAGTCGTTACCACAATCAACAACTTTAACGCTCACACTAACCCTACTCAATGACATTCAAGGGCACGGCCGCCATTTTGGAATTTAGGTACAAAATTTGTTGAATTTAGCGATAAGTCTGAAGACGCCTCGGTTGGCTCCAAATAATATCTTCACACTTATAATTTAATGAAATCAACACTATTTAATCGTTACTTTACCTTAATCTATGACTTGCGCACTTCTATCGGCATTTTCACATTCGCTTCAAACTCGGACAAAAAAAATCTACAAGTTCGCATTTAGTTCAAAACCCGGACGAAAGCCACCACGTTCGCACTTGTCAGAGTCTTGCTTAGAGCAAGATAAGTAGCTCGTTTTCTGGCAAGTGTGAAGCAATATCAAACTATCAAATCACACGAAGTGAATATCCGAAACTATTATTCACAAGCTTTATTTATGCGCTGCATTTATTATCGCACAAACATCGCGCAATGACAATCCATAGCAATCATTACGGCATGAACAATAACAATACAATACATAAAGATACATGCAATTAATAAACCTCTCACTTACAAGTCAAACTATTCAAGCGTTCGAACCAGTCTCCCACTGTCGTACAGGCTAGCTCTCAATGCAGATTCAAACACCACTCGCAGACTCATGCGACCTGTCCATTCAAACACCTAAGCCCGTCTGCCAGATCTGGCGTCCTACACGCTACACGCCAGTCGGCGCTCACGTCAGCTGGTGTGACCCCTGCCAGGTTCACGGGGTGTACGGCTGACCAGCGGTCGTTTAAGCGTCGCTCAATTGCTGTGCTTGGCTGCTTATACGGGCGTCGTCGAAGACGCCGCATTCCCTCTGCAGTGTTTAACATCACTCAGGGTTGCGTGTTGTTATGTTGTCTGGCGTTGGTACAGACAACGCGTCACAACCTCGGATGTGAGACCTTGACAGCTCTATTGTGAATAAGATACAAGTCGATGGCTGGAACTATCTGTTTAATTCAGACTGTTTGTGCAGGTCACCTCACAATTAAGCGTGGGCCCTCCAACTCACGCACAGCCCTATGCAGACGTGTTCATGATTGGCTGGAATCTGTGAATAAAGTCTCCTACGAGATGAAGTAGGTAGTTTCACGCCAGACCTCCTTAGCCGCCCCCTAAGAGTTGTTGAGTTGAGTTGAGCTAAGAACCGACATCATTGCAATCAGAACATTCCCATACGCGCTCCGTCACCTCGTTCAACAGCCAGCGAAGAGTCACACTAATAATCGTTCCCACCGCTATCTGATTAAAAGTTCTCCTGGTCTTCCCTCTCAGTTTTAGATTCTACCAGAACCCCAGCCGATCCCCCGCCATATCATTCTTTCCACATAAGGGTTCTCAATCTATTCCTCCACCTTTTCCACCTGATCCCACAGGCGCACGACCACCTCTCCCTTGTCTATGGGTAATCGACCAGCAAGAGGTCGCCCCCTAAGACATACATGATAGGTTACAGTGTTAATATCCTGTGCTTCCATTATAGGCGCGGGAAACACACGGACTTGTGAGTTACTTCTCTTTCACAATAAATGCCTTTTGTTTTCGGCATATGTGGGTTATCGCTGATGGATTTCTCTTCTTACTGTTGTAGATACTGACGCGAATAGGTTGACTGTTGTCACAGACAAATATTCGTACTCTTCGCAGATGAAGATGGAGCACGTTTGAGAATGACCTGATGTCGGTTCCTGACTCAACTCATATACAAGTAGGGAGAATATCACGACAGGTAAGGAAAAAAAAAAAAAAAAGACGTATTTACAAAACTGGGACTGACTCAAAGTCTCAAACGTTACTGAGTCAGATCAAGAGCAGACAACTAAGGTACTTCCGTCACAAAGAGACAGCTACTTGCTCTAGAGCAAGCAGTGGTTCTCAACCGGTGGGGAATTCCCCCCCCCCCCACACCCCCCCCCCCCCCAATTAAGATTGTTTCAAGATCGCGTTAATACAAGAACCGATTACTTGATATTGTTTTTTTTTCCCCTTCATACTTTACGGTTCTGTACGTCTCACCCTTCTGAAATTCATTTTATAACGTAAGTAGACCCGCAAATCACGTTTTATGTAGACGTCTAGACTTGTTTTAGTATGTGCTATTAAATTTAGCTTCCATTATTACGTATACTGTGCAGGGGCGGGGGGAGGGGGGGGAAGGGGGTTAGTTTGGAAATATGAAAGGGGGGGGAGTAACGTTCTGAAAATATGGTGAAGGGGGCACGGACCAAAAAAAGGTTGAGAACCACTGCTCTAGAGTGTATTCCAAGGACATGTGGATGGGCGAGTGCGGAAAGACGACAACTTAATTCCGGCGTGGACAACATCAAGCGATGGACTGGAAGAAGCCAGCATGAATGCACCGTGAAGACGCGACAAAGACGGTGATGGAGACGAATTACAACCGATTTACAAGATGTCACCCAATGATGATCGACTATTGCTGATATTAAAAAACACAACTGCTAGTGCAGTCGCCGTGAACTGTGCAGGTTAGCGTTTTCTTTTTCGTTCACAGCACTCGGGACATTCCCATACGTACTCCATCCTCATCTTCAACAACAAGCGAAGAGTCCCAATACTAATGGCACCCGTTGTAGTCTGATTATGTGTCCGTCTAGCCTTTCCTCTGAGTACTGAGTGTCGGCTAGATCCTCTTGTCACTCCCCGCCGCACCACCCTCTCCAGACAATGATGGTGTATCTGTTACCGAATCGGGAGAGAAGTCTCTACACAAACCGCACTCCGATAGATGTAAGCTTTTTTTTTCTCGAGACTTGGTGATCTTCAACGCCAATGTATCGGACTTAAGAGCTGAAACTCAGTTTGCCAACGAATTCACCAGTTGAGGGAAAGTATCATACACTGGTCAGCGTTCCATGGTGCTCTTGGTCCTGATTCAGTATCCCAGTAGCAGGTGCTTCGGTGCCTTCATGAGTCGTCTTTGGCTCTTATCTGAGCCCCACATCCTCCTCTGGAATGCCAGCTGCCTGTGGGACTGCCCATCACATCTCATCCACAGTCAAACCTACATTGGGGAATGATGCCATTTATCAGGATTTATGAACAATATGGATGGACTGAGACGGTGACATGGAGGAATATTAGCAGCAGAGCTGATCCTGAACCCCAAAGACTGAGATATGTGGGCAGACATGTACGCCTACGCCAGCTGGCATGGCACTTGGTGATGGTGATGAACGGTTGCGTGGGTTGGTTGGTAAATTCTCTAGAAGACTAGAGTTTTAACTCTTACGTCCGCAGCACTGTCGTTGAGGTCGTTTGAACCATGAAAACGGCGTGAATTTATCGTGCAGAGGTTATGTAGATACTTTCCTGAATACTGAAATACCATCTAGCCAGGACTGTATTGCGGAACTTTCCTTTCCCTCTGAAAGATCAGAAGCCGAGAACGGTGTGCAAAAAGCGGTACCTGCTCAGAGAGGCATGTTGTGATATGACCAGGGCTTGATTCAGCACAGCTCAGAGAGGCATATTGGGATGTAGCCTGTCTTGATTCAGCACAGCACACATGAGCTGGCTGGGATTAGACCACAGCGATGATCATCTTTCTCCGAATGAATGTGGGTATTGATTGATTCAGCACAGCACACATGAGCTGGCTGGGATTAGACCACAGCGATGATCATCTTTCTCCCAATGAATGTGGGTATTGATTGATTCAGCACAGCACACATGAGCTGGCTGGGATTAGACCACAGCGATGATCATCTTTCTCCGAATGAATGTGGGTATTGATTGATTCAGCACAGCACACATGAGCTGGCTGGGATTAGACCACAGCGATGATCATCTTTCTCCCAATGAATGTGGGTATTGATTGATTCAGCACAGCACACATGAGCTGGCTGGGATTAGACCACAGCGATGATCATCTTTCTCCCAATGAATGTGGGTATTGATTGATTCAGCACAGCACACATGAGCTGGCTGGGATTAGACCACAGCGATGATCATCTTTCTCCCAATGAATGTGGGTATTTTACTTTCAGCAACCTCCAACTCAATTCCCAGATGGATTGTTGATTTATTTATTCTTCCACTTATTCCGTTTGGTGTCGTGGGGAGGAACAGTTGATATTCCAGTTGTGCTGGACATTATTATCGACAGCTTCCAGAAACATTGTCAGCATTACGTACTAGGACACATAAGTTTCCTACAGGTGTTCTAGACCAATTGTAGGTTTGCCCTTATTTAAACAGACTAGCACGTGAATACCGCCACTTAGTTATATACTTAAATTCAGCGGTTAATCTCGTCCGATCTGAGGTCGGAGATAAAATAACAACAAGCACAGCACGGGCACACGCGTGCCTGCTTTGCTTAACCGGCCACAGCCGTGAGTTTCATTTTACATGAGAGATACAATCATGGTTTAACCTCAGCCATTTGTGCAGGCAACAGCTGCAGCGACCACATTCTCCCCCACGTCGTGTCCTATAATTGAACATTACTTTACATGTTTCCCGCATACTTTTATTCAGATGACAATTAACAGCCACCCAAATGCCATGTCAGACCATCCTATCAATCTATAATAGATAGAACTCTACGACTGTCCGTAAACTTACTAATAGGAAACAAATGTCGTGGTGTTCCCTTGGCTTCCGCATCTATATATAAAAAGTACGTGCTGTATTACACTGCGAAAGATTTGGGAATTTTGCAACAGCAGCAATAAGTTACGGCATACTATGTACGATTTTCAACTTCGAGAAATCTTTCACATGTAATATGGACCTGTAATTTCGACATATCTTCTTCTTCTCCTGTCCTTTATCCTCAACTGGAGGATAAGCCCTTAAATCAGTTCGCGCCAAGCCGAGCTATCCTTGGTTAGCTCTTCCGGTTTTCTCAATTCTTTCCCTGGGTTAATAAGGAAATAAGTCGGCAATCCAGACTCCTTTGGGCTTTCTCTACCCCGTCTTATATTTCTTCCAGGAGACAGGCCTCCGTTCCCCTTGGTTGAGTGTTTCTTTCTTCTTTACCTTTGCACTTTGGATTTTCCAACTAAGGGGTGGGGTAGCCAACTTCAAGCTCAGCCTCTCACTGTCGCCTTTTACTACATGCATGATAGGTTACATTGTTACTGTTCTTTACTTCCTCTAACAAGAGATATATTAACAAGAGACACAATTAAAAAAGAGTCACAAATAAAAAGAGACAAATTCGATTCAGTTTAACTCATAGTATACCACTTGCCACATGATGCGTGAATATTGTTTAAATAACAATGCACCCCTTGCCACCACTTTGCAACGTGAATGAGCAAAGCAGGAAGCGATTGGAAGCAATTGAATCGTAGCGAATACCTTGTATCGCCAGAGCAAATAACGATTGCCCAGAAGAGGCTAATGAAAGTAGGCCGTCATAACCAACGATAGGAAAGAGATAAACAGCATTCTATGTTCATCTAATGAGAAAAGAGGCAGTTGGAATCAACGCGACGACTGTAGAAATTTATAGGAAGAGAGGCAGAGGCAGACCCAGAGAAATAATGCTGGATGGACTGAGACGGTGGCATGGAGAAATATCATCAATAGAGTTGATCCAGAACACTAAGGATCTACATCTGTGTGGAGAGACATGAACGCCTACGCCAGATGGCATGGCAGAGGATGATGACGACACATCATGCCACTGGAAGCGGCAAGCAGAATGGATCAAAAATTCTTAGTTACATCAGGTGGTCCTAAAGTGTCAATACGGTGTATGCTTTTTCTACACACTAAATAATGTGCCAGGTGTATGAACACTCCAGTTATTGTAGTACTTTAAAGTATACCCGCGCGGTTTGAAGCATCTCCGTGGGTGTGGTGGTGTCGAAATCGGGTTGTCTTTAGGTAAAGGGCACATTGATGGACGAACTCGTCAACTAATTTAAACACAGAAGCCACGAACAATAAGTTGCACGATTTATTGCCTGGCATATTTCGTTGCATCTTATCAGGTGCATACTACAGATTTCTGCATCATATAAAGTGAATAGATGAATTATACTTTGGCTGAAATACTTAAAATACATGGTCACTCATACTGTTCGAATGTGGAGCATTTGTTATCTCCATGGTAATCGCAACATTTAAAACGAAGTCTTTCTGTCTAATGTAGCATTATTCGTTTATTCACTTCAAATTATATAGAACTAAATATTCCAGGCAATTAATCGTGCAACCTATTATTTGTAGCTTATGTTTGTAAATTCTCTAAAGGAATACTTGTGAGTTAATGTACGTTTTTACATTCTCTAAGGGATTAAATACACTGTTGTGTGATAATGTGCGTTTTTACATTCTCTAAGGGAATACACTATTGTGAGTTAATGTGCGTTTTTACTTTCTCTAAGGGAATAAATACACTGTTGTGAGTTAATATGTGTTTTAAATTCTCTAAGGGAACACACTGTTGTGAGTTAATATGTGTTTTACATTCTCTAAGGGACTAAATACACTGTTGTGAGTTAATATGTGTTTTAAATTCTCTAAGGGAATACACAGTTGTGAGTTAATATGTGTTTTACATTCTCTAAGGGACTAAATACACTGTTGTGAGTTAATATGTGTTTTAAATTCACGTTTGAGGCTTGTTGGAAAGTGTGCTTTAATATTCATACAATCTGCGGGAGTTTCGCAAGAAATCTGGGTCATAAACAATGGGGTTTGCGACGACAGTCTCTCTATCTGTACACAGTTTGTTGGCTAATGTTTATTTACAAAGTAATAAATTCAGTAAGATAATGTGTCTCACCTTTCAATCCTGCATCTACATAGTAAAGTACAAAGTAAAGTGCCAAATTTACACGCCTTAAGCCGCATTGAATAGACGGTACTGGACCCATATTTTCATAGACCAATTCAGCACTTGGCAAGTGACGTGGTCAGGAACCCGCTGGCAGCCTTTACTTCCCATGACATTTTCTGGTACCAATTTTAAGCGAGGTCGACCTGGGAGCCCGGGTCTGTTTTAAAACTTCGCCCCGATGCGGATTCGAACACATGATGACGGGACCGGCAGGCGAGCGTCTAGCTACCTCTGCTCCCAGGTCTAAGTGGATGTACATTTGACTAACTTCAGGATCTAGGACAGTGATTTTCAACCTGTGGAGATCCCGTTGATGCGGTAGTTGCACACAGCGAACAACTAAGGTTAGAATTAAATTGTAAAAAGACACATTATGGTCATCACTGGGAAGAACGAATACCACAATGTAATATAGAAGTAAATGGGAATATTCTTCAACAAGTGAATCGATACAATTATCTCGGAACAGTAATAACATCTGATGGGAGATGCCTTGAAGAGATTAGAACAAGTATCGCCATGGCGAAAGTAGCCTTTAGCAAGATAAAAAACATTCTGACCAATAAAAAGATGTCAGTTGAAACGAGAATAAGTTGTTGGGGTGCTACACAGAGTCTGTTCTTTTGTATGGATGTGAAACTTGGACAATGAGCAGTCAAGCTGAAAAAACATCTAATGGCTGCAGAAATGTGGTTTCTGAAGAGAATGCAAAGAATACCATAGATCGACAGAAAAACCAATGACCAAGTACTACAGGAGACAAATGAACATCGTAAACTGATTAGAGAAATTAGACGTAGACAGTCCAAATTTTTTGGACATGTTATGAGAAGAAATGGATTGGAGAACTTAGTGACAACTGGCAAGATCGAAGGGAACAGACCAAAGGGAAGACCGAGAAGAAAATACCTAGATGGCTTGGCCACATGGCATGGTCGAGAAAGGAACACTGAGCTGATACACGACTATGGTGATCGAGTGAAATGGCGAGTCATGACCGCCAATATACATAAAAGTGGAGGAGAGAGGGATAGAGAGAGTTAGACAGACAAAATGACAGAAACAGAGAGAAAGGAAAGTAAAAATCAAAAGTCAAACAAAAACAAAGGAAAAATTGTAATGTGGGAGGGGCGCCACAAAAACTAATATTAAAAGTGGGGCAGACATATACGAAGGTTGAGAGGCACTGGCGGAGTAAGACGCCAGCGTTTTACAAGGCCTAGCTTATCCCGCAGTCGTGATGAGTAATGCCATTTGGTCATGCCCCTATCTCACATGACGCCGACCATTATGTGGACATATTTCCGCTGTAGGTTATTCTATTCATAAAGACACACATCTATTGTTCAAGCTGTCATTTCGTGGAACAGATGGCGAAAATGTTTACTTAATCGCCACATGGTAATGACAACGATACAAGGGGTTTGCTGATGCTGTGCTTATGCGAGAGTATTAATAAATAAATACACGCGTATTGCTTGGCGCTCATAGAAGTAGGGGTGAGAATTATAGACTAGAGGACGCACTAGACAACATAAAAACTGAAAGCTATAGTTACACCGGGATGCGAAGCTGTCACCTCCAAATGACGACAGCGCCTCGCTGCATTGGAAACGACCAGTCATTTCTCTTCTTTAAATGTGCGTTACTATACATTCCTGCAGGGAGGCGTTGTCGTCATTTGGGGGTGGTAGGTTGCAATCCCGGTAGGTAAATATAGCTTTCAATTGTAATTTTGTCTCTAGTGCAGTGATTCTCAACCGGCGGGGGGGGGGGGGGGGGGGATTTTAGGGTTTCCAAGGGGAGAATAAAGATTATTTCAAGATCGCATTAATACAAGATGGATTGGAGAATTTGGTGACAACTGGTAAGATCGAGGGGAACAGACCAAGGGGAAGACCTAGAAGCAAGTACCTGGATGGCTTGGCCTTGTGGCATGGTCGAGACAGAAACACGGAGCTGATCCACGACTCTGGTGATCGAGTGAGATGGCAGAACATGACCGCCCACGCTTACCGGCATGGCACATGATGGATGGATGGATTAATACAAGAACCGATTACTTGATATTGTTTTTCCTTTCATATTGTACGGTTCTGTACGTCTCACTTTTCTAAAATTCAATTTATAAAGTACGTAGACTCACAAATCATGTTTTATGCGGAAGTCTAGACTTGTTTTACCATGTGCTAATAAATTTAGCTTCCATTATTACGTATACTGTGTAGGCGCGGGGCGGGATTTTTAGGTAGGAAATAGGAAAGGGGGGAATGACGTTCTGAAAATATGGTGAAGGGAGGCACGGGCCAAATTTTTAGGTAGGAAATACAAAAAAGGGGGTGGGGGGGGGTGACGTTCTAATAATATGGTGAAGGGGGGCACGGGCCAAAAAAGGTTGAGAACCACTGCTCTAGTGCGTCCCCTAGTCGCTCGTTCATACACTTACTTCTATGAGCGCCAAACAATACGTGTGTATTTATCTATTAGTTGTCTTGATGGCCTCAAAGGGTTCCCCAATTGATAAGGAAAGACCGTGTCGCGTTGTGTTGTAACGTGTTGGTATGGGAGCCGGTCGTTCAGAAAGCAGTGGCATACTACTGAACGTAAACTGGCCTAGTACATCAACAGCAGCTGAAAAATGCTGATGTTGACTGCAATGTCCTGTAAGGTATATGCAACCAAAAACAATGCGGGATTGCGAACTGCATATGTAACTCCCTTCGCCACGGAGCAGCCATCCGAGAAAATGAAAGCTGAAAGCCTTGGAAATAACAAGTACACCAGCATACACTGAAAACGAAGAACAACTGAAGTACCTTTGTCCCCAGACATAATTCTGCCTACTCATTTCAAAGGTATTGATTGGCTTTCAGAGTAGATAACGTAAAAGCATGGAGGTATCAGAAGACACGTTACACAATATAAACACTACAGAAGGGGTTCGAGCCCGTTACTGTCAATTGAAGCTATCGTCTAGTCCAGTGTTTCCCAACGTGGGGTCCACGCCCCACAGGGGGGCAATTCGATTGTTAAGGGGGGCAATACGAAAATGGAAGAAATCGGCAGGATATAACAAAACGGGGAGACTTGAGACTGAAGTTAACTACATAGAAATCTGAAATAAAATCTCTTTGCAGCAAGCATCAAGCGCAAGGATCTCACTAAATTTAAATAATAAATAATTACTAATAATTAAAATAATACAGAAAAATCTTTCATTAAAATTAGTGTGTACTTGAATTGCAGTTCTCCATTATCTTCTTCTTCTTCAGCATTCCGAGCCATTGAGGTTCTTTGCTGCAGATACAAGCCGTCTCCATTCGTCTCTCTGGTTGACCTTCTCTTGCCAGTTGCTGATTCCAAGTGCTTGTAGGTCTGTATGTATAGTATCTTTTCACCGTCTTCTTGGTCTACCTCGGGGTCTACGGTCATTTATTTCTTGAGTGTAAGCGAGTTTTGTTTCCCTATTATCTTCCATTCTTTCTATATGTCCCAGCCATTGCAATCTATTAGCCTTCATGATACCAGTGATTAGCGGGGACTTAAACAGATCATAAATGTCTTTGTTGCTTCTTCTTTTCCACTCTCCACTTTGTGTATCCCTAATGGGCCCAAAGATGCGTCTTAAGACTTTGTTCTCAAAGGTTTGTAACAAGGCTTCATCTCCGTTAGTTGTACTCCAGGTTTCAGAGCCATACAGCACAACTGGTCTAATCAGTGTTTTGTATATCGTAGTTCTCCATTATATGTTTTGAAAATTTACTTACTGTGTTTGGTCAATAATTTCCTAGTGATTTCTTCCTAAAACCTATCATTCAAGTTTCTTCAGTGAACATTTCAATTTTTGAATATTAAAAATAATGTATATGTTGGGGGGGGGGGGGAAAGGGGGGGGGGGCATAACAATTTTAGAAAGGTTTGGGTGGGGCACAGCACAAAAACGGTTGGGAAACACTGGTCTAGTCAAAGTAACACCTGTATACGTACATTCGCCCGACCAGTTAGGATAATGGTAGGTGAAACGCCCAAGCACACTGACTAATGCAGTAAGGTGGCGTAATTTAGAGTCTTATAGACTACTTTTTCTAACCAGGGGGTAGGTGTGGCTGAGCTGTTTAGCACGCTTTAACTGTCTCTTCTGACGGCGGCATAGTGGGTCAATTCCACACGTTGGTCAGTTAGACTTAAATGCTAACTTCTCCTTTAGAAATCAATGGCAACCTACTGAACGTAAATTTGCCTAGTTCATAACAAACAAGCAATAGTTGGATGTGATTGTAACATTCTGCAAAAGGTTATGCAATTATGTAAGTATCTCCTCAGACATCTACTTCTTCCCCCCGCATCTTAGATAAGAATACATTAAATCATATTACGCATGTGACTTCCGGGCCTCCCCAGTGCCCTATATACTTCTGCCCAGACGAGAACGGAAGTAAGCCATGTCAGCTGCCCTGTTAGCTCCAATCGATAATCGACATTCTCAAAGTACCAGGCTCAGTGGGAGTTGAGACAATTAAATGAACTCTGCCGAAGCCGGAGCAAAAAGTGTCCACTCAGAACAAATGCAACGGCCAAGACAAGCGAGAGTTCATGATGGCTGTCAGCAACGAGTCTGACACCGCAATGAAAAGAAAACTGCAGGGAAGTTGTAACAAACACCAGCAATTTGAATGACTGTTTGAGGCGAGTATTTATCCATTTAAAATTTGAATGACTATTTGAGGCGACTATTTATCCTTAAAAACTGAATGACTGCCTGGGGCAACTCATCATCATCATCAAGTGCTGTGCCGGCTGGCGTAGGCGTTCGTGGCTCTCCACAGATCTCGGTCTTTGGTGTTCTGGATCAACTCTGCTGATGATATTCCTCCATGCCACCGTCTCAATCCGTCCAACATTATTTCTCTTGGTCTGCTTCTGCCTCTCTTCCCCTCGATCTTTCCAGTTGTCAGGATGTTCTCCAATGCCTCTCTTCTCATCACATGACCAAAGAAAGCTGTTTGTCTCTTTCCTATTGTTGTATATAGTGTTCTAGTTTCATTAACCTCTTTCACGCAATCGTTGTTAGTTACTTTGGCAGTCCAAGGAATTCGCAAAATTTGTCTTCAAAACCACATCTCTGTTGCTTTCAAGTTCTTCCTAATTTGTTCATTTACATTCCAAGATTCGCTGCCATACAGCAAAACTGGTTCTATATAGCATTTTAGCACTCTCTTTCTTACATTCATTGATAGCGACTTATTGCAAAAGATACTCTTCATTTTCTGAAATGCGGCTTTTGCCTGCCCTATTATGATCTTAATCTCTTTTGTACATCTTCCATCTGATGTTATAAGTACCCCTAGATATTTAAAATTATCCACTTGGTTGAGAATTTCCCCTTCTATTTCTATGTCACATTTTGGTGTCCCCATGTTCTTTGATATCACCATTGTTACTGTTTTCTTGATATTCAAGGAGAGTCCTTTCTGTGCACTCTCTGATACTACAATGTCCAATAAGTGTTGTAGGTCTGTTGCATTATCCGCCACCAATACTGTGTCAGATAATGCAACAGTCCTACTGGGGCGACCATTTATCCTTAAAGATTTGAATGACTGTTTGATGCAACTATTTATCCTTAAAGATTTGAATGACTGTTTGAAGCGACTATTTACCTTAAAAACGTGAATGACTGTTTGAGGCGGCTATTTATCCTTACAAATTTGAATGACTGTTTGATGCAACTATTTATCCTTAAAAAGTTGAATGACTGTTTGAGGCAACTATTTATCCTTAAAAATTTGAATGACTGTTTGAAGCGATTATTTATCCTTAAAAAATGGCATGTCTCTTGCGCGACGTTGCAATCAACCACGGGTTGATTTTCTAGGCAATTTTACGTTCAGTAGTTTGCCATTGCTTACTGAACGAGAAGTCGACGTTTAATTCCACATGACTGGCTGGTGGAATGATCCTACAGCGAATACACTAATGAATAAAGACAAGCAAATCTGACACATGACCGGCTGGTGGAATGATCCTACAGCAAATACATTAATGAATAAAGACAAGCAAATTTGACATATATTTGCTCCGTAGCGAAGGGTTTACGGACGCAGTTCGTAATCCCGCAAACCCCGTTCGAAACACAGCTGCGGGTGATTTAGCGTCATGTGACGGTAACAAGTTCGAACCCCTACTTTAGTGTTCTTTTTATTGTGTAACGTGTCTTCTGATACATCCATGCTTTCACGTTGCATACTCTGAAAGCCAATCAACACCTTTGAAATAAGTGGGCAGTACTATGTCTGGGAACGAAGGTACTTCAGTTGTTGTTCTTAGGGTTCAGTTTCTGCTGGCGTACTTGTCATTACCAAGGTTTTCAGCTTTCATTCTACCTGATCTCCTGCTCCGCGGCAAAGGCGATACGGACGCAGTTCATAATCCCGCATACCACGTTCAAAACACATGCTGCGGGCGATTTGGCAGCAGACCGCTTTGCGTTAAAAAAAAATGAAAATGGTATGAGTATCGGTCGTTCAGGAAGCAATGGCAAACTACTGAACGTAAACTTGCCAAGAAATTACGAATAGCCAAAATATGCTGGGGATGACTGCGACGCCCCTGAAGGCTATGGTGCTCAGGACATTACCAACGTAGTTAGCTATCAATTTCACCAGCACACTCTCCGGCCACAGAGTTTGCAATCGTTAAATTCGGTATACCCGAGCGTGTTTGCATCCCTGGAATAGCTGATTTCAGAATCGAATTCCCAAGCGTGAGCTACATTGTCATCGGAAACCGCGCTGATGATGACTCAGATGTCTTGCGAAATTCCTGCAAATTGTACGAATATTAAAGCACACGTTTCTTTCCAGCAAGTCTCAAATGTGAACTTTAAAACACATATTAACTATAGCCGGTTTCCTGGCCTGGAGGTTAGCGACTTTTCTCCGTATTTAAAACACATATTAACTATAGCCGGCTTCCTGGCCTAGAGGTTAGCGACTTTTCTCCGTAATCTCGTATACTCTCGTAGGTAACGTGACGACGGTGAGAATCAGCAGTGGTTCGAATCGCGTCGGTAACTTACGGGGTATGTGAGCCGGCCGCTCAGAAAGCAATGGCAAACTACTGAGCGTAATCTTGCCAAGAAATCAACAATCAGCTGAAAGATGCTGATGTTGACAGCGATGTCCTGTAAAGGATACGCAAACATTTATTTATTAACTTACAAACAGTGTAGAGAATTCCCTTATTCCCGTGCAGTATTCCCTTAGAGAATGTAAAATACATATTAACTCACAATAGTTATTCCCTTAGATAATGTAAAACACATATTAACTCACAACAGTGTAATCGAAGGGAAGAGACCAAGGGGAAGACCGAGAAGTAAATACCTGGATGGCTTGGCCACGTAGCATGGTCGAGACAGAAACACGGAGCTGATCCACGACTCTGGTGATAGAGTGAGACGGCAAAACATGACCGCCCACGCTTATCGGCATGGCACATGATGGATGGATGGATGGAGTGTATTCCCCTATACAATTTAAACGGCAGAAGTCACAAATAATTGGTTGTGCGATTTATGGCCTGACATATTTCGCTGCATCTCGTCCGGTGCATACTGCACAGTTATATATCGTATACAGTGAATACATGCATTAAACTAAATTAGATGGAAAGACTTTATTTTAAATTTGAAATTACCGCGAGGATAACAAATCATCCACTTTTGAACAATATCAGTGATTATGTGTTTTAAGTATTTCAGCCAAAGTATAATTCAGTTATTCACTTCATATGATGTACAACACTACAGCATGCACCTGACGAGTTGCAGCGAAATATTCCGGGCAATAAATTGTGCAACGTATTGTTTATGGTTTCTGTATATAAATAGTAACTCATGAATTACCATACCCTTCTGGGAGTTTGAAACAACGAGCAATGAATACAAATAAACCGTGATTCTTCTTGATTTTTCAAACATAACCAGAAATAATATACTGAAAGTGTGACACACTACGGACGAAATTATTGACTCGCGTATAATAAGCCAGCCGGTCTCCGTGGCAAAGACTTTACGGACACGGTTCGTAATCCCGCTTACCTGAGTTCTAGCCACAGCTGCGACAGATTTGACAGCAGATCTCTGTAAAGTTCATGCAACGTAATAGGTAAATACAAAATTTGGACCGGCAATATTTTCAAACACTGCACAGTCATTAAAAATACACACTGTACATCTTACACACAAGCATGAACGTTAGGGCAGAGACTTCTGATGAGCTGAAGTGAGTTGCTGGGAGCAGGAGATAGTGGAGAGACGCGTGATCAGATGACTTCAACACCATCCTCAGGGCTGACTGAGCTAATGAATGAATGTACTCTACTTGGGAACTGGGTAACCGCCGTTAGTAAATCTGTTAGTTGTAGTTGCATGTCCTTTTACTGCAGTCAACCTCGGCATTTATTGGCTGTTTGTGATGTACCAGACAATTTTACCTTCAGTAGTTTGCCACTGATTTTTGAACGGCTGACGCCCATACAGTCAAAAGCAAAGCAAATGGGTCTACTCCCTACGGTATTTTCAGTAAAGGGTGATGTAAGGATAAGGTAATATGAAATATGACAACAATCAATATAATTGCAATCAGGACATCTCCAAACATGCACCATCTTCTTCTTCAGTAACCAACGAAGAGTTCTCATGATGGTGGTACCCCTTCTCTCCCTCCCCCAACTCTTTCCGACCTCCGCGCTGAATCAGCCTCTCCAGATGTGGGTCCTTTGTTTCTTTTGTTGTACTTCCACTCGATCCCAGAGAGAGAGAGAGAGAGAGAGAGAGAGAGAGAGAGAGAGAGAGAGAGAGAGTTCACTATATCAATCTCGTCACAATCTAGCTCACCGCCCAAAGTAGCGGCAGCAGTCAGTTTATCAGCCTTATCAATTTCTTTCCACACACGCATGCCCTTGACTTAGTCTTTTCGGGCAATGCAAGCAAGGATAGTTGAGTTGAGTTAAGAACCGACATCACTGCACTCAGGACATTCCCATGCGTGCTCCGTCTTCTAGTTCAACAGCCAGTGAAGAGTCATACTACTAATCGTTCCCACCGCTATCTGATTAAAAGTTCTCCTGGTCTTCCCTCTCAGTTTTGAGATTCTTCCAGAACCCCTGCCGATCCCCCGCAATCTCATTCTTTCCACATATGGGCTCTCAATCTGTTCCTCCGCCTTCTCCACCTAGTCTCATAAGCGCACGGCCACCTCCCCCTTGTCCATAGGCAAACTACCACCAAGTGGCCTATCAGCCTGTTCATTCCCCCATACCCCCGCATGACCAGGGCAAAATATCCATACAATTCTCACAATTTGTGACCTCTGAAGCGACGAGAGCCATTCCACATGAAACATTCCTTTCTCCGCCTTATTAAACATACTCTTTGAATCCGTAATGAATACAACATGTGTTGCAGTGGTCTCCTCTAGCCACCGGAATGCCGCTGTTACTGCCTCCACCTCCATTCTCATGCTGGAGGTCGTAGTCTCATATGCCAGACTCTCCTTTTTCAAGACTCGCCCATTAGCCTTTGCAATAAAGCCCCAGCCACTACGTCTGTTTCTCACCACTGACCCATCGGTGTAGATGACTATGTCGCCTTGATGTGTGTTGCTCTGGATCAGTTGTTGCACTTCAAACTCAGTGCGGCCCGCTGCCCATTCTCTGCACTCACGACCCTGTGTTATTATTACATTGTGCCAGTCCGTGATGTCTTTCAGACCTTCAACCCACTCTCTTTCACGATTGATGGTCTCTAGATCACACACCTGATGTATAGAAAGTTCTGCCTGTGCCATCCAGGACCTGCCTCGTCTTAGTCTATGACTCTTGACCATATCCATTGCTGCATGCAGCGGGTGATCCCTATCTGCGGTAACTCTCAGGTACCATTTGGCCTGAAGGACCCTATGCCTGTCCGTCATTGTTGGTAGCGCCAGGATATGCCTAATGCATATAAATGGCGTGTCCTGTGTGCACCCCAGGATTAACCGCATGGCATCATTCTGTGTGCGCTCCAACCTTTCAAGCTGTCTCTTTGATACTGTCAGCAGCCCCAAACCATACTCAATAACAGAAATTATTAACTGCTGAAAGAGCCTGTACAGCATCCTCTGATCTAACCCGGTTGCTGCCATAGCCCTCAATGCATTAAGTCCCCTACCAGCCTTCACCACCAAGGCCTCCATATGATCCTTAAAAGACAAACACCTGTCAAAGTGATACCCAAGTACTTCAATTACTCTCTCGACTAAGAGGACATCCATTCAACATAAAACCTGGGACGTCTGCCTTTACGATCCGGTTATGCAGAGCATGCAAGGATAGTGCATGTCCAGTAAAAAAAAAAAAATGAAGACCGTAAATTGATTTCAGAAATTAGACGTAGACAGGCAAGATTTTGGGAGGACGTTATGAGAAACTCAGTGACTACTGGCAAAATTGATGAAAAAGGGGCAGAACGAAGGCAAAATTGATGGAAAAGGAGCAGAGTGAAGGCAAAATTGATGGAAAAGGAGCAGAGAGAAGGCAAAGAGATAAATACTGGGAAGGCTTGGTCACATGGCATAATGGGAACAAGAACACCGACCTGATCCGAGACTCTGGTGATGGTATGAGATAGCGAACTATAAATACAGACACATGTACACTCCAGTGTACAAGAAGACAGACTGCAACATCTGTAATGTGTACAAGAAGACAGACTGCAAGGTCTGTAATGTGTACAAGAACTCAGACTGCAACATCTGTAATGTGTACAAGAAGACAGACTGCAACATCTGTAATGTGTACAAGAACTCAGACTGCAACATCTGTAATGTGTACAAGAACTCAGACTGCAACATCTGTAATGTGTACAAGAAGATAGACTGCAAAATCTGTAATGTGTACAAGAAGATAGACTGCAACATATGTAATGTGTACAAGAAGATAGACTGCAACATATGTAATGTGTACAAGAACTCAGACTGCAACATCTGTAATGTGTACAAGAAGACAGACTGCAACATCTGTAATGTGTACAAGAAGACAGACTGCAACATATGTAATGTGTACAAGAACTCAGACTGCAACATCTGTAATGTGTACAAGAAGACAGACTGCAACATATGTAATGTGTACAAGAAGACAGACTGCAACATCTGTAATGTGTACAAGAAGACAGACTGCAACATATGTAATGTGTACAAGAACTCAGACTGCAACATCTGTAATGTGTACAAGAAGACAGACTGCAACATCTGTAATGTGTACAAGAAGACAGACTGCAACATCTGTAATGTGTACAAGAAGACAGAATGCAACATATGTAATGTGTACAAGAGGACAGACTGCAACGTCTGTAATATGTACAAGAACTCAGACTGCAACATCTGTAATGTGTACAAGAAGACAGACTGCAACATCTGTAATGTGTACGAGAAGACAGACTGCAACATCTGTAATGTGTACAAGAAGACAGGCTGCAACATATGCAATGTGTACAAGAAGACAGACTGCAACATCTGTAATGTGTACAAGAAGACAGACTGCAACATCTGTAATGTGTACAAGAAGACAGACTGCAACATCTGTAATGTGTACAAGAAGACAGACTGCAACATCTGTAATGTGTACAAGAAGACAGGCTGCAACATATGCAATGTGTACAAGAAGACAGACTGCAACATCTGTAATGTGTACAAGACAGACTGCAACATCTGTAATGTGTACAAGACAGACTGCAACATCTGTAATGTGTACAAGACAGACTGCAACATCTGTAATGTGTACAAGAAGACAGACTGCAACATATGTAATGTGTACAAGAACTCAGACTGCAACATCTGTAATGTGTACAAGAAGAGAGACTGCAACATCTGTAATGTGTACAAGAACTCAGACTGGAACATCTGTAATGTGTACAAGACAGACTGCAACATCTGTAATGTGTACAAGAAGACAGACTGCAACATCTGTAATGTGTACAAGAACTCAGACTGCAACATCGGTAATGTGCCTGTACATCCCAGAGTAGAAGTGGAAAGATGTTATAAGAATAGTAGGCGCTTCCAAGTCGCTGGGCTGAAGGAAAAGACTGTACAAGGCGGACGGTACATCTACACTCTAGGGTGGAAGATGAAAGACTATACAGGTGCCTCTATATCCCAGGGTAGAAGAGGACAGACTACATAAATGTAAGTTACTTTTACACCCTAGGGTAGAAAAGGAAAGGATGACACTACCTACGGGATGATACTACCCAAGAGATGACACTACCCAAGAGATGACACTACCAAATAGATAACACTGCACACGAGATGACACTAGCCAATAGATGACACTACTCAAGACATGACACTACACACGAGATGACACTACGCGCATGATGACACTACCAAGAGATGACACTACCCACGAGATGACACTACCCACGAGATGACACTACCCAAGAGATGACACTATCCACAAGATGGGGTGTGAGACATTACTAGATACCAGTGATTCTTGGAAACATTCCCAGCTCTATGCAGGCAGCGGACCTTGTCACGTCTGAACCTTAAACGGAAGCTATAACTTCTCAGTCATGGCGCCCCCCACCCCTCTTATGTTTGCGGATTACTTTCTAAATATCTGTATCACATATGCTTGAGTCATTACATTCCAGATATCTGTATCACGTTTGTGTCACATTTGCCTGAGTCATTACTCTCCAGATATCTGTATAATTTCTGTATCACATATTCCTGAGCCATTACTTTCCATATATTTGTATCACATCTGTATCATATATGCCTGAGTCATTACTTTCCATATATTTGTATCACATCTGTATCATATATGCCTGAGTCATTACTTTCCATATATTTGTATCACATATGCCCGAGCCATTACTTTCCAGATATCTGTATTAGATTCAGCATCAGCGCACGTCTGTATCACATATGCCTGAGTCACGACTACCCCGCCCAGCTCAAGCAGTGAGCACAAACAGATAGAACAATTACCAAGTGCTCGCAGTCACAAAAAATAGTACATTTGCGCTGCCAGCAGATTGTGTTGTCGTGGCAAGCCTGAGTGACAAATCGGTTAATTTGAATCGAATGGAGTGCAGTATTGACAATGCAGTCAAAGTGTGGTTAACACAACCCGGTATTTCCAATAAAAATGGTGTAAAGACGCGCGTATTTCTAGTAAACGTATGTAATGACGTGCCGCATTTCCAGTAAAGGCGATGTAAAGATAAAGGTTATTTCCTATTATAAAGCATTGTAAAGTCAAAAGGAATTTAAAGTAAAATTGCATGCTATCAAGACAAAAGGTATTCCAGCTGCACAGATAGAGGGTATTTTCAACTGTAAATCAAAAAGTATTTTAATTAAACGTGTTGGCATTAAGGACAAAGGGTATTTCCAGCTGCACAAATAGAGGGCTATTTTCAACTGTAAAGTCAAAAGGTATTTTAAGTAAACGTATTGGCATTAAGGACAAAAGGTATCCAGCTGCACAAACAGAGGACATTTTCAACTGTAAAGTCAAAAGGTATTTTAAGTAAACGTATTGGCAATAAGGACAAAAGGTATTTCCAGCTGCACAAATAGAGGGCTATTTTCAACTGTAAAGTCAAAAGGTATTTTAAGTAAACGTATTGGCATTAAGGACAAAAGGTATTTCCAGCTGCACAAATAGAGGCTACTTTCAACTATAAAGTCAAAAGGTGTTTTAAGTAAACGTGTTGGCATTAAGGACAAAGGGTATTTCCAGCTGCACAAATAGAGGGTATTTCCAAAAGTAAAATGAAAAGTATTCCTAGCTGTAAAGACAATGTATTTTCAGTTGAAAAGACAGAATATGTTTTCAGGTGTAAAGGTAACATGTACTCCCGGTTGTAAAATCAAAAGGCATTGTCAGTGGTAAAGACAGAATGATGTTTCCAGTTGTAAAGACAGTGTATTTTCAGTTGTAAAGGTAAAATTAATTTCTAGTTATAAAGACATAAGGTATCCCATTAGTAAAGACAAACAGTATTTCCAGTGCTTCTGTAGTATCACCGGTTTCCATGGGTAAGGGCTTGCGAACGCGGTTTGTGAGTCCGTATACCAGGGTTCGAAACACAGCGGTGCTGGTTTTTTCGAAAAAAGGTATAGGTGCCGGTCGTTCAGAAAGCAATGGCAAACTACTGAAGGTAAAATTTGCCCAGGAATCACGGACAGCGAAAATGCTGGGGTTGACTGCTACGTCCTGTGAAGGACATGCAACTAAATAAAAAAAATTGTAGTAGCACACAAGCCTGTGATCGTAGAATATCTCTGTCACGCCTTGGCAGTTTCTATGTTATATGTTTAATAACTCAATCCCTCAACAGGCAATGCCCTAGAAAAGTAAAGCGTTCGGCATTCTCATATACTAGGCTGCAGCATCACGAGACCAGTAGGGCCAATTTCCTTTCCTACCAGGCATTTAACTGACTCAGTTTTTTTTTTTGTTTTTTTTTTAATGGTGTGCATATCTTTCCACAGGACATCACTGTCAACACCAGCATTTTACTGCTGTTGTGATCTCTTGGCAAGTTAACGTTGAGTATTTTACCATTGCTTTCTGAACGACCGGTTCCTATACCAATTCGTTAAAACTCTGTTTGAACAAACTCGGGTCCCATCGATTGACGGACGTCGGTCGCGGCGATTGGGCAATCTTGAGCATAGCCTACGATGGGTAGCGTTGTGGTGTTCTGTTGTGATAATTTGGTGTGTCCAGTGTGTGCCGCGTGGTTACACATCCGCTTCACACGCGTGATCCGGGACTGTTTCCGGATCCGGTCAGGGATATGCACTACTGACGAGCTCAAACAAGGGCGAAACTCGAGTATAGTGCTTCCATATTGACGTGGATAGGCCTTAGGTTCATACCGGAATAGGATCATTGTGTTATCTGTTTTGTTTCGTGGTATCTTCCGTAATTTCAATGCTCGGTGAGCGGAAATGTACATTATAATACTCATTCACTTGATTGTGTACCATGTTTGGTCCAATCCTACTTTTTATTTGGCGCTGCTATCGGAGATAGTAATTTGTGGAGAAGCATGACTGCCCATGCCAGCCAGCAAGGCACTTGATGGTGGTCTTCGCTATAAAAATTAATATGTTTTCATGTTTCTGAGCATATTTTAGAAACACCATAAAATACCAGTACAATGGATTGCCTGAAAGGACAGTGATCCGAGCAGAGTTAACACAGAAGGCCAACTTAATATAAATATACCACCATCAATACAGTGACAATGAGACAGGGACGTCCGTTGTAATGTTAACAAAACAAACACTTAACTGTACTTTTCAGTAGATACTGGTCTCACTCCATCATATGTTTTAATATCTTACATTTGGGAGAGGTGAGTAGTTATCTCACCTGTGAGTGGAATCACATATTAGCCCCCTCCTAATATCAACAATCTCTCCCCCCCCCCCTGTTTTTTTTTCATTCCATGTATGTTGTGTAAATAATGAATGTTTGTGAATATGAGTATATGCATGAGATGCTTACACAGGTTGGTCTTGTTTGCATTTTCCAGAAGGGTATGTTGTTGGCCTGTCAATAGGAGTTGAAGCTCACATATTCTGGTAAAAGTGAATCCTGACCGTGCAGAGATGCCAGCCTTCAGCTTCATTAAGATGGTAGACTCTTACCTTTGTTAGGGACCGTTTGGCATCAGGGAGAGGTAATCAACTTTGTTATACTTCCTGGGGACAGTATGGCTATTATAAAACTCCAGCAGGTAGTTCTACTTACCAACCTTTACTTCAACATCCTTTTAAAATTTAAAATTTTTAAATTCTTTTATGTGGAAAAACACTTCCTCTTATGACTTATTGATTCCTTATACAATAATGTGTGAATAATTCCCAATTGTCATGCATAATCCCAAGTCCATGTTTCTGCATGATCTCTTCGCAACTTGTGTTATCTGATCCCTTCTCGGCATTCAGGCTACAACCAGCATTTTCATATTGTCATTTCTGTGATTACTTACAATACTGTGAAGCTTCAAGTAAAATTTCCCCTTAACTGATTTATTCTTATGATTTGTTGGTGCTTAACATTGGATCAAATTTGGTGTTTACTTTTTGTTGTTCTAAATGTTGCTATTATTATTCTAGAACTCACTACTTCCAACTCTATTAGTGCCTTCTCTGCCTCTTTAGATAGCATTAGATCCACATCTTCACTGTGGGAGACGTTTTCCTCTGTGTAGCCTGAGAACAGCACTAATTTACTTTGTGTTTAGAAGCTTTTGCCTGCTCTCTTTCATCTTGTTTTGCATAAACCCAAAATGCTAATCTTATATTTTAATTCACCTACTCCTTGCACTGTTTTTCCTAATTTAACATAGTTCTAACATTCCAGGTGTCAGTTCTGGAGGTTATCCTTAGTGAAAAAAGGTAAACTGACAATCCAAACATCTTGTAGCCCCCCCCCCCCCCATTATTTTATACTTATTTGAGGAAAAGAGCCTGTTTATCTTGGCTGGCTGAGATATTTTTCTTCTTTTCTTTACTAAGTTGTTTATAACTGTTTGGATTTTGCAGCTAATTTTTCCTTTGGAATGAGGGTGCTAGTCTCATCTCAACCCTCCTTAGTCACCAACCCTCCTTAGTCACCAACCCACCTTAGTTCACCAATCCTCCTTAGTTCACCAACCATCCTTAGTCACCAACCATCCTTAGTTCACCAACCATCCTTAGTCACCAAGCATCCTTAGTCACCAAACCTCCTTAGTCACCAATCCTCCTTAGTCACCAACCATCCTTAGTCACCAACCCTCCTTAGTCACCAACCCTCCTTAGTCACCAACCATCCTTAGTCACCAACCCTCCTTAGTTCACCAACCATCCTTAGTCATCGATCCTCCTTAGTCACCAACCATCCTTAGTCACCAACCCTTCTTAGTCACCAACCATCCTTAGTTCACCAACCATCCTTAGTCACCAACCATCCTTAGTCACCGATCCTCCTTAGTCACCAATCATCCTTAGTCACCAACCCTCCTTAGTCACCAACCCTTCTTAGTTCACCAACCCTTCTTAGTTCACCAACCATCCTTAGTCACCAACCCTCCTTAGTTCACCAACCATCCTTAGTTCACCAACCATCCTTAGTCACCGATCCTCCTTAGTCACCAACCATCCTTAGTCACCAACCATCCTTAGTCACCAACCATCCTTAGTCACCAACCATCCTTAGTAACCAACCATCCTTAGTCACCAACCCTTCTTAGTTCACCAACCATCCTTAGTTCACCAACCATCCTTAGTCACCAATCCTCCTTAGTCACAAACCATCCTTAGTCACCGATCCTCCTTAGTTCACCAACCATCCTTAGTCACCAACCATCCTTAGTCACCAACCCTCCTTAGTTCACCAACCATCCTTAGTCATTGATCCCCCTTAGTCACCAACCATCCTTAGTCACCAACCCTTCTTAGTCACCAACCATCCTTAGTCACCAACCATCCTTAGTCACCAACCCTCCTTAGTCACCGATCCTCCTTAGTCACCAATCATCCTTAGTCACCAACCCTCCTTAGTCATCAACCCTTCTTAGTTCACCAACCATCCTTAGTCACCAACCCTTCTTAGTTCACCAACCCTCCTTAGTTCACCAACCATCCTTAGTCACCAACCCTCCTTAGTCACCGATCCTCCTTAGTCACCAACCATCCTTAGTCACCGATCCTCCTTAGTTCACCAACCATCCTTAGTCACCAACCCTCCTTAGTCACCAACCATCCTTAGTCACCGACCTTCCTTAGTCACCAACCATCCTTAGTCACCGATCCTCCTTAGTCACGATCCTCCTTAGTCACCAACCATCCTTAGTCACCGATCCTCCTTAGTTTACCAACCATCCTTAGTCACCAACCCTCCTTAGTTCACCAACCATCCTTAGTCACCAACCCTCCTTAGTCACCGATCCTCCTTAGTCACCGATCCTCCTTAGTTCACCAACCCTCCTTAGTCACCAACCCTCCTTAGTCACCAACCCTCCTTAGTCACCAACCCTCCTTAGTCACCAACCCTCCTTAGTCACTACCCCTCCTTAGTCACTACCCCTCCTTAGTCACCAACCCTCCTTAGTTCACCAACCCTCCTTAGTCACCAACCATCCTTAGTCACCAACCATCCTTAGTCACCAACCCTCCTTAGTCACCAACCCTCCTTAGTCACCAACCCTCCTTAGTCACCAACCCTCCTTAGTCACTACCCCTCCTTAGTTACCACCCATTCTTAGTCACCACCCATTCTTAGTCACTGAATGATGGATTCAGCAAATTCACACACAACCTTCTGAGTATGAAGCTGACGGCTTAACCACTTCGCCATGGAAACCTCCACTGGAGGATTGATTGATTGATTGATTTAGGAACCGACATCACAGCATTCGGGACATTCCCATAAGCGCTCCGTCCCCATCCTCAGCAGCCAGCGAAGAGTTCCAACACTAATAGTTCCAGTAGCAATCTGATTATATGTCCGTCTCGCCTTTCCTCCGAGCGCCGAGCGTCGGCCAGATCCCCTCGTCACTCCTCGCTGTCTCATTCTTACCAGACCATGGTGATCCATCTGCTCCTCCGAGGTGTACACGTCTGCTCCCACAAGGCCGCAACCAT
This sequence comes from Cepaea hortensis, assembly GCA_963921405.1. Lineage (NCBI taxonomy): Eukaryota > Metazoa > Mollusca > Gastropoda > Stylommatophora > Helicidae > Cepaea > Cepaea hortensis. The sequence goes on from OY992893.1 coordinate 71,422,793, forward strand.
CAATACTCCACCAAGTTTTGCCGAGCCAGCCAATCTGTCCGCCTGTTCATTCCCCAGCACACCGGCATGCCCAGGAGAAAAGATCCAGGTGATGCTTACTACCCGTGACCTCCGAAGCGAAGCAAGCCACTCTGCACGAAGCTTGCCTGTTCTCACCCTTCTCAGCATGCTTTCTGAGTCAGTTACAATCACAATGTGTGTATGTATCGTGTTTTCTATCCAGCGGAAAGCTGCACTGACCGCCTCCACCTCCATTCTTAAGCTAGATGTAGTGTTATCATATGCCAGGCTCTCCTGCACCAAACGCCGACCATTAGTTTTTGCCAAGAACCCCCAGGCACTTCTCCTACCTCTCAACACTGACCCATCCGTGTAGATAATCACATCACCCGGGCGAGAATTTTCCTGAATTAGTTGCTGAATTTCCACTTCCGTGGCCACTGGAGGATAAAGGCAAAAGATGTGTCCTCTGAAATCTACTTCATCTCTTTTGACTTCTATCACAGTCATTCAAAACCTACATATGTATTAATCTTCAGTTCAATAAAGCAACAGAAGAATGAATATGAATAATTAACCACCCACACCCGGAAAGGTTAAACCAGTCAACAAATGCCCACAGAAGTCGGATGTGTCGGCCTAACGGCGGAAGAACGCAGCTCTGCTGTAAACAGGCACAACGCAATCATGTTCGAAAAAAGAAACTCCAGATGAACGCAGAAGAAGAAGAACCACCCTCACAAACAGTAAGCAATGAAGGGTGTGGATCCCATACTTAAAATTAAAGCTATATTTTGATGAGGGGGTGTAATTCGCTGCATCATACACTGAACAAATAAACACTGCCTTTAATCTGACTTGTCTCTCTATACCCAACAGCTCGCCAAATGTTCACAGACAGACAATAGTATTTAAGTAATCTACAGATCTTTGGACAATCGAGAAGCTACTAATGAAATCAATGCGTATTATTATTTACTGGTAAACCAAATAATTATAATGAATATGATATAGTTTGGTATATTGAAGTCATGTCAGGTTATTAATAATAAAGTTATTATTAAGTCCGACGTCTGAAGTGGTGCTACTCCATCAGTAAACTGGAGTAAACCACAACTGTAAACCAAAGCCAGCTAAGAGAGTAACTTTGAACTTTGAGCAATAAGACTCATGAACAAACTTATCCATGTACTAATCTATTAATCATATAACAGTAACAGTCTGACTGCAACTTGGAGAAGTAGAGAAGAATAACCAAAACCAAAGATCAGCGGTGAGTGATAAAAACGTACAGTACAGTCAGTATAGTATAAAATCCATCCTTACTAAACTAATTTTATTATTATTCAATCAATCAATCAATCATGTGCCATGCCGGAAAGCGTGGGCGGTCATGACTCGCCATTTCACTCGATCACCAGTGTCGTGGATCAGCTCAGTGTTCCTGTCTCGTCCATGCCATGTGGCCAAGCCATCCAGGTATTTTCCTCTCGGTCTTCCTCTTGGTCTGTTCCCCTCGATCTTGCCAGTTGTTACTAAGTTCTCCAATCCATTTCTTCTCATAACATGTCCAAAAAATTTTGACTGTCTACGTCTAATTTCTCTAATCAGTTTACGATGTTCATTTGTCTCCTGTAGTACTTGGTCATTGGTTTTTCTGTCTGTCCATGGTATTCTTTGCATTTTCCTCAGAAACCACATTTCTGCAGCCATCAGATGCTTTTCAGCTTAACTGCTCATTGTCCAAGTTTCACATCCATACAAAAGAACAGGCTCTATGTATCCTCTCAACACTCTTTTTCTCGTTTCAATTGACATCTTCTTATTGGTCAGAATGTTTTTCATCTTGCTAAAGGCTACTTTCGCCATGGCGATTCTTGTTCTAATCTCTTCAAGGCATCTCCCATTAGATGTTATAACTGTTCCAAGATAATTCTACCGATTCACTTGTTGAAGAATATTTCCATTTACTTGTATATTACATTGTGGAACTTCTTCCTTCCTACTGACGACCATAACCTGAGTCTTTTTACAATTTAATTCTAACCCCAATTGCTCACTGTGTACAACAACCGCATCTACTAATTGTTGCAGGTCCTGCTCATTGTCTGCAATTAATACTGTATCATCTGCATATCTAATGTTATTGATGTTTCGTCCTCCAATGCTGATTCCATTTATATCCTCTACATTTCTGAAAATATTTTCACTGTACAGGGAAAAAAGATCTGGAGACATCACACATCCCTGCCTAACACCTCTCTTAACTGGCTGATACTGTCCCACTTCATTATCAATCCTTATTGCAGCTTGTTGTTTCCAATATATGTTTTTTATAAGTCTAATGTCTTTCCCATCAATTTGTAGATCTGCAAGCATATCCACCATGCTGACATGTCTAACGCTATCAAAAGCCTTTGTATAGTCAATAAAGCAAAGATGTATATCCTTGTTTACTTCTATAGCACGTTCAATAACTGTTCGCAGCATATACACAGCATTTACTGTACCCTTTCCTTCTACAAACCCGCATTGTTCTTCCCCTATTTCAGGTTGTATCTTCTTCCTCATTCTTTGCATGATAATTCTTAGCAAAATCTTTGTGATGTGACTCATTATACTAATTGTTCTATGTTGATCACATTCCAAGGTTCCTGATTTCTTTGGGATTGCAATAAATATAGAGTTACATAATTCAGGAGGTATATCTCCAGTATCATATAATGTGTTCAGCAGTCTGGTGACTTGATCTAGTCCAAATTCTTCTAAAACTTTAATCATTTCTGTTGTGATGTTATCTGCACCGGGGGCCTTGCCAGCTTTCATATGCTTAAGAACATTTCGAACCTCCATCTCCAAAATTGGCGGTCCTTCATTATTAAATCTAATATCATACTGTTCGTCTCTGTTATCATCATAAAGGTGTTTCACATAATCTGTCCATACCTGTAGAATCTGGTCTTTTTCTATTATGATTTTGCCATCTTCAGTTTTTAGACACCTGGTTGATGTACTTGTTCTTTTATTAGTAAGTTCCTGAATTCTTTTGTGCACTAATTTGGTATTTTGACTGTTGTGTTGGCTTTCAATTTCTAAGCACTTTTCCTCAAGCCATGCTTCTTTTGCCTCCTTACATAATGTTCTGACTTGTCTGTGAATTTCTTCATATTTGACAGAATTATTTTTGCATTTTCCATGAGGTGTAAAATTTCTTCAGTCATCCATTTCTTAAGACCCACATTCTTTAATTTTGGAATAGTTGTTTCTGCAGCCACATTGATTGAATTCTTCAACGTTTCCCATTGATCATCCACATCCTGGAATAGGATCTCTAGATCAGACAAAATTTCAAATCTGTTCTGTACTTCTATGTTGAATTTGTTTTGTATTTCCTTGTCATTACTCAATGTACACAAATCATATTTAGTGTTTCCTGTTATATACTTGACTTTCTTCAACTTTATCCTCAATGTTCCTGTGAGTAATCTGTGGTCACTATAACAATCAGCACTGGGAACTGTTTTTGCTATTGTTAATACGTTTCTAAATCTTCTGCTAATCAGAATGTAGTCAATCTGGTTTCTAATCCTGGTATCAGGACTCCTCCATGTCCATAATCTTCTAGGGTGTTGTTTGAACCAGGTGTTTCCTACAATCATTTCCTGTTCTTTTGCCCACTCTACGAGTCTGTATCCTCTTTCATTTCTCTCTCCTAAACCATAGTTTCCTACTGTGTATCTATCTCCTTGATTTCCTACTTTTGCATTGAAGTCCCCTATTATGATGTTTATTTCTGAATTTTTACATTTCTTTAAGGCAGACTCTATGCCATTATAAAATTCTTCTACACTATCTTCACTGGATTCTCCTGTTGGGGCATATACTTGAATACTATTTATTTGTTTATAAATAATAATATTTATTTATTTAATATATATAAATAAGATTTATAAATAGATATATATATATAATATATATATATATATATATATATATATATATATATATATATATATATATATATAATAATAATAATAATAATAATAATAATGTATGTACAAAGTACAACTATTACTATTCTAAGTATTATTATTATATTAACAATATAACATAATACCGTTATGATAACGTAACTTACCTGTCGTCTCTGAAGTGTTGTAGTTGTACTTGTAGTTAAAAGTTGTTAGCTGCCTCTTTTGTACAGTAAACTGTACGCTGCGGTGAGTTTAGTAGGTAGTCTATACTAGAAGAGTTAGTAATGCTGTTTAGTGCACTGTTTAATTTTATTACTAACTAAACTAAACTGGTTGTTCACTCAGTGTTTAGTGTTTTACTGTTTAGTTCACTGGTTTTGTGAGTGCAAAAAAAAAAAAAAATTTACTTTGGCTACTGCACACTGCCAATGATAAATTACAAATAATAATAATAATAACACATCTCACTCGCCATCATGTCTACTCCCAAGTGATTGTCAACAACATTTCTCATGTTCAAATTATGCAGCAAGCACGACACCTGTCTCTATTATTATCACTAGTTAATATCTAACACATTTAAATACTGAAATGCTGTTGTTTGTTGTGTTTACATTCGTCCATGAACTCATTGGCAACCGAGCTGTCATTTTGCAGGGATTGCTTCCTTTTCTTCCAACGGAGACGCCACATTTCGCATGTTTGTATTTTGTTTTGTTTTGTAATAATAAGTTCATTCCCATTAAGCTTGTACCGTTATAATTATGTGTGTAATAATAAGTTCATTCCCATTAAGCTTGTACTGTTACTGTTATAATTATGTGTGTAATAATAAGTGAAGCGTGGACAATAAGCAGTCAAGCTGAAAAACAGCTGATGGCTGTGGAAATGTGGTTTCTGAGGAAAATGCAAAGAATACCATGGACAGATAGAAAAACCAATGAACAAGTCCTTCGAGAAACAAATGAAGATTGTAAACTGATTAGAGATATTAGACGCAGACAGTCAAAATTGTTTGGGCATGTTATGAGAAGAAATGAATTGGATAACTTGGTGACAACTGGCAGTCTCGAAGGGAAGAGACCAAGGGGAAGACCGAGAAGTAAATACCTATTACCAGGATGGATTGGCTGCATGGCATGGTCAAGACGGGAACACGGAGCTGATCCACGACTCTGGTGATCGAGTGAGATGGCAGAACATGACCGCCCACGCTTACCGGCATGGCACATGATGGATGGATGGAATAAGTTCATTCCCCGCTGGTAACTTAAGGGGAGGGGGTGGTATGTGAGCCGGTCGTTCAGAAAGCAATGGCAAACTAATGATACAACATTGATTTCACACTTGGTTATGCATCTCAGAGGACAGTGTACCCGGCTTCCTGTGTATTTTAACATTTATGTCTTCCTTTAGACAGATTCCGTCCAATGTAACCGGTTCTAGCTGCCAGGGGCTAGGTTTTTACTTTTGTTTAACAATGTTACCAGTGCGGAGGCCTTACACCCTGCTGTGTGCCATTTCCAGCTGCCGAAGGATTAATTTTTTTTTTTGACGTGCACAACTTGCATACGAGGTCTTTTGTTTCTCGCCCTTTTCAAAGAAGACTAAACATTCGATCTCAGTACCCAAGATATCGGAGGGTGAGAGAGAGAGAGAGAGAGAGAGAGAGAGAGAGAGAGAGAGAGAGAGAGAGAGAGAGAGAGAGACATAGTGAGAGAGAGAGACATAGTGAGAGAGAAAGTGTATGTGAGAGATGGAGTGAGAGAGAGGGTGAGTGAAAGTGAGTGAGAGAGAGAGAGTGATAGAGAGAGAGAATGAAAGGGTGAGAGAGAGAGAGTGAGCGAGAATGTGAGAGAGAGAGTGAGAGAGAGAGAGTGCTAGCGAGAGTGAGATGGAGAGAGGGAGAGAGAGTGAGAGAGAGAGAGTGCTAGAGAGAGTGAGAGGGAGAGAGAGTGCTAGCGAGAGTGAGATGGAGAGAGTGAGAGGGAGAGAGAGAGACAGAGAGACGTGTGCTATTAGAAAAAATACACTTACACTTGTACCACTTGTTATGTGTAAATGCTTGGGAAATTTAGGGATCCAATGTTCATAGACATCATTCAGTTATTTATCCATTATTTGTATTTATACCAGCAATATCCTGTTGACCTCTTGAGGATTATAATTGTGATATAGTGTACATTGTTTGTTCAGGCAAACGATTCCATATTCCTAAGTGTTGGTGTAAGTAAGTATGTGTGTGTGTGAGTGTGTGTGTGTGTGTGTGTGTGTGTGTGTGTGTGTGTGTGTGTGTGTGATCTGAAAGCGATATGTGTCGTCTAAACTAAGTTGCGTTTTTGTGATGTATATCATTGTAATATCTCAGCCAGATATTTGGCCTTTCTCCATAGCTATAACCACAGCTTCTTCGGAAGCTGAAATAAGTAGTGGCACAGTGGTTCACAACCGGTGGGGAATTTTCCCCCTCCCCCTCCCCCCGGAGGGGGGAGTTTTAGGGTTTCCAGGGGGGGGGGGAATTAAGATTATTTCAAGATCGCATTAATACAAGAACCGATTACTTGATATTGTTTTTCCCTTCATACTGTATGGTTCTGTACGCCTCACCCTTCTAAAATTAAATTTATAAAGTAAGTATACCCACAAATACATGTTTTATGTGGACGTCTAGACTTGTTTTAGTATGTGCTATTAAATTTAGCTTTCATTATTACGTATACTGTGTAGGGAAGGGGGCGGGATTTTTAGGTAGGAAATACGAAAGAGGGAATGACGTTCTGAAAATATGGTGAAGGGGGGCACGGGCCAAATTTTTAGGTAGGAAATACGAAAGGGGGGGGGGGTGACGTTCTGAAAATATGGTGAAGGGGGGCACGGGCCAAAAAAGGTTGAGAACCACTGTTGTAGCAGAAATCAATGATCAAATGAACAGATATATGGATTGATTAACTTCTTAATAGACCAGTCCCAACAGATATCCATCCCGCAGAACTGGAAATGGATATCAACCCAACCACCGCGATAAATAATAAAAGAGGCATACCATTATTTACTAGCAAGGTGGGCAGAATACTTTTAAGAACTACTCAACCCCACATAAACTAGAAAACCCCAATTTTGTGCCAACGAGAACCAAACTTCATACCCGCAGAAGTAAAATCAGTCGTACAGAAAAGTCTCAAAAACATATCACCGGATCTAGATGGAAAAACCACATAAGCTATTCATGCTTGAGGGAAAACATGGGTTCAATGGCTGACAAGACTTTTTAATATAGCGTGGGAAGATAGAAAAGTCCCAGACGATTTATAATAGGCAATAATAGTACCAATATGGAAAAAGGAAAGCAATATGAGAGAGTGTGAAACGTTCAGGGGTATATCACTCCTGAGCCTTATAGAGAAAATGTGCGCCAACATATTGGAACAGAGGGCTAGACCCATAGTTGAACAACAGTTAAGCAAAGTACAGTTTGGTTTCAGAAAGTTACACATTGAACTGATGCTCTGTTCACACTAAGACAAATATGTGGAAGGGGGGGGGGGGACATTGAATGCAGTGACCAACAAAATATTGTGTTTTTGGACCATCATTGAAGACTACGAGATACAAAGACAATTACTAGAAAACATCATAGCCATGTACCACTAGGGATAAATTTAAATTAAATACCCATATCCGCAGAACAACACATGGTAACTAGCATATTCACACCAACCCTATGCTACGAGTGTCAAACTTGGACATTATCCAAATCACACTTGCGCAAAATCAACACATGTGAGATGAGATGCTTGAGGAGACCTGCCAACTTAACTATCCGAAATGATGTTATCAGAGAGACAGTGGGAGCTTGTGACATATATTGAAAGACAGAAGATCAAATGGTTTGGTGTGTAGGTCAGCATAGCCGAATGGATAAGAACGCGTGTTCTTAAAAATTCGGAATACCGATGCCGATGTAAGGGGTTCAACCCTTACCCGGACTAAAATGTTGACCTATCGTCCTTGACTTGGGGACGTTAATTACAAGTACCTCTGAAGTCGGAGTGGATTCGCCTGATGGCGAGGGACACTGTTAATAGGAAAAGCTAATCCACACGCAGAATTCAGTCCAGCACTACTAGAAGTAGTATTATGGACTACGCTTGAGTCCACAGCGAGCGAGTGCAAAAAAAAACAAAATGGTTTGGCCATCTGGTTAGAATGCAACACCATCAACTCTTATCACTGGCGCTACATCAAAGAAGATCTGCTACGAGAGTAAGAGAACGTCCGAAAAGAAAATGGATTGACGACATCAAAGACTGTGTACAATTACACGGAATGACATTATCCAATGCCACCCATCAGGCGCGGGAGCGCCATTTATTCCTCTCCACGGCGCTTGATGGCAAAAGTGGAAGATGATGATGATGAGGATGCTGATAATGTTGATGAAAAAAACATATCTTACTTCTTGCTTCATCATCATCATGTGCCATGCCGACAAGCGTGGGAGGTCATGATTCGCATTTCACTCGATCACCAGAGTCGTTGATCAATTCAGTGTTCTTATTTCGACCATACCACTTGGTCAAGCCATCCAGGTATTTACTTCTCTGCCTTCCCCGTGTTCTCTTTCCCTCGATATTGCCAGTTGTCATCAAGTTCACCAATTTATTTCTTCTCATAACGTGACCAAAAATGTTGGCTGTCTACGTCTAATTTCAGTAATCAGTTTACAATTTACATTTGTTACTTATAGGACTTTGTCATTGGTTTTTCTGTCTGTCCACGGTATTCTTGGCATGTTCCTCAGAAACCACATTTCCACAACCATCAGATGTTTTTCAGCTTGTATGCTCATTGTCCACGCTTCACGTCCAAACAAAAGTATAGGTTCTATGCAGCACATCAACACTCTTTTTCTCGTTGCAATTGGCATCTTTTTATTTGTCAGTATAATTTTCCATCTTGCAAAAGGCTACCTTCACCACGGCGATTCTTGTTCGAATCACGTCAAGACACCTCCTATCAGATGTTATGAATGTTCCGAGATAAACAGTATTACTGTATCAATTCATTTATTTAAGAATATTCCCATTTACTTGTATACTACATTGTGATTATTTCTTTCCTCCCAATGACGACCATTATCTGTCTTCTTTCAAATTAATTCTAGCCATAGTTGTTCACTGAGTACATTAACCGTAGGGCCTACCTACTAAATCAGGGATCACCAAACTACGGCCCGCGGGCCGGATCCGGCCCGCGACGTCATTTCATCCGGCCCGCCGACGGTACTCGAACTTGCTTGATATAACGTATGGAACACGAGACGTTGTGATACAATATAAATTTAAATATTATATTTAGAATAATAGGAGATCTTCACACGTGAGGAGACATCCTGGCTGCTATGTGTCTTAAATTTACTATTTTCAATTATAAATTATTGCATCTGGATTTTCTTATTTATTGTAATGTGTGCTCATTTCGCGCCATCCCAGGTCCTTTCCCGACTCATGGTAGAGCCGCCTACGCTCTGACGTTACGATGGTTTCCATGGCATAACACACACACACACACACACACACACTTTCCCTCGCCCAGATGCGTCCATCTATCAACACAGGTCCGATACTCCAGAAATATTTACTTCTTTTTGCCAGTCATCCATTGTGTAGGTATGGAATAGGGATTTCTTTGTTTGACAGTGATATGTAAGTGAACATCAAGTGTGAATAGAGGCAATAAAGTAGCAAACATAGCATAAAAAATGCCTTAGTATCCTCGTGTTATTACGAAAATATTATCCCCAGCTCAGAAGAATTCTCCGGTCAAGGTGTTAATCGAGATTGTCTCTAGGCCCGTGTTTTTCAACATTTCTGCTGGAGCAGATCCTTATGTAAATGTTTACTTTGCTCAAGGAACTCTGTGTGATTATCCAAGTGTCTTTCCTACTTTATGTAATAAACCATATGGGCAGAAATGTTGCATTTAGGCGATTTCGGTCTGTTTTAGCGGAACCCCTCGCTGCCACTCACGGAACCCCGGTTGAAAAACACTGTTCTATGCTGTTTATTTAGCCCAGCCCTATTTATATATTTTGCAAACCTTATTATGAGATATATTCTATTTCCAAAGGTACCAATAAACTTTATATTTATCTTTGGTGAACCAGTGACCCCTTGTCCTCTGCTTTTCTTGTGTTTCAATATGTCTTTAATTATGTTTCTAACTCAATGTCCTTTTCAATTTCAGATCCCGTGTACTTCACCCTTCATTATGGCTACTAAGAAAGGAAAACTGGACTCTGAGTGTCTCGATTTCAATGAAGAATGGGGAGTAAAGTACTTCTTTGTGGAAATAAAGGACCAGAAAAACCAGTTACATAATATGCAGCGAAAGTGTTGCGGTTTTAAAAGAGTACAATCTTCGGCGTCACTAGGAAACAAAGCATATACCAACATTTTCAAAGTTTTCTGAAAGTTACGCTCTGAGAAATATGAGTCCATGAAACGTGGTTTAGAAACACAAAGAAATCTCTTCACGAGAAAGTGTGCTGAAAATGAATCTGTCATTCGTACAAGTTGCAAAATAGTGCATAAGATGGCAGAACGAAGAAAACCGTTTACTGATGGTAACTTTATCAAAGAGTGTATGATGGAACAGCAAATGACTTGTGTCCCGAGAAAGCCGATTTGTTTGAAACTATCAGCCTTTCGGCAACTTCAGTTGTGCGAAGAACAGAAGAACTCGGAGAGAACATAGTGCTACAGATACACGAGAAAACTAAGAACTGGTTGTGGTATTCTCTGGCGCTGGGAGTCTACTGATCTCTCGAGTACGTCACAATTTCTCGTGTTCATTCGTGATGTCAGTGTGGACTTTCAGATAACGGAAGAGTTGGCATCCGTTTGCAGCATGCATGGGATAACAACTGGAAAAGACATTTTCATGGAAGTGCAAAAATGTTTGCAAGACTATAACCTTCAGTGGAATCAGCTTTGAGGTGTTAGTAGTGTTACAGTTGATGAACGAAAAAACATGGCTGGAGTGAGAATGGGTCTGACGGGGCAGATCAGGACTCGGTTGGAAGATCTGCAAATTCCGGGCGCTCTGTTCATACACTGCATCAAACATCAGCAAACGCTCTGTGGACTTAGATATTTCTTGTGTGCTGAAACCAGTCATTTCTGCTGTGAACTTCGTTCTGGGACATGCACTCAGTCACCGTCAGTTCCGGGCTTTTCTTCAAGAAATTGATTCTGAATTCTTTGATTACCCTTTTATATAAATAAATATGTTGGTTGTCTTTGTTTTTTGTGCATTGCACGCCACTCACCCATGATTAACTTAGTTTTTCGTCTTTTTCCCCAGAGCATTCGTTCTGGCTTGCAAGTATTGTTGAAGTTAGTTGCATATCCTTTACAGAACGTTTGCAGTCAACACCAGCATCTTCTGCTGTTGTTGATGTCTTGGCAAGTTTACGTTCAGTAGTTTGCCATTGCTTTCTGAACGACCGACACCTATACCATAGCGTAAAAAACCAGCAAAACGCGGTCTGCTGCCAAATCGTGCACAGCTATGTGTCGAACGCGGGTATAAGGGATTACGAACCGTGTCCGTAAGACCTTCGCCACGGAGGTCGGCGCAAGTATTGTACAGAATGAGTATCCAGCCCGCGCTCGTCATTTTGTCAGTTATCCGGCCCGCCGTGAAAAATGTTTGGTGACCCCTGTACTAAATGTTACAGATTCTGCTCATTGTCTGTAATCAATACTGTACCATACACATATCTAATGTTATTGATATAATATTATGTCCCGAACAGAGGGTTCGAAATCAGCCGAAGGCCTTTGAGAGACCACCGCTTTCGATGGTCTGAAGCGTCAGTCGTTCAGTAGCAATAACACACTACTGAACGTAAAATTGTGTAATAAATCGTTCACTATCATCATGTACCATGTCGATAAGCGTGGATGGTCTGTTTCGCCATCTCACTTGATCAGCAGAGTCGTGGATCAGCTCAGCGTTCTTGTCTCATCCATACAATGTGGCCAAGCCATCCAGGTATTTACTTCTCTGCCTTTCCTTTGTTCTCTTCCCCTCGATCTTGCCAGTTGTCACCAAGTTCTCCAATTTATTTCTTCTCATCAATCAATCATGTGCCATGCCGGAAAGCGTGGGTGGTCATGTCTCGCCATTTCACTCGATCACCACGAGAAAAAAATTGTTGCCTGTCTACGTCCAATTTCTCTAATAGTAAAAGCTGTCAAGGACTGCAACGGGTACTTCAATTTTAATTCACCGCAACAGACGTCACGAGGCTATATTTAGCTTTAGCAGCTATATATAGCGTAGTTAGCACTGGCGGGGGATCTCCGTTCAATTAAAGTTTTTTTCACTGCGTGTCATGGCGCGAAAAAGGCGCGAAAAAGGAGCGACGAACGGTAACACAGTGTGTGTAGTACATATTTACGTTGGCTTTCTGCAGTCATTAATTTTATTGAACTGACAGCAGCTGTCCACGACAAGCAGAGTAGTGTTGCCTTTTTTGTACCCCTAACCCTAACCCTAACCCTAACTCATGCATACAGCAGTATCTTCCAACAATGGGCCCTTTTCAGGGCCACTAGAAGAATGCCATAACGGAACGGGCCCTTTTCATGGTCACAAATTAGCACACAATAACAGCCCCTAAGTGTGCACAAGAGTATACAACCACTGAAATATTCAGGTCAACTCACACACATAACTAAACCATTTGCTGCACACCGACAACGTTATTCCGGTCAAGGTCATGCACACCGAGATACAGCGCGAATAAGGGGACTCCAGGATATGACGCGTGCTCTGGAATTCCCTTTGTTTGCGGTGAATTAAAATTGAAGTACCCTGCAACGCCCTCAAAGGATATGCAGCCAACTCCATTTAAAAAGAAATTTTGGTGGCATGGTTTCTGGGATTGATTGTACGGAACACTCCACATACAAATGCTCCCTGTCTCGTGGGTAAATCTATAAATACAAATGTCAGTATATCACTAGGTATATATCCACAACTGTTTCACATACTCCCAATACTTCTAATTCTTCTATCGTGACTCCATCAGGCCCAGCCGTTTCCCCTTCTTCATACATATCTTTGATAGCGTCGTGTCGTCTAATTTTAGCGTAGGTGGCCCACCTAAGTTATTTTCTTGTGTTGATTCTGCACTTTCTCCGTCGTATAAAGTCTATAATTGATTATTTTCATGTCTTTATTGCATCTTCTTCCATTAATACCTGTCTGACTTTGATTCAAACATCTTATGGTTAATCTTATTTTTCTATCTGTTAAACAATTAATGTGTCTGTACATATTTTGTGTGTCTTTAATAGAATTTATTTCAATCTTATTCCACTGCTCATTAACTAATTTTCTTTTGCTGTTATCTCTTATTTCTGCCTTTATCTAGTCGTTTTCTTTTTTGTTATGTTTACGTTTTCTTTTGTTCATCAACTTTGACATTTCATTCAATCATTAATTCCATATTAGTTGTTTGTCTTTTTCCTGGTAATATCGCTTTGATGTTTGATGGATGGGATTTTTCAGCACTTTCCATTGTTTATTTATGCTTTACGTTTTAGGAATTGTATTGTGTATGTTTCTCTGTCACAATCTCTATGTATCATTCTTTGTTTGTTTTTTGAATATCTTTATTACGTTTATCGTTCTTACACCCCCCCCCCCCTTTTTTTTTCTTCAATATTACCTTCATTTGTCTACATATTGAGACGTAATCACTGCTACTGCCAGGCATTGCTTCACATTTATAAATCAGTATGTAGTCAGTGTCATTGATTCTTTTCTTAAGAGAGATTCCCGATGTGCATTGTCGTGTCTTAGTTTGTTTAAACCAGGTGTTTCCAATCGACATATAATTTATTTCTTTGCCTTTTTTATCTGTTGTTCTCCACTTTCATTTCGTATCCTTAAATCCTTAGTCACCAACAACATCTTCCATTCTCTTATGTCTAACTTTTGCGTTGAAATATTCCAGTATTGTTTTAATTTCTGATGTAATTTTAAAGTTGAAAATTCTAAGTTTTGTGCTAAGCCGAATTTCCTTTGATCTCCACAAATTTCATAGTACAATGAAAGCTTCTCTAGCCTTTTGAATTCTTATTTGGTATTTCTATTTGTTCCCCCATCTCTGTCTATATACGACCTACCTAAACAGGTTTATCATTTCACCCTCAAATGTGAGGTTTCACCAAGGGAGACTGGGTTATCATTTACTTGGTTTGGTCTGATTATCTTTGTCTTTCCTCTATGAGGTTTCAGCGCTAGTTGTTGTGACCTGCCATCAAGTGTGTCTAATTTATCTTGCATATGATTTCCTATGCGAGACAGGAGGGCAGTGTTATGAGCAAAGATCAAATCATGAAGCTGCTCTGCCATATTCAATTTAATCCTATTTCTGGCGATTGTTATTGCTGTCTTTATTATCCAGTCTATAATTAGAAAGAATAATACGGTTGGCAAAATGCATCCACGTCTCGCTTTTCTTCTTATTTCAAATGTATGTTTATTTTACTTTGTGACGAACTCTGCATTTAGTGTCTTTATTTTTGTTGTTGTTGCATATCCCTTACAGGACGTTGCAGTCAACATCAGAATTTTTCAGCTGCTGTTGATGTACTAAACAAGATTACGCTCAGTAGTTTGCCATTGCTTTCTGAGCGGCCGGCTCACATACCCCGTAAGTTACCAACGCGGCGAGAACCGCTACCGATTCTCGCGCAGGTTACGTTACTCACGAGAATATAGGGATTACAGAGAAAGACGTTAACCCCTAGGGTCAGGGAGACGGCGTTTTTTAAAATGTTGCATATCCCTTGCAGGACGTTGCAGTCAATACCAACATTTTTCAGCTGTTGTTGATGTACTAGGCCAATTTTATGTTCATTAGTTTACCATTGCTTTCTGAACGACGGCTCCCATACCAACACGTTATAACAACGCACCACGGTCTGCTGCATAAATCGGTTGCGGCTGCGTTTCGAACGCCTGGTAAGCAGCTCATGAACCGCGTTCGCAAGACTTTGGCAACGGGGACGGCTACGGCTAATAAACGTCTTTATTAGTTGCTATTAATAAGTACATCCCCAAGGATTTGAAAACATCCATTTTCATCATACTACCGAAGAAGCCAAGAGCTGTTGATTACAGAACTATTAGCATAATGAGCCACACAACAAGATACTACTCAAGGTCATACAAGAACAAATTCAACATAAAATAGATGAGGAAGTAGCTGAAGGACAATTTGGGTTCCGCAAAAACAGCGGCACCAGAGAAGCAATAATCTGTTTGAGGATGTTAATTTAAAAATATATAGAAGTTCAAAAAAGTATGTATGTTTGTTTTATAGACTACATGAAAGCTTTTGATAGAGTACAACATGAACGACTAATTACGTGCCTTCATGATATAGGAGTAGACGGAAAGGACATCAGACTTATTGGTAACTTGTACTGGGAACAAGTGGCGTCCATTAGATGCGATAATAACTATTCATCGCCTATAGAGATAAAAAGAGGAGTACGGCAGGGATGTGTACTGTCCCCAAATCTCTTCCACAGAAAGAATTTTTAAACAAGCTGAAATGCCTGGACTCAGCATCAATGGGAGAATCATAAACAATCTTAGATATACTGACGATACCGTGTTACTAGCAGAAAGTGAGCAAGAGTTGCAAGACCTAGTGTAAGAAGTAAACAGGCACAGTGCAGAATGTGGCTTAGATATTAACATCCAAAAAACAAAAACTATGATCATTAGCAGTGAACAGGAAAGGTCGTCAATGAACATCACAGTAAACGGGCAGATACTAGAACAAGTAACACGTTTCTCTTATCTTGGACATATAACAACAGATGATGGCAGAAGTGAAATGGAAATCAAAAATAGAATAGGAATGGCCAAAAATGCTTTAAACGGCATGAAATCAGTATTAACATCTAGAGAGATTAATAACGCATTAAAAATGAGAATTGTCAAATGCTACGTATATTCATCGCCACTGTATGGCGCGGACACCTGGACATTGAACAAGCAACTAGAAAGTCGCATAGAAGCCCTGGAGATGTGGATATACAGACGAATATGTCGTATTTCATGGAAACAAAAACAATCAAATGCAGAGGTCCTAGAAAACTGGGAATGAAGAGAGAGTTGATGAAAGAAATAAAGAGACAAGTGAAATATTTTGGCCACGTTAAAAGACATGATACTCTTATAAAAACCACACTGGAAGGCAAGGTTGAGGGCAAGCGAGCAAGAGGTAGACAACGATACAAGTGGGAGGATAACATCAAGAGATGGATGAATATCAGCCTGACAGAATGTACAGTCAAGGTGAGAGACAGTGTTGAAGATCCATTGCAGCTAACATTCATTGAGGAGACGGCACCTAATTGATTGATTAATAAGTTAATGATTTTCTCTGAGTTCCCATAGTCTCAACAAATTCCAAATATATTCCCTATTAATGATGTGCCGGCTCCATGGCGATGGTTTACGGGCGCAGTTCGTAATCCCGCATACCCGCGTTCGAAACACAGCTGTGGGCGATTTGGCAACAGACCGACTTACGTTGGTTTTTTATGAAATGGTATGTGTGCTGGTTATTCAGAAAGCAATGGCAAACTACTGAACGTAAACTTGCCTAGGAATCATGCACTAACTTTACTTTGGCATTGCTGTTTGAACGACGATCTCATGCTATCTAAATCAACGCAAGACGGTCTGCTTCCAAACCGCCCACGACTAATTTCGAACCGCGGAATTGTCAAACTGCGTTCACTGACCCTATTCCACAGACGCCATCAGCGCTTCCTGTACAATAGCAGTTTTTAGAAACTCCAGCAAGGAGGCAGCCCATTGGTCAGTTCTAACTCATGCGCCATTTTCTGCTGGCAATAACAACATCAGGATGGCTGACGAGGAAAACGAAGACACATCAAGCGTTGACAAAGTTTGTGCAGTTTATGTTCCTCGTGGTCATTTTATTTAAATTGCCTGCAATAATTGGAAAACTAATGATTTTAATATAGTTGTAAGTTAACATAATTGATTCATAAACAAACACAATTTCAAATGTAAGGGAGACCCGGAGATTGGGTGATATTGCGTTTTTTTTTTGGTAGTTCAATTTTGAATTTCAATGCTTGCTTGCTTGTGTTCGTTGGCTTGAGCTCCAACGCGAAGTCCTGTATGTCGGATGAAGGCATCCTGTTGTCCAACATCAGTGTGATGTCATACAGGACCTGAGATTTGCTTGAGTATCCGTTGTCCCATGTCTGACTTATTGGCGTACAGACTGGTGGTTCCTCGCAGTACAGACAGGCAGACACTCTCCGACTTCGGAGGAATCGGCAATCCTCCTGACTTTAGCTAGGACCCCGAAGGGACCTGTTGCCCATGATTTATTTAATATTGGGAGGCGTTATTCGCAGCGCGCTGCTAATAATATTGAGCGTTATTCACAACTGCGAGATTTAAGTGTGGCTCCCATTGAAAATTTATCATTTTTATATATATTTTATACATTTAGTTCTTTATCATACATTTATGCAGTTCCAAACCCTAATCTGAAACTTGAAAAGAACGCTCCTTTCCTTTTGGCACTCCTCCAAATGACGGCCCCAAATTATTTAGTGTAAAATGCATCCCTTACAAGGCCTCATAAGGTCATTTCCGGGGTGATGTGTTGTCAGCCTCTTATGTTTGAGTGTATCGTCCTCTGCTAGACTGATCGATGGATACAATAAATGTTTCTGGGCCTGGAGGGCCCTCACTCTCGTTGGAGTGTATATCCATATCTTGTACTGACGACAGTGAGGGCCCTCTGGGCCCAGAAACATTAATTGCATCCATGGCAGTCTGCCACACACTGAACCGGAAGTGATCGACAATACATTCAATGGTCGTTCCGATATGTATAATTTTTTTCCCTGCGGGTGTACCCATACAAGAGTTTAGAACATGTTTTCGGACAGTATTTACACCTTTTGTGCCACAATTTCCACATAACTGAAATATTATTGGTACATATTTCCATTTTCTCAGTTCTATATTTTAGTTCGTAGTTTGTTAGTTGTTAGTTAGTTAGTCGCAGTTCCAACTTCACAGCAACGGGTCATTCCCATTATGCTCCGTACCTGTGCCAGTGAATATGACACAAAATGCTCCCCACTGCCCAATGCGAAAAGTGGAAAAGACAGGAGTCTCGACAAACAACAGCCCGCACAGATACACTATGCATAATGCCGCTGCCAGAATGTCAACACACCAGTCCCCCATGAACCACCCTGTTCATCTCTGATGGAATCGGCAGTCATTTTCCTATCTGAATGTTTCCTAGATGTTCACCCACACAGTCCACGGAAAACCAGTTCATCGCTGATTGCAGTGGCAGTCAACCAGAAGCCCAGCAGCCACTCATTTCTGCATAAGGCAAAAACTGGTCAACTCTGGGACATAGCCACCTGCTATCACTCCGAACATGCAGTCACGTTCCAAAACAACTCATGCAGATTCAAAAGCATTTCACATGAAACTCACAGCTCACAGTGTCGCGCCATGCACTCTGTAGCAGGGCGACGGAACCATCAAGCCTCCTTAGTCGCCTCTTACGACATGCGTGGTAGGATACAGTGTTGCTATTCTTTGCTTCCCTTATGGGCCCCGGCAACACACGGGAGGTAGTTTGTATTTGGAAGGCTCTATTCGCAATGGAATTGCGAATAGAGAAAAATTATATTCGCAATGGAATTGTGAATAGAGAAAAATTATATTTGCAATCGAATTGAGGGAAGTAACAAACATGTCACAGCGTCTGCTCACTAGTCAATTTTAGTTAGAGCCATTAAGAAGTCTAAGAAGGTGGTTAATTTAAATAGGAATGTTCACTGTTGTGAGTTTAATTCTGCCGAATTCTCCGTATTTTTTAATGAATCACTCTTCTTCTTACTTCTGTCCGTTCTTTTGGCATCCCATTTTATCTTTACATTACGTTAGTCCTGTTTAAATATCAAGAATAATTTTTCAGAACAGGTATCCCCAATACAAATAACGATCCCTACAAATAATTCTGTCCCCAGGCGAGTTCAAGAATTGTTAACCTTCGTTTCTGTACACTTACTGTTACCAAGCATCCATGTTTGTTTACTTTACTGTCCTACTATGTATGTCCTGATATTAATATCACATCAGTGATGATTCTCTTAATTTGACACTTTCTATGGCCTCCATTGCTCTCTGAGTGACTCTGTTCTGGTCCAAGCTGACAGTAATATGCTTCGCCTCAGAGAGACATGATTAGGCAATTCAAACACCAGGCTTTCGATTGACTGGCCTCATTAATTAATAAATAAACAAGGAAAAAGAAATGCTATGCATATAAAGTGCAGGAAAACCCGGTATATCTGAAGCAGGTGGAAAAGAGAGAGGAGAGAGATAGATAACGAAGATAGTGTGAGAGACAGAGATATGAGAAAGATGTATTGAAAGACATTAAAGACAAGAAAGGGAGAGGTGGGAGATCGAGACTTAGAGAGAGAGAGAGAGAGAGAGAAGAACTCGTGTTCGGGTGGCTAACTCCTTTCCCAAGACAACAAAAGTAGAGGACAGATAAGAACAGAAAGACAAGTGCGCAGGTTCTTGTGCAGCATGATAAACAACACCTAATACACAAAATCCGTAGAAAATATATGCCTAAAGCGAGATCATCAGACTAGCATTGGTGTCACATAATTCCTGAAAATGAAAAAAAAAAAAATGTTGCCTCCCCGGCGGGGAATCGAACCTCGAACTCCGGTGTACCAGGCGAAGACGACTATGCTACTGTGGACACGTTAATAGATCAACAAAATATTGTAATATGGACACACACATAGGAATAATCACGTGACCTACTTCAATTGTGAATATAATTTTTCTCTATTCGCAATTCCATTGCCAATATAATTTTTTTCTATTTGCTATTCCATTGCGAATAGTCACTCTGTTTGTATTTTTTTTATTATATCAGCTAATGAGGCCCTGTAAGGGATGCATTTTACACTAAATAATTTGGGACCTTTTGTGCCACAATTTCCACATATAACTGTGAAATATTATTGGTGCATATTTCCATTTTCTCAGTTCTATATTTTAGTTCGTAGTTTGTATTTTTTATTATATCAGCTAATGAGGCCCTGTAAGGGATGCATTTTACACTAAATAATTTGGGGCCGTCGTTCGGAGGAGTGCCCTCCTTTTTCTATCTCAATTTTTGATGGTAGTAACATCACGTGACCAGCCGCGTCTGCGAATAACACGTAGCTATGGGAGGCGTTATTCGCAGCATGCTGCGAATAAACACTTCATTTAATATTTATCAGAAAAATGTTATAAATTGTGTTTATACTATGAAATCTGCATTTTGAATTATTGTTCTTGAAAACTGCATCCCCGGGAAGGTTAACCCGGTCAACAAATGCCTGCAGAAGTCGGATGTGTCGGCCTAACGGCGCAAGAACGCAGCTCTGCTGTAAACAGGCACAACGCAATCACGTCCGAAAAAAAACTCCGGATGAACGCAGAAGAAGAAGAAAACTGCATAACAACAACAGTGTGACCATTGAAGAAATATTAATTGCGCACGACACAAAACAAACAAATTAAAGTAAAATTGTTGAGAACGGACGCAACGTAATGAAATGAGTGCAACTTTCAAGTGGTAACTAACTTAACAGATGTGTCATAAACTATTTCGCAATCACTAAAGAAGAAAATTAAAGCTTTTAAACTTATTGTTAGTCAAAAACATTCTTAGAATATCGTGGATCATGAAGAAAATTACTGACATTCTACAAAATCTTAATATCGAAGACAACTTACTCATAACGGGTTCTATCAGGATTTTTAATTTGAGTATTTACTAATGAGACCACCACAGATAGATAGACCTTGAAAAACCAAATCTTATGGTACCTCAGTGATGCCTGTATGTCAGTTCTAAACAGAGATGTTCACATTTGAGTGGCTCGGTATATCACTTCCGGTTTCATTTCGGGTCGCGGCACGGTTGAACACGCTATTACTCGTCATAACATCACAGTGGCTTAGAAAGATCTGTAAATACTGGTGGCAGGTTTGATGATTTTCAAATTGGGTATTTACTATTAAGACCACCACAGATAGGCGGGCCTTGAAAAACCAAATCTAATGGTACCTCAGTGATGACCGTATGTTAATTCTAAGCGGAGATATTCACATTTGAGTGTCAGGATCTTGAACCAAAAATTTTTGAGATTTCGATGTCTGCGCTGCTCTCCTTTGTGTCCCAATCAGAGTGTCTCCAACAAAATGTCTCCAACAGACACTACCATTGGCGAACAATAATCAGAGATGCAAAAATACAAGACAAATGTTGCAGATTAAAAGAAAATACTCATCTAACAGTATTTTCTCATTTACAGTTAAGTCTAAAATAATAAAATTGTACTCTCACTGCCAGTCCATGCGAGATTGTCTCAAACGGGTCATAGATGGATATGAAACGGTTTGAAATAGACCGCAGGCAATTTTGAAGCAGACCATTTAGTATTGCTTTCAGTGGCGTGAGGCATTGACCATTCAGAAAGTAATGCCAAACTACTGAACATAAAATTGCCTCGTAAATCACAAACAGCCAATAAATGCAGGGGTTGATTGCAATGTCCTGTAGAAGGACATGCCCCGGGAAGGTAACCCGGCCAACAGATGCTTGAAGAGGTCAGATGTGTTGGCCGAAAAGGTGCAAATATCTCAGCTCTGCTGTAAACAGGTACAACGCAGTTACATCTACAACAACATTCCGGACGAACGCAGAAGAAGAAGTAAAGGACCTGCAATTTTGTGTATAGGTGTCAAGATAAAGAAAATATAAGTAAATATAATCTGTGACAACAGAACTAAAAATAATTGTCAAATTAATACTTTCATTATTCAGAGAATGAAGGTAAAAAACATTCTTTGTTTCAGACAGACATAAAGACAGAAGAGGCACCAAGTGCAGCAAAAGAAGAAGAAACTGTTGATACTTCTAATGCAGCTAAAAATGAAGATCAAATTCAGGATGCGGAGAAGAAGCCAAACAAGGGTGAAAAAAGTGCAAAAACGGAGACACATTTGAAAAAAGAGGAAGCTAAAGATGATGACGATAATGATGATGAAAGCGAGGAAGATGAAGAAGAGTTGCCCCGTAAGTTATTAAGATGAGAACATTAAGTGCCAGCGAAATGCTTTTTTTTTATGGTGCAGCATTTTATACTATAAAACAGCTATTTGTAGTAACAAGTTGTAATTTTCATTCCTAAGCTTTCTTAATCGATGGATAAATTCTTTACATTTATATTTGTCTACTGTTGTTTAGGCATATTGAATATATGATGGATTCTAGTGGACTGCGCTTTAGAGGTCACAGATTGTGAGAATTGTATGGATATTTTGTCCTGGCCATGCGGGAGTGCGGAAGAATGAACAGGCTAATATTTTTATAGATCAGTCACCACTCGATGTGTAATGTGTCAATATCACGTGGGCATCTTTATTTCCCAGGACATTTCCTGGTGCATATTTAAGGCTGTGTCGACCTTGGAGCTCAAGTAAATTAAAAAAAATTGGCCTTGGTGGGGTTTCAAACACATGGTGACTGGGCCAGAAGGCAAATGTGCTAGCCACTGCACAATGCACCTACTAACACAATGGCAGCTCCCTACTAACACAATGGCGGCTCCCCACTAACACAATTTTTTTGTTTTTTTGTTTGCATATCCTTTACAGGACATCGCTGTCAACATCAGCGTCTTTCAGCTGATTGTTGATTTCTTGGCAAGATTACACTCAGTAATTTGCCATTGCTTTCTGAGCGACCGGCTCACATACCCCGTAAGTTACCGACGCAGAGAGAACCGCTACCAATTCTCGCGCACGTCACGTTACTCACGAGAGTATACAGGATTACGGAGAAAGTCGTGTAACCACTAGACCAGGTAGACTGGCACTAACACAATGGGCTGGGTAAAACCCACAGAAGTGGCAGGGAGTTTTTCTGACCAATATGGCTGCTGGGTTGAGCCATCGTGAAATTGGTACCAGATAGTAATCAGAATTTTCTGGAAATTGTGTGGGAAGGAAATGTGAGGAAGGGAACTGGTCATTCCATCTCACGCTGTGACCTGCTATATATGAAGGTTCACACTTCACTGCCTTACACAACTATTTGCTATGAATTTATGTTCACCTTTAATGGCTTGCCACATTGTGAAAAGCTTGCGGCAAGGGGTAGAATGGCTTAGAGCTGTAATATTTTTTATCATTGTGCTGTTGTCTTTTATCAGTTTCCTGTTGGCTGAATGTCAGTATCTAAAGGTAAACCCTGCTATGTCCTCATGGGATCTCAGTGAATTGGGGCTGAGTGATTAGAACACTAGGATGAGTGACTAGATTTGGGAAACCCGGATTTGAATCTCCGGTAAGGTGTGGATGTTTTTCTTTCGGTGACGTAAAGAAAACCCTAACCTGCACAATTAGCGGTGACTGCACTAGCCATGCCTCCCTGTCCTAAACTGCAAGGTACATTAGGCAGTAATAAGTTTGTCAGTTCTCTGGTGGAAATCAGATGAAAAGCACATGTGTGCTGTTGAGTATGAGTGCATTAACAATTCATTGGACGAGAGAGATAAACAGATCTGTCTAATGAAAACATAATATGGGAAAAGATTGGTTATTAAGACAAATTGTGAAAAGATATGAATGTCAGGATAAGTTAAATATGGAGGGAGGTGTACTGGAGGAAGAGGAAGACCACAGTGTAGATGTATTCAAGATGTGGTAGATCATTTACACATGCCAGCAACAAAGACAGGCTTGTGATAGAGTGTGAAAGACTCCCAGAAACTGTTGTACAGTTCTGTGCAGAACAAGGCACTGGATGATAGGTGATGATTCTGTGGTGGAGTGATTACACACCCACCTACAGCCACAGATGTCTAAGGTTATCCAACCTGTGGAATGACTCGCTAAATGTTTTAAGAAGTAAGATAATCTGTGTGACTTTATTTAAAAATAAACTCTGTTTTTGCTCCAAGTGTGTCCTCTTTTTGTGAGTAGACATTTCAAACCTGACCCCGGTAATGAAATTTGAAGAGAAACTGGACCCCTGCTTAAGAATGGATTCACAGAAGCACCTCATCTCTTTGTTTAGACTGATGAGCAAAGAAAACTGATCACAGAAAAGGAGGCAAATAAACAAGGCTGCAGTGCCTTATTTTCCCTCTCTACTTACATTGTTTTTTATGAAATATTATGGGTGCCGGTCGTTCAGAAAGCAATGACAAACTACTGAACGTAAACTTGCCAAGACATCATGAACAGCCAAACAAATTACTGGGGTTGACTTCAATGTCCTGTACAGGATATGCAACTAACTTGTTAAACTTGAGTGTAAAATAAGACAGAAGGAAAGAAGTATAAACTTATCAAATTTGTGTTCTTGTTTGTGGATTATGTGCTAAGCTCTTGTCTCATGTCTGCACTTTGTTGCAATGGAAAAATTCTTGCAGGTCAAAATGTAAGGAAGGTAGACCCAACTTATATGCCAGTTGATATTGAATGCAATGGAAAGACTTGTCTAGTCAGCCATAATAAAATAAACACAATGTTGGCAACACTTGACAGAAAGTCATAACCTCTTCATCAAGGGATCAAGGGGAAAGGAATTTCCTTGAGAGATAGCTAAGATTTTGTTTATTAGAGTTTGGCCACAGCTTGTCCTATACAGATATAATGGAACATTTGCAGAGTTTTTATATTCAGCTGGTGCACTGAGCTATAGCCCTGTTGAAAAAGTGCAACTTGATTCACTTTATGATCATGTCGTTTTTGAATACATCTTTCAGCTGGTTTACTGGAGCTTCCTTTGGAAGTTGAAGGGAAAAGGGAGAAGAAGAAGGTTGAGAGACTAACTGCAGCTATGATTCGTTCACCTCAAGAGAAAAAGAAGCTGGAAATTGAAGAGGGATCGGGGATGAAACTTGGAGACATTCCGTTTGGTGGGTAGCTTTGTCAGTTATCTTATTGTTTTAGAGAGGTTTGGCGGATTTATACTGTTTTATGACCCTGATGTGAAGGATGCTGGCTATTCAGTTGAAATACTTCAGACACATTTTTTATATTATGTATAGTAAATATATTCTTTGCTGAACATCGCTGTCACGGCATGCCGAAAGGTTTCTCGATCTCTTGCCATTTCAACCGCCTCATACTTTATTTCTTCAATGTCCTGTGTCCTCCTTCCTGCTGGTCAACCACCGCCTTTTCTTAAAGACATGGAGCATAAAACAAATATATATGCTACTGAAAAACAAAATGTCAATGAAAACCATGGAAATATTGTGAACTGTGAACTTCTTCTTCTGCGTTCATCCGGATTTTTTTTCCGGATGTGACTGCGTTGTGCCTGTTTACAGCAGAGCTGCGTTCTTGCGCCGTTAGGCCGACACATCCGACTTCTGCGGGCATTTGTTGACCGGGTTAACCTTCCCGGGGGAACTGTGAACTGACCGCTGCCATTTTGAGTAATAAAATGGGGAAATCAGGAGGCAGAAGATCAATAAATAAATGTGATGGTTGGTTGCGAGTCCCCCGGATGACTCAACTTAACTCTAAGAAACATTGGCATTCTGGTTATCTGGCATTAGCATTCTAGTTACCTGGAATTGGCATTGTGGTTATCTGGCATTGGCATTGTGGTCATCTGGCATTGGCATTGTGGTCATCTGGCATTGGCATTGTGGTCATCTGGCATTGGCATTGTGGTCATCTGGCATTGGCATTGTGGTCATCTGGCATTGGCATTGTGGTCATCTGGCATTGGCATTGTGGTCATTTGGCATTGTGGTCATCTGGCATTGGCATTGTGGTTATCTGGCATTGGCATTGTGGTCATCTGGCATTGGCATTGTGGTCATCTGGCATTGGCATTGTGGTCATCTGGCATTGGCATTGTGGTCATCTGGCATTGGCATTGTGGTCATCTGGCATTGGCATTGTGGTCATCTGGCATTGGCATTGTGGTCATCTGGCATTGGCATTGTGGTCATCTGGCATTGGCATTGTGGTCATCTGGCATTGGCATTGTGGTCATTTGGCATTGGCATTGTGGTCATCTGGCATTGGCATTGTGGTCATCTGGCATTGGCATTGTGGTCATCTGGCATTGGCATTGTGGTCATCTGGCATTGGCATTGTGGTCATCTGGCATTGGCATTGTGGTCATCTGGCATTGTGGTTATCTGGCTTTGGCATTGTGGTCATCTGGCATTGGCATTGTGGTCATCTGGTATTGGCATTGTGGTCAACTGGCATTGGCATTGTGGTCATCTGGCATTGGCATTGTGGTTATGTGGCACTGGCATTCTGGTTATCTGAGCCTTGAAAAGGGCTTGTATGAATCAGTGAGGTCAATCAGTGAGGTCAATGTAGAGACATTTCTCCCAAGTACCAAACTTACCATCTCCATGGGGTCTATGTCACAGAGCCCCCCTTCCCTTCTGCAAACCAGACTGGCTGGAATTGGGCCTTGGGTTTGTTTCCTCCACAAGTTTAAGGTACGTCATGGCTATCAGACTCCAACCCAAACCCAGGGGGAACAAAATAAATATGTAAGCTTGCCACCAAGAGACCCTGTTGTGAGTAGTGAAATGTCAAAAGCCTGCCTGCTTTATGTTTGACTCTTCATGATCATCATCAAGTGCCATGCTGATAAATATGTAAGCTTGCTACCAAGAGAAACTGTTGCCAGTAATGAAATGTCAAAAGCCTGCCTGCTTTATGCATGTGACTTGTCATGATCATCATCAAGTGCCATGCGAATAAGCATGGGTGTCATGGTTTGCCATCTCATATAATCACCAGTCTCAGATCAGCTTTGTTATAGTGTTCTGTTTATGCATGTGGTTAAACCATCCAGATACTTATCTCTCATACTTTCTCTTGCTTCATGTTTTCCAGTTGTCACTAAGTTTTCAAGTGTATTTCTCCTCATAGTATGCCCAAAACAATCTTGACTGTCTGCATGTAATTTCTGTACTCATTGTTTGGTTTTAATTTGGTTTTTGAAGGATTGTCTTATTCTTTTTTCTGCCCGTCTACGGTATTCTTTGTTCTGTCTGTCTGTGGTATTTTTTGTTTGTCTGTCTGTGATATTCTTTTCATTTTTCTCATTTCCATAGCCCCCGGGGCCAGCTTCCTGGCCTAGAGGTTAGCAACTTCTCTCCATAATCTCATATACTCTCGTAGGTAATGTGACGACGGTGAGAATCAGCAGTGGTTTGAATCGCGTCAGTAACTTACGGGTATGTGAGCCGGCCGCTCAGAAAGCAATGACAAACTACTGACCTAATCTTGCCAAGAAATCAACAATCAGCTGAAAGATGTTGATGTTGACAGCAATGTCCTGTAAAGGATATGCAAAACTTTATAGCCTCCGGGAGGGTTAACCCGGTCAACAAATGCCCGCAGAAGTTGGATGTGTCGGCCTAACAGCGCAAGAATGCAGCTCTGCTGTAAACAGCACAACGCAATCACGTCCGAAAAAACTCTGGATGAACGCAGATTTCCACAGCCATTAATTGTTTCTCAGCTTGCTTGCTTATTGTCTTTGTCTCATATGTATGTGATAACGTAGAAAATTATACTCCAGAGAACAATTTAGGGCAAACAGTGGAGGGGCAGACAAAAGAAAAACTTGGCGAGTAACATTAAAGAACGGAAAGATTATGATATTGTCACACTAATGCACATTGCTGAAGATAGTGTGGCACATCTACTAATATTACCATTCATCAAGACTCTCTAGCTTCCTAAAGAAGGCACAACAGGATATGAGACTATGTGAACACTCCCCATGAGCTTTGACTTACTGATAAACATTTTAAGTAATTAAGGTAAATTACATTAACAAATACGACCACATTTACAGATCTGGACATTTGAGCCCTGTTGTGTTAATGTTATTATTAACTCTTTCAGTCATAGAAGATCATAGCAGCTGCCAGGGGGGGGGGGGGGGCATAGTATCATAATAAAATAACAAATGTACTACTTTTACTGTATGAAACATACAAATATTTAGATTTCTGTATTATTTTGGGGGACGTAACATCACTAGCATTAGATGTGCTGATGACAGTATTGATTGCGGACAATGAACAGGATCAGCAACATTTAGTAGATGCGGTTGTTGCACACTGTGAACAACTAGGGTTAGAATTAAATTGTAAGAAGACAAAGATTATGGTCGTCACTAGGAAGAAGAAGATACCAAAATGTAATATACAAGTAAATGGGAATATTCTTAAACAAGAGAATCGGTACAATTATCACGGAACGGTCATAAAATCTGATGGGGGGTGCATTGAAGTGATTAGAACAAGAATCGCTATTGCGAATGGATATGAAGCATGGACAATGAGCAGAGAAGCTGAAAAACATTTGATGGCCGTGGAAATGTTGTTTTTGAAGAAAATGCAAAGAATACCATGGACAGACAGGAAAGCCAGTGACCAAGTCCTACAAGAAACAAATGAAAATCGTACACTGATTAGAGAAATTAGACGTAGACAGTCAAAGATTTTTGGTCACGTTATGTGAAGAAATAAATTGGAGAACTTGATGACAACTGGCAAGATTGAGGGGAAGAGAACAAGGGGAAGGCAGAGAAGTAAATACCTGGATGGATTGACCACATGGTATGGTCGAGACAAGAACACTGAACTGATCCATGACTGTGGTGATCGAGTGAGTTGGCGAATCATGACCGCCAACGCACATGATGAATGAATTATTTTGTGTCTAAGAAGTATTTTATGACTAAACATAAGAAATACAATCTAAACAGAAGAAGTATAATCACATATGATACACGATTGGTACACAGTGTATGAAACAAATACATTTGTATTTATGTATTACTAGCTGACCCGGCCCGGCTTTGCCCAGCCCCTGGCGGGGATCTGTCTGTCTGTCTGTCTGTCTGCCTACCTACCTACCTACCTACCTATCTATCTATCTATCTATCTATCTCTAACTGCCTGTCTGTCATCTAGACGACCCGGCCCGGCTTCGCCCAGCCCCTGGCGGGGAGCATCTCATTTAATTCATATTCTGCCCCTGCTCCCCTTCCCAAAAAAGACGACCCGCCCTGGATTCGCCCAGCCCCTGGCAGGGAGTGTCTCATTTAATTCATATTCGCCCCTGCCCCCGTTTCTAATCCAAAAAAAAGACGACCCGGCCCGGCTTCGCCCAGCCCCTGGCAGGGAGCGTCTCATTTAATTCATATTCGGCTCCTGCTCCCGCTCTTGTTCCCCCCCCCCCCCCCCCCCCAAAAAAAAAAGATGACCCGGCCCGGCTTCGCCCAGTCCCTGGTGGGGAGCGTCTCATTTAATTCATATTAGTAGTCATATAAGCTCCCGTTCCCGGAAATATGGCGAACAGATCGGAAGAGAACAATCTTCATCCCAATAACTAAATAGGGCAATCTGAAACTACTGAACGTAAACTTACCAAGATATTCAATTAAACTCAACTAATGTTGGGATGACTGTATAGATGTCGAAGAGAAATAAAAAGATGAGTTAGAAAATTTTTACGTATTTAAAATAGATGCATTATTTTTATGAAAACTTTAAAAATGCCTTAAAGATTTTATCATTATATATTATAAAGCATATGCCTGTATATAAATGTAGACAAACATTTCATAAAGCTTTGATAACAATGCAACAATTATATATAAATTATATAGTAATGCTACTAAAAGTTATGTCTCTTGATATAACTTTTCTTAAGTTAAGTCCCCTCGCTATATATTAATTATAATGTAAATTAAAATATTAAATTTTATTATGTAAATAACTCCACTAACAAACTATGACAGTTAGCTGCACGGGAATGAGAAGAAAACATGTAGAAAATTTCATCTCAATCGGATGGACCGTTCGCGAACGCATAAATAACATACATACATACATAGACAGACAGACATACATTGCATTTTATATATATAGATTTTATGACTAAACATAAGAAATACAATCACACATGACACGCTGATTAGCACACTGTGTATGAAACACGTGGTTAGATTTTCTCTATTATTTTATGACTAAATATAAGAAGTAGACGTACAATCACATCCGACACCTGATTGGAACATATGGAGAGCAGCGGATCACACATCGAATCGAAAGAGTTAACTAATTCCATCTCGGTGAAATGTTCATACATTTATAGATTACTTCTTGACCAATTAGTACACCCTTTATCGACATCTGTGGCTCAAGGTCAGTGAATGCGTTTTCACAGTCCTGATATACTTGAGTTCAAGGTCAGATGCAGATGTGTTGGAAGCAGACCGCTTTGCATTGATTTTCACAATAGTATAAGCATGGGCCGTTCAGAAAGCAGTGGACAAATTGCTTACAAAATCACTAACTGGCACAACATGTAAAAGGACATGCAACTAACTTTAATACACCCTGCATTGACTGTAATTTTACATACAGGGTGTAATAAAAAAAAATTTACTCCACAGTTCATCGTGAAGCAGTATGCAGCGAATAGCTGTCATCTGCTGAATAATTATTTGCACTCCAAACTGTGTTAATAGTAGAAAGTACTTTTTAGTTGAACAAGTGTTTCAAAATGGCGGTCGATACACACTAATGGTTGTTTAGGGATTTATAGTAAGATTTCTTGATAAACAACCTCCTCTTCGCATTACGGTTAGAAATTTGTTGAATAAGTTATAATGAATACTTCATTGGTACTTTCCAACTTCCCCAAAACAGCGTTAGACCTTAGCAGTGACTATTGTAACTAAATAAATTAATTTTTAGCACATTTTTTGATGACGTCAAGTATTTAATGTTTCAAAATTGTTCTACATACAAAGTGTAGTGAGACTTTACAAACACCCTGTATAACTACAGTAAATGAGGATGGAACACGTATGTAAATGTCCCGAGTATTGTGATGCGGTTCTTGTCTCAACTCATATAATGTCATGTGAGGTTATTCATGGAAAAGCTAGTATAAAGTGTAAGGTTTATCATCATCCTGTGGCCTGACCTGTGCAGAACTTCACTCTCATAACAGTCTTGAAATTCCCCCATAAGCCAGATGTCCTGCCTCTGTTGCAGAATGATCTATGACACCTTGAATTTATCTACATTTGAACCTTCTCTTCTTTGCCTCCCAGGTACACTTCCCTCCATATTGATCTTTTCTAGACTTTCATGTTTTTTTTTTTTAACATAACCGGAATGTTTAATTGTCCTCTGTTTTGTCTTAATAACCAATCTTCTTCAATATTGAGTTCTTCTTGAATAGTTCTGTTTGTTTTCCTTCCCATCCAATGAATTTTTAATGCTCTTTTGTATCATTCATCTTCATTGGCTGACATGTGTTTTCAGCGGATTTATTAAATATTCAAGTTTAGCACCCTTTTGTTGCTTTAACATTTGACAGCAAAATAAATCTAGCTTTATGGCTGCTAACAAACTATAGCAGTTTGCAAACTTATTCTTGGGATATAATGTGGCGGTTTCTCTTTGTCACTTCACATAAGAGATAAGTATTCTTTACATATGTACTTTACATAAGTAATCTGTAAACCTTCTTTTATGAGTGGCTTTTCTGACGGTTTCATTATCTGGCGTGGGCGATTATGCTTCTTCGCAGCTGTGGTTTTCTAGCATATAACCATCCCATAACCCAGGGGCCACCAAATGTTTTTCGCAGCGGGCCGGATAACTGACAAAATGACGAGTGCGGGCCACATATTCATTCTGTACAATACTTGCGCCGATCTCCGTGGCGAAGGTCTTATGGGCGCGGTTCGTAATCCCGTATACCTACGTTCGAAACACAGCTGCGCGCAATTTGGCAGCAGACCGCGTTGCGCTTGTTTTTTTTGGCAATTTTAAAATTGAAAATAGTAAATTTAAGGCACGTAGCAGCTGGATGTCTCCGCACGTGCGAAGATCTCCTAGCATTATAAACATAATATTTAAATTGTATCACAACGTCTCGTGTTCCATACGTTTTATCAAGCAAATTCGAGTACCGTCAGCGGGCCTGATGAACTGCCCGTGGGCCGTAGCTTGGTGACCCCTGCCATAATCCATTGAGTGCTGATTGGTCTATGCAAATATGAGACTATCGCCATATACCCAGTATACTTGACAGCGTGTAAAAGGCTTCATTTAACATTATCTCCATTATGCAATGTTGTCATGGAGACAGGGCTGGGTTCTGTGTTGTATTACTGTTGTTGTCCAACAGCCATCCTTCCTAGGCTGATTAGAGAGATTAGACGAAGACTACCCAGATTTCTTGATTATATTATGAGGAGAAATACATTTGAAACCAGTGACAACTGGAAAATTGATGGGGGAAGAGCGTGGGGAAGACAGAGATAAATACCTAGATGGCTTGACTGTTAGCATAATCGGGACAAGAAACACAGCTGAACCAATACTGTGGTGATCCTGTGAGATGGTGAACCATGGCATAATCGGGACAAGAAACACAGCTGACCCAATACTGTGGTGATCCTGTGAGATGGCGAACCATGGCCACAAATGGTACGTGATGAATAAATGAATCCATTCTAGAGTATAGATCTATAGCAGTAGTTCCCAAGCTTTTCAAGCAGAGGGCCATATCTACTATTTTCGGTAGTAAGCGGGCCACAACGTTACACAATTATGAAAGTCGTGCAATATCATTCTTACCTTTCTTAACTTAAATTGTAAATCAGTTTCGAAAGTCGCTATTAGTGTAATTAATTTACACTTGTAACTGTTCTTCATAACCAGTTAAGTTCAGATGCCATTTTATCAATGTCTGGGCACAAATCTGTCGTGCCCAAAGTCATAAGTGCAGCTAGGATAATATCGGTGAGTCTGGAACATTGCTTGTTTTTTATAACGGTAATTGCGGAAAATTACTGCTCGAGGCCCCGCATGCCACTTTCCGACAACTTGCGGGCACCAAGTGGCCCGTGGGCCGTGGTTTGAGAACCTCTGATCTATAGCATTTGCTGTCCATATTTCTTTCTTGTGTGTTTGTGTGAACTGTTTCTCTGTTTGTGAATGAGAGTATATTCCTAGAGTATTGAGTTATAATATTCGCTTTCCATACTTCTTTCTTGTGTGTTTGTGTGAACTGTTTCTCTGTTTGTGAATGAGAGTATATTCCTAGAGTATTGATTTATAATATTTGCTATCCATACTTCTTTCTTGTGTGTTTCTGTGAACTGTTCCTCTGTTTGTGTACAGGTTTGACAATGTTGTATATATAAATATATATATCTCTGACAGTGGAACACCAGTTGAATATTACAAAAGCCGCAGATTTGAAACCCCTACACCGAGTGTTGTTTCTTCGTGCCGGGACAAATAATGAAGTCAAGAAAAACATTAAACAGTTCAGTGGGTTCACCCACAGTAAGGATTCCAAGGAACATGAAAAGAGAGTTGCCATTTTAAACAAGTAAGTTGCCTGTACTTTGTTTACCAAACTCATGCACATACATTAGTTCACGTGAACAGAATAATCAACGGAGGGGGAAACAGAGGACGAGTCCTTCACCTTCCCCTTTGTAAATATTCCTTTTATGTTTTAATGTACATTTATTGTTTTTTAATTTCATATTAATTTACTATGTCTGTGTTTGTTTTAGTCTTGGTAAAGGTGTTGATAGACTACTGAAATGTCAGACTGTTGTACTGTTTGTTTTATTCATACTTATTTTATTCATACTTTTCTTAGTTTTTAAAATTATGCTATTATATTATTGTCCTGTTTCCTCCTGATTTGATTATTGTTTACGTGAACTGAGACCCTAGTATATGTATCTGTTTTTATTGTGCATATTGAGGATCTATAAATACCTTTTTTTGGCTTCATTATATGCTGTAATTTCCTGCTGCAGTCAAGATCTGTCCTATTTTTTTTATCAAGAAATGTGTCCAGTCAAGGCTGTTGCCTTGGGTATGTGGGATATGTTGGAATCTTGTGAGCTTCATATGTGCACCTCCTCCTCCACCTCCTGAGTAAAATTTCTTCAAACTAATTTTAATAATGAAATAATAAGAAAAAACAAATAAGGTTACGTAAATTCCATCACTAACAAATTAGATATTGGGACTTCCATTTAACTTTGTTTTGTGTATTTTTAACCTGGTCGCATGACCTATCTGCGTGACATAAAAGCAACTTTGTCCTTATAGTGTTCGACCCAGAAATTCTATACACCAGGTACTCTGTGGGTGATGGCCACCTTTATTTCCTATGACATTTCCTGGCGCCAATTTAAGGCTGGGTCAACTTGGAAGTCCAAGTTAATTGTAAAAATCCACCCCGATGCACCTACCTGCAGGCAAGCGTGCTAGCCACTGCACCACTATGACTCCCCTTTGTGATATAACATTACAGTAATACCTCGGTTTTCGTCAATAATCCGTCCGAGTATGATTGGTGAAATCTGAAACCAACGAAAACCGAGGCAATTATTTCCATATGAATCAGTGTAAATCCAATTAATTTGTTCTAGATACTCCTAAATATATACCAAAAACACATTTTATAGAGAATAAATATAGTGTTTAATACTAAACACAATACGAATTTGGCAGCGAAGACACGTGGACAATGAGATTTGAGCACATGTGATTTTATCTTACGTGCATTACTACATTTTGAAACTGAAAAATACAAAATAAACACATACCAAATACTGTATGTGCAGTAATCACTTGAGGGGGCTGAGTGGTCTCGAGATATGGTGTCCGCCTCGAGTGCTGGAAGTCCCGGGTTCAAGCCCCGGTGATTGCCGGGATTTTTCACGTTGACTTCTAGTAAAAAAATTTCCCCTGGTCTCTGTGTAGTGAGATTGGACACCCGTGTGTATTGTTACGCATGTAAAAAATCCCTTGGCAGTTGGAAATAAAAAAAAGAGTAGCCCAACGGTGCTGCCCGGGCAAAATTTCGAGTTTAAACAAATATACCCAAAGTATTTCAGGATCCTCGCCGGTGCTGCGGAGTTCGTGCACTGAGCTGAGATTCTCCGGACTCAGGAGTAGAACGGAGCACTTATGTGTTACACCTTGTGCCGTGATGTTGATCCGTCGAGTAAACTAAACTAGTAATCACTTACATGTAATTGTAGTATTAGCACTCGCAATCAATAAAAAGAAAAAGCACAAAAACACTGAAAAACGTTTGTGCCTTTGTTTTCACAAAATTGGCAGCGAGGTCAACAAAATCTGAGGGCAACCAATGAAAACCAAGACAAATCTTTCGTGGAAAAAATCGAAGGACACCGAAACCGATGATAACCAAAGTCGTTGAAAAACCAAAGTATTACTGTAATAAAAATGTGCATTGAAGCAGTTTCTTACTATGGGTCTGTGATGTGATAGAGCCATAAAATTTATAGGCCATCAAATATATACATAAATTTATGTTTGGAGGAATAGGTTGTCAATTTCCCTTTCACTTAGCAGGCAACAAGCCCAGACATTGAAACCTCATACAGCCATGCTCATGAAATCAGCGCAGCTCCCTATCATCCTCTGTAACGCTTGCACTTATGTTTGACATGAAAAGTTAATTTCATATCCTTTACAGGACATCGCAGTCAACACCAGCAATTTTTGCTGTTATGATCTCTTGGCAATTTTACGTTCAATAGTTTGCCATTGCTTTCTGAATGACCGGCACCCATCCATTTCATAAAAAACCAACGCAAGGCAGTCTGCTGCCAAATCACCCGCAGCTGTGTTTCCAACGTGGGTATGCACCCGTAACCCCTTTGCCATGGAACCGGCATGTTTGACATAGCTAAGTACAATTATCGATCCTGATCTGGTATAAAATTTATCCATCAGGAATTCTAGTAGTTTATAAATAGTTATTTGCTGCTGACTTTATAACTTTTGTTTAATGGAGAGTAGAGAAAGATTTGCCGGTCTACCTGGCAAAGGGGCTAAGGACGCTGTTCGTAATCCCGCATACTCACGTACAAAACACAGCTGCACGAGATTCGGCAGCGGATTGCGTCATGTTGGTTTCTTACGGAAAGGTATGTGAGCCAGTCGTTCAGAAAGCAGTGGCAAACTATTGAACGTAAAACTTACCAAGACATCAACGGCAGCTGAAATATGCTGGTGTTGACTGCAGTGTCCTGTAAATAGGATATGCAAAAAAAAGAGAAAGATTTAGTAGTTGAGGAACGAACGAACGAACAGACTTTATTTTCAAAGGGTAACAAATTGGGCACGCAGGCCCGTCTTACATTCGGCCCTTCCAATCACTCATCTTTCTTTCATCAACAGTGCATAGGAAAAAAACATTGTCACATGAATTTTGTAAACATAAACAATGCATATTACTATGTTATGAGACACATCCACCACCCACCCACACATCCCCCATTCACTCCAACTCCCCCACCCAACCACACACACATACAATACATTCCCCCACCCATCCACCACATCCCTGCACCTACACGTCTCCCCACCCACACACACCTCTAACCCACCACACATCCCATCCACCCACACCCCAAGCACACATACATTCAATAACCCACACATCCCCCACCTACACACATCTCCCCACCCACTCACATATCCTCTACCCGTCCCATTTCCCACCAACAATCACTCACCCAATATCCTCCTCCACCCACACACCTCCAACCACCCAGCCAAATACACATTCCTCAGCCACACACACATCTCCCCGTCAACTCACATATTCCGCACCTACCCACGCACAAATTCCGCACTCACCCACATAATCTCCCATCTCCCCCAGCCCACTCACAGATCCCGAGCCCACACCTACAAACATCCCCCACCATCTCCTAACCTGCACACACTCACCCACCCACAAATCCTCTATCCACCCATCCCCCAACCAAACATCCCTTAACCACACACCCTTACTCATATACAATCACCCACCCACACATCCTCTACCCAACCACACATCCTCCATCCACCCATTCCCCCAGCCACACATCCCTTAACCACACACCCCTACCCATATATACACACATCCCCACCCACGCACAATCTCCCCACCCATACAAGCATCCTTCACACACATCCCCACCCACCAACACATTCCCCATTCACAAACACACACCTCCCATCCACGCACACACAACCCACACACACATCCCCAACCCATACATTCATCCCCTCACACATCCCTAGACACACGTACTTATCCCTAAACCACTAACAACCACACATCCCTTACCCACTCATCAACACATACATCTCCTATCTACCCATCCACACTCACACATCCCAACCACCCATCTAAGCACATATCCCCCACCCTCACACACATCCTTCACCCACCCGCAAACCCAACCACACCTTCACCCACCCAAACAAACATCATTTATCCACACCCAGCTCCCCTCCCACACAACACCACACCCACACACATCCCAAAGACACATCCCACACACACATCTATCCACACATCTCCTACCCATCCACACATCCCCCAACTACAATCACCCTCACTACCCACACATACTTCCTCCATCCAGCCACACACACCCCCACCCAGCCAGACATATCCCC
>OY992893.1:71463003-71550503 GCA_963921405.1 Cepaea hortensis
GCCTATTCATCATAATGTTGTCATAGTTAAAACAGATGAGGAGGTCAGCATGGCCAAATGGATAAGAACACTCATTTTTAAACATCCGGTGTGCTGATGCTGAGGTAGGGGGTTCATCCCCTACACCTGACCTGTCTTAGACTAAAATTTTGACTTCTCCTTGACTTGGGGACATAAATTACAGGTACTTTTGAAGTCGGAGTGGGTTCGCCAAAGGGCGAGGGACACTGGTAAAAGG
Source organism: Cepaea hortensis (assembly GCA_963921405.1). Taxonomy (NCBI): domain Eukaryota; kingdom Metazoa; phylum Mollusca; class Gastropoda; order Stylommatophora; family Helicidae; genus Cepaea; species Cepaea hortensis. The sequence goes on from OY992893.1 coordinate 71,463,242, forward strand.
GAAAAATAAACCACATGCAAACTTCAGTCCACTACTACTAGAAGTAGCGTATGTGGACTACGCTTGTGTTCAAAGCTAGCGAGCGCCAAAAAAAAAAGTTTTTTTTACACGATGACTCTTTGTTTGTCTTTATGTGGCACCATAATGTGTCTTGTTTTATTCTGAGTCTCTGCCACATTCTCACTAGGATGGTAACCGCAGAGCTGAAAGCTATATGCTTAATGTTGGGGCTAGAGAGAAGTGGAACAAAGGGAAGTCTCGTAGACAGAGTCATGAGCTTCTTGATGGAGCCTGAAGACAAAGGCTTGACGGTCAAAAATAAAGCCAAAAGTAAGTATATTGTAGCTGCATCATCATGTGCCTTGCCTGTAAGCGTGGGGTAATAGTTCGCCATCTCGCACGATCAACAGTCTTTGATTAGGCCTATATTCTTGAATATGCCATGTGGCCAAGCTATCCAGGGATTGATCTCTTTGTCTTCCTCTTCCCATCAAGCTGGCCAGTTGTCATTAAGTTTGCATGCATCTTGCATGTATACTAATATATGCATACATGAATTGTGGTTAGAACTTTTGCTTACCAACACAATAACACATTGCAATTCCCTTTAGTACCATGACTGAATTTTCACCAGCAGTTATGACATGGACACAGCGTCAATGATCAGTTACCAAAGATTTTCTCAGGAAAAGTTTCTTACTCCTCCCTCTCATTCGTCTCTTCTTCTTCCCTATCCTTGAGGACTGTTTATTGTGTGCACACAAACAATTATAACATGTGGTTATGCTATACATACTGTTGGATCTTTGCTGTGAAGTTATGCAGTGTGGTGGGATTCTCCTTGTGTGGTCTAAGAGAGGAGACTGAAGCACTTATGGAGATGAGATGTCCACGTGCCTTGGAAGTGCTCCTTTACAAACCAAACCAAATGCACACCCTCTGTGTCCACCATTCTGTTGAGATAGATAGTTACTCGTGGTTCCAACTTCACAGCAACGGGTCGTCCCCATTATGCTCTGTTCCTGTGCCAGTGAACATCACATAAAATGTTCCTCACTGCTTAATGTGAAAAGTGGGAAAAGACAGGAGTCTCGACAACCAACAGCATTCTGTTATTCTGTTGAGATGCTGCTGTTTGTCTTACTTCTGGAATCCAGGCCTTGACAGTTGCTAATGTTGGTGTTAGTGTCTCAGTTCCAGTTGTTCCAGGATATGGTCAGCTGAATTGTTTGATTAGTAAAAATGAGGTGACAGTTGTCCCAAGGTATGGTCAGTTGAATTAAGTTTTGATTAGTAAAGATAAAGGTAACAGTTCCAGGGTATGGTCAGCTGATTTAAGTGTTTGATGAGTAAAGATAAAGGTAACAGTTGTCCCAGGGTATGGTCAGCTGAATTAAGTGTTTGATTAATAAAGATAAAGGTAACAGTTGTCCCAGGGAATGGTCAGCCGATTTAAGTGTTTGATGAGTAAAGATAAAGGTAACAGTTGTCCCAGGGTATGGTCAGCCGATTTAAGTGTTTGATTAGTAAAGATAAAGGTAACAGTTGTCCCAGGGTATGGTCAGCCGATTTAAGTGTTTGATTAGTAAAGATAAAGGTAACAGTTGTCCCAGGGTATGGTCAGCCGTTTTAAGTGTTTGATGAGTAAAGGTAAAGATAACAGTTGTCCCAGGGTATGGTCAGCCGATTTAAGTGTTTGATGAGTAAAGATAAAGGTAACAGTTGTCCCAGGGTATGGTCAGCTGAATTAAGTGTTTGATTAATAAAGATAAAGGTAACAGTTGTTCCAGGGTATGGTCAGCTGATTTAAGTGTTTGATTAGTAAAGATAGAGGTAACAGTTGCCCCAGGACAGATACCTTCATTGGGGCTGCGAAGTATTAAGCCTTCACAGATTCTAGGCTAGGGTATAATGAGGAGGAGTTTTGAGAAAGAGAACTCACAGCCTTTCTTTCATACAGCTCAAAGAATTCTCAGAAAATTATCAGGCGCCCATTTTATGAGGATTGGTCAGCTCTAAGGCCGTTTTGGTCAGAACAAAGAATACTACCACTGCTGGGGATTGAACTCAGACCACTCTCCTGGTTGGTAAACACATTAACCATTGTGCTGTCATGGTTTCACTAGACATTACATTTCATACTGTTTTCATAACTCATTTTGAAATGAGTATTTCATTCAGCCACCCAGTACTGTAGTCTGTCCTATGCAGAAATTTGCCCTCATAGATCTTCCAAAACTTCCCTCTATTGTAGATGTCCAGCCTGGTTTGCCATCGTGTGTATATTTTCTATCACATCTTGTATTGTGATTTTGCTCTTACTGCATCCCCTGTACACCCCACTCCATATTTATCTCCAGACATTCATGTCTATAAACGTGTCCAAAATATTAAATTTTTCTAATTTCTTTTTGTCATAATAACCAATCTGTTTTCAATATTGAGTTCTTCTTGGATAGATCTGCTTGTTCTATTTTCCATCCAATGAGCGGCCGAAGAACTAACCCGGGAGCTGATTGAATATCAAATGGATATAACAGCAATTCAAGAAATAAGGTGGCCAGGAGAGGGTACTTTAGAGCAAAATGGAATGATTATAATATATGGAGGAAACACCCAAAATAAACATGAATTAGGAACAGGATTTGTCATCAAAAAAGAGTTATGGGGGAACGTTTTAAACTTTAAAGCTTTTAATGACAGGATTAGTAAATTACGAATAAAAGGTAAATGGAAAAATATAACGATGATTAATGTACATGCACCTACTGAAGAGAAAGAAGATGATATTAAAGAAGACTTTTATAATGATCTGGAAGATGTCATAGAAGAAACCCCCAAACAGGACATCCTGATTGTGCTGGGAGACTTCAATGCAAAAATAGGTAGAGAGCAAACTAATAAAAAAGTGGCCGGTATGGAAAGCCTACATACAACTTCAAATGATAATGGATGGAGAGTCATCAACCTGGCAGAAGCCAAAGGACTGCAGATTAGCAGTACCAGACTACAAAGAAAGGATATACACAAACAAACTTGGAAATCATGTGACAAGAGAACCTATAATCAAATAGATCACATCCCCTCTGCTGTGTGTCCACCGTGACGAGGTAGAGGGGCTTGAGCGTCCCAATGACCCCAAGAGCTATGCCGACGGTAGCACAGCTACTGGTAGGGCCACCCATGTCGGACAGGTCAAGGGAGAGGGACCAGACGAAGAGACACACAAACCTGCTGCCTTGTAGGTAGACTGGGGACAGTCAAAGGCTAGGGAAAGCACCCCGAATAAATGCTTGTCGAAATCGGATGTACTGAGCCACAGGCTTGACAAAGCAGTGCAACGTAAAACCTGCTGCCTTGTAGGTAGACTGGGGACAGTCAAAGGCTAGGGAAAGCATCCCGAATAAATGCTTGTCGAAATCGGATGTACTGAGCCACAGGCTTGACAAAGCAGTGCAACGTAACTTAATTCATGATGTCACAAATCCAAATTAATCGTTATGGTGCTAATCCCGTGAAGTCCCATAAGGCGGCGATAGTGCCGGGCCCCCTGCCTCGAGGGGGTCCACCCATGACTACTGGTGGTCACCTTCCCCTGTGCTGTGGAGTCAAGGCACAGAGGAGTAGGTTAAGAGCTATTGACCAAATACCCCAGACACTCAACATACTACAGTGGAATGCCGAAGGAGTTTACAAGAAGAAAGAGTCCCTAACACAGCGTCTTCATAAAGATAAAATAGATGTGGCATGCATTCAAGAGACACACCTCAACGCCAATCGCAAATTCTCAGTCAGTGGATATCAGGCCACACGTTTCGACCGCGAAGGACACAAAGGAGGAGTTCTAATACTTACACGAAATACAATACCTTGCAGCGAAGTATCTGTGATCTCTGACAACCAAACGGAAATTATAGGTGTTGATATAATGATAAAGGACGTGAAAATAAGAATCTACAATCTGTATAGCCCAGCAGATAAGGACCTTACACTCTCAAACATGAAAATAACTGACACAAACTGCATTATTGTCAGAGACTTTAATAGCCGTTCAGATAGATGGGGATACCCAGATACTGACAAAAGAGGAGATGAATTGGAGGACTGGGAAATAGACTCAAATCTCCATCTACTCAACAAAGCGGATGACACACCGAGCTTCTACTCCAGAAGATGGCTTACCACTTCTACTCCAGACTTAGCCTTCTGCACAGGACAGGAGACATCCTCCACAAAATCGATCGCCATGTGCTGGACCAATTAGCAGGTAGTGACCACAGACCAATCAAGCTTGTAATGAATATGGAGTATGTTCCACAGGAGCAAAAGCCCTTGCCCCGCTGGAATTACAAACGAGCAGACTGGGACAGATTTGCCATACTAACAGACAAATATTGTGAAAACATAAATACACGATATGGCAACATAAAGCAAATGGTGGAAAGTCTAAACAGAGCGATAATACAGGCAGCCACTGAGTCCATTCCAAGAGGAGCGAGGAAAAATTACAAACCATACTGGACTGAAGAACTACAAAGTTTGGAGGACAAAGTTGAAGATGCCAGGAAGACAGTAGAGAGAGAACAAACAATTGAAGCGAACATCTCTCTCAAAGCCATCTCAGCAAAATATAAAAGAACAGTAAATCAAACAACAAGAGATTGTTGGAGGGAAAAAACAGAAAACCTGAATTTTGACAGGGATGGAAACAAACTATGGAAACTAGTGAAAGCCATGAACAATGAAGGACCTAGAAACAAACAAATAACAATTAAACAAGGAAATGCCTTGCTTGCAGGAAAAAAGGCTGCAAATGCACTAATGGAACACTATGCAAATGCAAACCACATTGATATTACAACCGAACAGAAGAAAGCAATCAAAGACAAACAGATACATCATAGAAATACAGAGACAGCAGCAGAATATATGATGGCAAATCTAACAATGGAAGAAATGGAACAGGCAATGAATACCTTAAAAAAGAAGAAATCACCAGGAAAGGATGGAATCACAAATGAAATGCTAATAGGACTAGGCACCAAGGCAAAGAAGAAACTACTAGCAGTCCTAAATAACAGCTGGAAGAGAGGAATAGTCCCACAGGCATGGAAGGAAGCTATACTAATACCAGTCCCAAAGAAAGGAAAAGACCTGGAAGAATCAAATGGCTATCGACCTATCAGTCTACTTAGCTGTGTAGGAAAATTAATGGAACGCATTATCAATGGCAGGCTAACATGGCATCTGGAAGAAAACAAACTCTTAACACCACACCAAGCAGGATTCAGAAAGTACAGACCCACTGAAGATCAAATAACCTATATAGCTCAGGAAATAGAGGATGCCTTCCAAGAGAAAAAGCACACACTAGCAGTCTGGATAGATTTAGAAAAAGCATTTGATAAAGTATGGAAGGAAGGACTGAAAGTAAAACTGCAAAAAATGCATGTTTGTTGAAAAATGTATAAATGGATCAGCCACTACCTTAAGAACAGAACTGCCAGGACAAAAGTACAAGGACAAACAAGCAAAATGATGCTGTTGGAGCAAGGTGTCCCCCAAGGAGGAGTTCTTTCGCCAACATTATTCCTAGCATATATAAATGACATCACGGAAAATTTTCCAGCCAGAGTACACACATCCTCCTTTGCAGATGACCTAGCCATATGGACATCTGAAGAATATATTAGTACAGCTAACAGCAGAATACAGCAAGCCTTATTAGCGCTAGAGGACTGGTCAAAATCATGGCTAGTGAAGATAAGTGAGGAGAAAACAACATGCACAGTGTTCTCCCTCTCAAATAAAACTCAGCAACCTAAGCTGGTATTAAATGGAAAAATATTGCGCCATGAAGAAAATCCAAACTATCTAGGAGTCACCTTTGATCGTCGCCTGACATGGAAGACACAGGTTGAGAACAATCGAACAAGAGCAAGGCAGAGAATGGCAATCATGAACAAGCTTGCTGGTACAACGTGGGGAGCAGATGAGAAAGTTCTCAAGAAGTTATATACTGGACGGGTGAGGCCAGTACTTGAATATGGCATTGCAGCTTGGGCAACAGCAGCTAAGTCAAACTTTAACAAAATAAGTAGTCCAAAACCAAGGAATGCGAATCATAACTGGAAGCCTGAAGACAACGCCTATTAATGAACTAGAAAAGATCACTTGTTTACAACCAATGCAGGATAGAAGAGATAGCAGAGCCCAGCAACAAGCAGAAAAATTTAGAAGATTGACAGACCACCCTATGTATAAAAGGTTTAGTGGTTTTGGAAAGGGAAGACTGAAGCATAGCAACTTTGTAGAAACTGCAAAACGAAAGATTAGGGCAGATCCTATACTTAACATATCAACAGTCAAACCCATTTACAATGCACACAAGTTCCCAGCTTGGAGACAGCAGCAACTGCCTGAGATGATAGAAAACATTCCTGGTATTGAGAAAAAGAACACTCAGCATGAAACCGAAAGAAGAGAAATAACCCTAAACTACATAAAAGAACATTACCCAAGCAGCAATTGGACCCATGCATATACAGATGGATCAGCCAAAAATTCAATAGAGAATGGAGGAGGAGGAATTCTCCTAAATTTAAAAAATGGAGTGAAAAAAACACATTCAATGGCAACTGGAAAGTTTTCAAGTAACTTCAAAGCGGAGGTAGAGGCTCTGAAAACTGCAGCAGAAATGCTCTTGATGGAGGAAAATAAAGAGAAGCAAATAGCTATCTTCACAGATGCAAAGTCAGCTGTCTCAATACTGAAGAGCAATAATAGCACATAAATAGCTGACCTAAGAGCAGCACTCCATGGTCTATGCCAGAAATCCAAAATAGTTGTAATACAGTGGATCCCATCACATTGCAGTATACCTGGAAATGAAGAGGCTGACAGACTGGCAAAAGAGGGTGGACGACTACCACAGCCTGACATAGACATAACCTATAACGAGGCAAAGAGGTTGATAAAAAGCACCTATAGAACCAAATGGGAATCAGAGCATCCAGGTCACCAGAAGAATGATGCATATTACAAACTCGACCGAAGAGAACAAGTAGCAATCTTCAGACTCCGCACAGGACATAACAGGCTGAAATACCACTTGTTCAATAAACTAAAGATAGGAGATACCGATGAATGCAATTGTGGAACTGGTAAAATGACAGCTAAACATTTGATGCAGGAGTGCCCAATATATGCAGAACAGAGAAAGATATTTTGGCCCACACCTGCTTCATTTGAGGACAAGCTCTATGGAGATATCAACAAGCTCAAATTGACTGCAGCTTACTTTAACTACATTCAGGTTGACATTTAAAGGTGCATGAAGAAGTATTTAGACTGCCGCACTTCATACCACAGGTATGTCGGTTACAAAAGCGCCCCAGAGGCATGAAATGGAATATTGCTTGGATAGCAAATCCATTACGTGGAAAGTCCAAACCAAAAGCTCACTGTGTGGGCTTCATAAAAGGTGGAAAAAGTGTCCTAGTGGCACGAAATGGAATATTGCTTGGATAGCAAATCCATTACGTGGAAAGTCTGAATCGAAAGCTCACTGTGTGGATGTCATCTGCAGACTGCATACTTCTGGTTTCCGGAAGAACAGCCTATGGTGAATGGAAGGCCCAATATACGGAAGTGAGGCTAAGCAGCCATGTGCAGGACGTGACGATTCCTTGGGTGAGCCCAGTACCAGAGCGCTGTGTGTCGGCCTCCTTGGATGGCGGGGAATGCCCATGGTCTGCCCCTGCCTTCCCTTGAGGGCTGACCAGGATGTCTTTGGCTGTTCTATATGGGCCAACTGGGATGGGGGATAACACCACAACAGTGAGAGCCAAACGTCCTAAGAAACCCCCGGGAAGGTTAACCCGGTCAACAAATGCCAGCAGAAGTCGGATGTGTCGGCCTAACGGCCCAAGAATGCAGCTCTGCTGTAAACAGGCATAACGCAATCACGTCCGAAAAAAAACTCCGGATGAACGAAGAAGAAGAAGAAATAGATCACATTTTAATTAACAACAGAAATGCATCAAACATACAGCAAGTCAGAAGTTATAGAGGAGCTGAGTGCCACAGTGACCACTTCCTCGTTGGAGCAAAATTTAAAATAAAACTTAAGAGAGCTTTCTATACTAAATTACAAAGATTACACCCAACATATAACAGAAAAAACTGCAAGACATTACAGTCAAAGAGAAATTTACAGATGAAATAAAATGTAAACTTGAAACTCTGCAAAACCCTTTGGAGGAAAGCATTGACCAAACTTGGTTGAACATCAAGAATACAATTCAGTCTACCGCAGAAGAATGTCTCGGTGTGTTAACCACGCATAGAAAGAACAGATGGTTCAATCAAAAATGTGAAGAAGCAGTCATTAGGAAGAAGAATGCCAGACATGTATGGTTAAATGACATCAATAACATCCAAAAGGAAGAGCATTATAGAAATGAATGTAAAGAGGCTACAAAAATAGTCAGACAGCAGAAGCGAGAATATATGAGTAATATAATCAAAGATATGGAAACTAATCACCAGAAAAATGAATCCAGAAAATTTTTTAAAGAACTGAAGTCAATGAAACGAGGGCAGCAACAAAACACATATGGTTTAAAAGACAAAAATGGGAATATGATAAATACCAATGAGGAAATGTGCAACACATGGAAAGAATATTTTATTGAATTACTAAATTGTGAATCTCCAAGTAACATTTTCTCACAGGAAGAGGTTCTAACATGCGAACCACAAATTGAAGAACCTACATTTGAAGAAATCCTATATGTAATCACACGACTTAAAAACAATAAGGCAACTGGGACTGATGGAATTGCTGCTGAATTTATAAAGGCAGGTGGCCATGCATTACATCTAAAGCTATATGAACTAATAATAAAAATCTGGAGGACAGAAGAATTACCTCATGACTGGAAAGAGTCATTATTGATACCTATCTTTAAGAAAGGAGACAAGTTCCAATGTGGAAATTATAGAGGAATATCACTACTGTCCACAAGCTATAAGATACTATCCGCAGTATTGCTAAATAGACTAAAACCATATTCAGAAGACATATTAGGTGACTACCAGGCGGGTTTTAGACAAAACAGATCAACAATAGATCAGATATTTATCTTACGACAAATAGCCGAGAAACATTGGGAATATAAAAGAGATCTCCATAACATTTTTGTGGATTTTAAAAAGGCTTATGATAGTGTCCATAGGAATAGTCTATGGAATGCTATGCAGGAATTTGGAATACCAAGGAAGTTAATCAACATGACCAGACTATGCATGGAAGATACTTATAATATAGTAACATATAAAGGCAGGAAATCAGACCCCTTCCAAATAACATCTGGCTTGAAACAGGGTGATGCACTATCGCTGTTACTCTTCAATCTGGCTCTAGAGAAAGTTGTAAGGAAGGTAAAGGAGGAATGTGATATTGGAGGAACATCCAAGCTGCTTGGTTATGCAGATGATATAGATATTATAGGGCAAAGTGAACAAAAGACATTGGAAATATTGACTCACTTAAAGGGAAAAGCCCAACAGATGGGGCTGGTTATCAACCAAGATAAGACAGAATATATGGTAATTTCAAGAGACGGAATGGCTAAAAACTCTGGCCACATACAAATAGATAATATGACCATTAAAAGAACGGAAACATACAAATACCTGGGTACAATCTTCAACTGCTCCAACATCATAAGGGAAGAAATAAAAACTAGAATCAACTCTGGAAATAAGATATACTATGCACTACAACATCTACTAAAATCAAAGGCGCTATCTCGTAACACCAAAATCACAATATACAAAACACTGATCAGACCAGTTGTGCTGTATGGCTCTGAAACCTGGAGTACAACGAAAGGAGACGAAGCCTTGTTACAAACCTTTGAGAACAAAATTTTAAGACGCATCTTTGGACCCATTAGGGATACACAAAGTGGAGAGTGGAAAAGAAGAAGTAACAAAGACATTTATGATCTGTTTCCGCTAATCACTGGTATCATGAAGGCTAATAGACTACAATGGCTGGGGCATATAGAAAGAATGGAAGATAATAGGGAAACAAAACTCGCTTACACTCAGGAAATAAATGACCGTAGACCCTGAGGTAGACCAAGAAGGCGGTAAAGAGATAATACATGTACAGACCTACAAGCACTTGGAATCAACGACTGGCAAGAGAAGGTCCACCAGAGAGACGAATGGAAACGGATTGTATTTGCAGCAAAGAACCTCAATGGCTCGGAACGCTGAAGAAGAAGAAGAAGAAGTTGTAATACTCTTCTGTAATATTTATATTCAAAGGCAGTATATTTGTTAAAAAGTTAGTTGCATATCCTTTACAGGACATAGCAGTCAACCCTAGGATTTCTTGGCAAGTTTATGTTCGATAGTTTACCATTGCTTATTGAATGCCAGCACTCATACCATTTTATGAAAACTAACGCAAGGCGGTCTGTTGCCAAATCGCCCGCAGCTGTGTTGCAAACGTGGTATGCAGGATTATGAATTGCGTCCATTACCCCTTCGCCACTGAGCCGGTCGGTCAGGCAGTCTGTACTTTTAAGATAATTTGTTCAATATCCCAAATTTCCCACACGTATGTTGCTATGGGCAATACACATACTTATAGTGTTCTGACTTTTCCCGTTCAGTCTGTTCAAATTAATAAAGGTTTTAATTTAATTAAACACAATAGTTCTGTTGTTATAAATTCACTTGTGTATGAGATGAATGATATACCAGTACTAATTTTAAGTTTTGGGATCTTATTGCAGAGAGATCCAGATCTTCTGGAGGGAAGCCAAAAAATGCAAAGAAAAAGAAATCAAAGGAATCGGGAAAGAAAGGAAAGGTGGATAAAGATGATACCTCTGCAGCTGACACTGAAGAAGATGAAAAGGAGGATGGAGAGGAAATGGAAGAAGAAGAAGAAGAGGAGGAAGAAGATGAAGAAATGGAAGAAGAAGAGAGTGAAGATGAGGTAAAATATAATTTTTGTTTCCCTCTCTTGAGCTTGCACATTACTTTGTAGATTCAATTTTCAAGACACATTTTACTTCTTTACTACCTTCTTTACAGATGCCTGGCAAACTATAGCTGTCGAATTATGAAGAAGACTTGTGAAGGAAAAGTGTTATACAGGACTAGTATAGTTTAGTCGATGGATCAACATCACGGCACACGGGTGTAACCTGTAAGTGCTCCGTTCTCCTCCTAACTCAAACCTGAGTCTGGAGAAACTCAGCTCAGTGCACGAACTCCGTAGCACCTGCGAGGATCCTGAAATACTTTGGGTAGATATGTAACTAGAAATTTTGCACGGGCAGCACCGTTAGGCTACTCTTTTTCGATTTCCAACTGCCAAGGGATTTTTTTATGCGCGCAACAATACACACGGGCGTCTGATCTCACTACCCAGAGACCAGGGGAAATTTTATTACTAGAAGTCCACGAGAAAAAATCCCGGTCATCACCGGGGCTTGAACCCGGGACCTCCGGCACTCGAGGCGGACACCATACCTCGAAATCACGCAGCCCCCTCCTGTTATACAGGACTGCCACTGGATGATGATGATGATATTTAGTTGAAAGAGGAAGCAATTTATGATGGGTAAACGGCATAACTGAAGCAGTTTATGATGGGTAAACTGCATAAATGAAGCAATTTATGATTGGTAAATGGCATAACTGAAGCAGTTTATAATGGGTAAATGGCATAACTGAAGCAGTTTATGATGGGTAAATGGCATAACTGAAGCAATTTATGATGGGTAAATGGCATAACTGAAGCAATTTATGATGGGTAAATGGCATAACTGAAGCAATTTATGATGGGTAAATGGCATAAGCTGGCCCTGTGGTGAAGGGGTTACAGATGCAATTCATAATCCCACATTCAAAATACAGCTGCAGGCGATCTGGAAGTAGACCACCTAGCATTGGTTTTCATACAATGGTATGAGTGCCGGTCATTCAGAAAGCAATGACAAACTACTGAATGTAAACTTGCCCAGAAATCTCTAAACAGCTAAAAAAAAATTGCTGGGGCTAACCATGACGTCCTGTACAGGATATGCAACTAACAAAAATGGCATAGCTGAGATAGTACTCTTTATGTCCTGATGTTGGAGGGCAACAGTGAAAAAAAAAAGTAGTAGGGGAGCCACAGTAGCATAGTGGATAGAATGCTTGGCTGCCTGCCTTGTTGTTATGGGTTTGAATCCCCATTGAGACGGAGATTTTACAAACATTGGGCTCCCTGATCGACCCAGTGTAATATGAGTACCAGGAAATCTTCTGGGAGGTAAATAAAATATTGGCTGTGACCCAGAGAGTGCTGATTGCTCTATAAAAATATATAAAAAATATGAGCCTAGCACCTTATACTCAATACACCTGAAGACATGAAACAAGGTCCTTTACTATATATGTGGTCAATTTGTTCAAATACCGCACAAACGCCAAGAATCTGTTACAGTGTTGTACTTTTTCCCTGGTACAGAATGCTGGTGGGTAATGGCATCTGATTGTATTCTTTCTGGACAAACCTTCCAAAGGAAGATTCCCCAAATGTTTTGGTCAGACTCAAGTCAGTCAGTCAGTTAGTCAGTCACTGTTCCAACTTCACGGCAACGGGTCGTCCCCATATTGCTCTGTTCCTGTGCCAGTGAATATCACAAAATGCTCCTCACTGCCCCATGTGAAAATTGGAATAGACAGGAGTGTCGGCAAGCCAACAGCCCGCACAGGTACACCAGAATGCCAACACAAAAGTCCTCCAAGAAAAATACAGTTCATCGTCGATGAAAACAGCAGTCACCAGAAAGACTTCATTGACCGGGGTTTTATCCCATATGGCTCGGTCTCTTTCTGTAGGGTGACCCACCGAAAGCGCCGCACAAAGCACAAACTCTGTAGTTACAGCGACGACTCCCAGGAGTCTCCTGAAAATGCACTCGTGAACCGAAGAGGCAAACCAGTGAATCCAGCAACAGCCGGCCGTCATCGTTCCGAACATGCAGTTCACGCGAAAAACAACCGCGGACAGATGCAAAAGCATTCCACGTGAAATTCACATCTCACAGTGTCACATCACGCATTCACTCAGTAGCAGGGCGACAGAACCATATCCTCCTTAGTCGCCTCTTACGACGTGCGTGGTAGGCAACAGTGTTACAATTCTTTGCTCCCCCGTATGGGCCCCGGCAACACACGGGTGTGGTCAGACTCAAGCAACAAGGAAGGATTACTTAATTGAAGCAGCCAAGATGTTAATTTCATAATTAAGAAGAAGCTGGAGTTTGGTTGATTATGTACTAAGAAAGGGAAGAGTTACCCTGCTAATAGTACCAGTAGCAGTCTGATTATGTCTGGCCTCTGAGTTTTGAGTGTTGGCCACCCAGGAAGGTTAACCCGGTCAACAAATGCCTGCAGAAGTCGGATGTGTCTGCCTAATGGCGCAAGAACGCAGCTCTGCTGTAAATAGGCACAACGCAATCACGTCCGAAAAAATTCTCCGGATGAAGGCAACAGAAGAAGAAGAAGAAGAGTGTTGACCAGAGCCTCTAGTTACTGCCTGCAGCACCATCTCTCCTAGCCGTGATGAGCTATCTGTTCTTCTGCACTATACAATGGGCAAAATCCAGCAGATGGTCTCTGGTTTTCATTCTTTGAATGGAAGCCTACCACTCTGCCTGAAGCATGTCTGGTTTCACCTTTTTCATCATACATTGTGAGTCGGTTACAATCACAACATATGTGTGCTGTTTGTCTTCCAGCCAGCGGAAAACTGCCATGGCTGCCTCCACCTCCATTCTCAGACAATATGTTGTATCATATGCCAGGCTCTCCTGCACCAAACACTGTCCAATCTTCACCCCCAGAAACTTCTTTTACCTCTGTGTAGATGATGATATCATCTAGTCATGAATTGATTGAATGATTGATTTAGGAACTGACATCACAGCATTCGGGGCATTCCCATAAGCGCTCCGTCCACATCCTCAGAAGCCAGCGAAGAGTTCCAATCCCAATAGTACCAGTAGCAATCTGATTATGTGTGCGTCTCGCCTTTCCTCTAAGCGTCGAGCATCGGCCAGATCCCCTCGTCACTCCTCGCTGTCGCATTCTTGCCAGACCATGGTGATCCATTTGCTCCTCCGAGGTGTACACGTGCTTCCACAAGGCCGCAACCACGTCAGCCTTATAATGCATCAATACTCCACCAAGTTTTGCAGAGCCAGCCAATCTGTTTGCCTGTTCATTCCCCAGCACACCGGCATGCCCTGGAAAAAAGATCCAGACGATGCTTGCCACCCGTGACTTCTGAAGCGAAGCAAGCCACTTTGCACGAAGCTTGCCTGTCCTCACCCTACTCAGTATGCTTTCTGAGTCAGTTACAATCACGATGTGTGTGTGTGTCGTATTCTCCATCCAGCGGAAAGCTGCACTGACTACCTCCACCTCCATTCTTAAGCTAGATGTTGTGCTATCATATGCCAGGCTCTCCTGCACCAAACGTCGACCATTAGCCTTTGCCAAGAACCCCCAGGCACTCTACTACCTCTCAACACCGAACCATCTGTGTAGATAATCACATCACCCGGGCGGGCATTATCCTGAATTAGTTGCTGGATTTCCACTTCCGTGGCTCCTGCTGGCCACTCCCTGCACTCCCGGCTAGTCGTGAATTGTCATGGATCAGTTGTTGCACCTCCCATTCAGTGGAGCCTGCCGGCCAATCCCTGCATTCCTTATCCAATGTTGTTATAACCCTGCACAGGTGCCAAGTAGCAGGTGCGACATAATGACGTAAATAAAAGAGAACAAAGAATGCCAGAACCACAACGCTAAGAGAAAGTGAAGGAGATGACGCGACTACACAGAATCGTCACACAGCAATGTCAATAACAACAGACTTGCTTGGGAGATTGATCAAGGCGGCAGCTCATGTTAATTCTGCAACCACAGGTCGGCTAGATATTGGCTTGACGGCGCTTCAATGGCTGATTGAATGCTTGGAAATGGAAGAGACAATCTATAGAAGCAACGCTTATCGTAGCCGCGAATAAACACAGAAAACTAGGTGTCTGTGAAGCGGCACGAAGGACACTTGGCAGATTGACAGAAGGATTCCGCGAGGACGAACAAGGACATTGTTGATCTTAGAACAGGGATGGCTTGCAACAATCAGTAATCTTAAATATATTATTCTTACAGCCCAACCTGGACAGAACAGGTACTGTAGGACTTTAGTTATTGTTTATTGTTGAGACAAGCCTGTACGCTGCGATATTAAACGGCGTCATAGCTGTTGAAAGATAAACGACTGGACTTCGTCATTTTGGTTTGTTCGGCTTCCAACCTGCTGTTGCTTTCGAGCCGAGTTTATTTATTTATACAGTTATTGTTGGAATTGATTCTACACCCCGAGATATAGCATGGCAAGAGGTCTGACTTGTCCACTAACATTCACTCTTCTCCCAGTGTTCCCAAGCACACGCACTTCTCTAATTGTCCACTACCTGAGCCATCTGTGAGTTTCTTTCATCAGTCTGTCCCTTAACTGTGTCTAGGGCTTCATGCATGAGGTGTTCAGTGTCTGCAGCCACTTAGAGATATGATTTAGCCTGCAACACCTTAAGCCTTTCTGCTATTGTGGGTAAGTCTAGGATGTATCACAAACACACACCTGGCATGTCCCTTGTGCATCCCAGTATTACCTGCATATCTTCATTCTGTATGCGCTCTAGTTTCATTAGCTGACACTGTGAGCAGTCCAATTCCATACACAGTTATTGAGAGAATCAGATGTTGATAGAGTATGAACTAAAGCGTATGAGAAAGGGCTAAGGCCAATGATTACTTCACATTGACACTAAGAATGCTGTACCTATTATTTCTCAACAGCACAGTACATGATAATCTTTGATTACTTACAATGAATCTGTTGATGATCGACCTATTACTTAATAGATCAGAACATGTCTCCTGCTTACTGTAATGAAACTGAAAATGATGGACCTATTGTTAATAGACCGGCTCTGTGGTGAAGGCGTGACAGATGCAGTTTGTAATCCTGCATACCATGTTGGAAGCACAGCTGTGAGAGATTTGGCAGCAGACCGCCTTGCGTTGGTGTTTATAAATTAGTATGAGTGCTGGTCATTCAGAAAGCAGTGGCAAACTACTGAATGCAAACTTGCCAAGAGATCACAAAGAGCCAAAAAATCCTGGGGTTGACTGCGACATCCTGTAAAGAATGTACATCTAACTTTGTCTTAATATATCGGGGCAATGATGTCTCCCTCCTGCTTACTTTAATGAAACTAAAATGATGGACCTTTTACTTAATAGATCTGAGCATGTCTCTTGATTACTTAAAATGACGCTGATGATGGTGGTTTCTTCATTATGGTATATGGGATGACAGTCCCTGGAATTAAGGATGATGACCCCTGGTTACTTCATAATGGTATTGAGGATAATGACTTTGTGTGGCATTGGCATTGATTATATCATAACTGCACTGAGGACAGTGACCATGAAGTCTTTATGATGCTGGGTGTAATGATTACTGCATAAAGGCGTTGAGGATAACACCCTTGGTTACATTTAAACCACCTTCCAAGTATTCAACAGGCAGACAGACTGGTAGGATCTGCACCGATTGGGGAGTGGATGGTTGGGTGGGGATTAAATTGGTGCATGATGGGTCCGGGTCCTATGTGGTCGGGTCCCTGTGGGTTCATGTGAATAGCTGAAGAACATAAATTGTTCTGGTCTAGGGGGAAGTGAGAAGTGGTGCGACAGGCAGTGGCTGGGGGATCGGGCCGACACTCTGTACTTAGAGGAAAAATTAGATGGACATGTAATCAGACTGCAGCTGGTACCATTAGAATTGAAAATATTGAGTGCGTATAGGAATGTCCTGAGTTATGTGATGTGATTTCTGGACTCTACTCAGTTCAACCCAAGGGATCCAGTGAAAGATGAAAATGGTTACCTTTCTAAAACAATTACATAACGACTATGCATACTTTCCTTAATTCTTAGTTTCCAAAGAAGAAAAAAGCAAAAACAGCCAGTAAGAAGAAAACTCCAAAGAAATCTGCAAAGGAAAATGGGAAGAAAGAAAAGGTTGCGCCTAAAAAGGAGACAAAAAAGCCAACACAGAATAAACGACAAGGTATATTTATAATTATGGTATTGATATCTAGCTAATTCTACTAGATTGTCTAAAAGATAATTATGCAAAATTTTGCTGTCTGCAGTTCTATTTTGTGCAAATTTAACTCGTCCCTGTTTTGAACTGGACCTACAGAAAAATCCTGGCCACTACAGTCCTAGATAACTTACATACAGCACTTTCTGTTCTTGTGCTGTGGTTGTCACTTGATTCTGTATTCTGCTGCCTTTTTAAATTCGATGTATATTGATTGGTGGTAACTCACCAATCCTATTTATAGTTACTGAGTGGTGGATAACGGAGTGGGTTCAGTATATAGTTAGTAGCATATCCTTTACAGGACATTGCAGTCAATTCCAGCATTTTTTGGCTGTTTATGATTCCTGGACATGCTTATGTTCAGTAGTTTGCCATTGCTTTCTGAATGACTGGCGCTCATACCATTGTATGGAAACCAATGCAAAGCGGTCTGCTTCCAAATCGCCCGCAGCTTTGTTTTGAACGCGATATGCGGGATTACAAATTACATTCGTAAGCCCCTTAGCCACAGAGCCAGTCAGTATATAAGTTTATTGTGATTCTCATCACTTCAGCAGGTGGTCATTGGTAGAAAGTGTTTGAGCTGTGTGGAGCAGGTAGCTATAAAATACTTCAATGTTCCGATATGATTATTAGCAGGTAAGGGTACACATAACTTCTTCCCCACTGCTTTGCAGGGTTGTAGGATTTAGTTTGTAAGATCTGATTCACAGTGTAAATGAGTGCTTGAGGGGAGCAGCTTGGCCCAGTAAGGAAAGTTGTGCACATAAGGAAAAACCAGAGCATTCACAGGCGACTGAGTGCAATAGAACTAACTACAATGCTGAAAGTAGGGTCATGGAATGTCTACAGTGTAAATTTAAAGGCCAGATGATTGACTTCATTGCACAGGGTTTTATCCCATATAGCTTGGTCTTTTTCCGCAGAGCGGCCTGTGGAAAGCGTCGCACAAAGCACGAACCCCTTACCTCCAACAACGACTCCCAGGAGTCTCTGAGAAAATTGCACCCGTGAACCTAATGATGGAATCAAGAATCAAATCTACAACCTTTGGAACACGAGGAGACTGCGTAACCACTTCACCATGGAGACCTTCTGTAAGTACAGATGGTAAACCAAAGAACATGAAATGGGGAATGAGCAAGACCAGATGGAAATAGACTAGAATAGTTACAACTGGCAACTTTAAAATTATATATTCTGGAGGGGAGAACCACTAAAGGAAATAAAACAAACAAGGCAGACTTTTTAAGAAAATGATTACAAACTCAGATTAGACTGGCCTGATGTTTTGAGGCGTGTTATGAGAGGCACGCATGAAGGTTTAGTAACATCTGCCAAACTAGATGAGAAAAATGAAAGGAAAAGTCCCAGGATGGCTTGACCAATGACACAGTGGGAAAAAAAAGGTTATTTTTTTTTCATTGTACATGTTTATACTGTCTTTTTTTTTTTTTTGCTTGTGTGTTTGTTTACTGGTGAAAGCTTGTCTATGCAGTGTTCCTTTTTTTCTATTTGTCTCTTTAAGTTGAGCTTCTGCACGTCTTGTTTTTTTTCCCGTTTCAATAAGGAATCGCAACAAACTTGTGTTTTGAAGTCAAATAATACTGCTGCAAAGAAACAAATGTCCCCATTTTGAATGAGAAAACTGTAGCAGTTGTGTAACAATTAGGATCACTGTGTAACAAAGCATGTTGTAGTGGTCTTTCTCTTCAGTTGTGTGTTGCCAGACATTTATTATTTTAAAGTTTTGTTGGATGTGTTTTCTTTTGTTGCAGTTGTAGAAAGTGATTCATTATCAGAAGATTCTGAAGATGAGCCAGCAGCCAAGATAAAGAACTCACCCCCTAGTGTGAGTATCATTACTATGAATTGCTTCTAGCAACATTACTATGTATTGCCGCATTTCAGAAGTGTTTCCACTGTTATTTTATCTTTACAGACATAACATCTACTTTCTCCCTTGCACCAGTTCACTGTCCTTTTGCATTGGTTTTGCAGGCCTTTGCCTAGACATCTTTATAGCAGATCATCTGAAAATTCAAAGGTTGCTTAGATGAGGGTGATGCTGTATTCTTTAAAATTTGTACATAAATTCAACTGGTGAAGATTCACAACACATAGTGTGTTGTAGATTAGTGTTGATACATATACATATGGGTAAGAGGACTGTTCAGACAATTTAGTGATATAGTGTTAGGTTTATAATAACACATAGCATGATATGGCCGTTGTCTGCAATGTAATCTCTAACCTGTATGACTTGTATAACTTGTTGCAAAGCTGTATGACCTTTAGCTAAGCTGCCTATGGTGTGTTCTTACTGTCCAATTTGGAACAACTCTGGTCATGATCTTCCCTCGTGCTAACCCAAGTTTTTGTCATTAGAGCTCACTGGCTCAGCCGCCTGATTGGCTTTCTGAGCATGTCATGTATTTCTGTCTCACTACAGTCTGTTTTTATTTAAACTATTATGTAACTACCTTTAGCTCTTTACATCTCGTCTTTACGAAATAGTTACTCTTTCTGGACCCCTGACAAACAGTGTTGTGGACTTGTAAATGCAAGACCCTTTGTTTAATGCAGATAAATGCTAAGCATAATACTTTGCTGCAAACACAGTTGTCATTGAAGAAGAAATGTCGTCTTTGAATGTCCTAGGTGAGGAGTTGTGCTAGATTCAAACCTTTTTACACTCCTTGAGGTGTAGTGGACATATGGTGCTAAACCCATATTATTTATAGATCAGTCGACTCTCGAGCCTGATATGGTCACCATAAACATTCTCGAGCACCAATTTTATGAGATATGATCAACCCTCAGCCGTACAGTGGTCAGTATCAGCTCTGCTAGTAGACAAACATATTCTCAACCCACTAAAATAGGGCAGCTGGATGTTGACCTGTGTTTACATTTTCCTCACCACACATGGGTGCTAATTTGTTCTGGGAGTGTGGACTCTAGCTAGAGTGTGGGCTAAACTTGATAAACCATTTTTCTTTTTCTTTCTCTCTTTATCCTCCTTTAGCGCATAAGACCTCACCCAACTCGCCCCAAGTTATCCCACGCAGCTTCGTAAATGTCCTTCCCTTATTATTAATTTCTGTCTCTATTTCAATTTCTCCATGTTTTTTGTAGGTCATCCTCTATTTCTTTTGTGTAGATTCCAAAGGCCTTTCTAGTTATATTGTTCTTGTTCTCAGGTTTCTTAATGCATGCCCTAGCCAGCACATGATCTTTTCTTTACCCCTTAGTTCACTGGTAATTGTTATATTGTAAAGAAGTTGTAACTCTACACAATTTGTAACCTTCTCTGTGAATACGTGGTCTCTGAGGTGACTTGTTTCTCTTCCAGAATGAAGAAATTAAAGAGTTAGTTCAGAAGATTCTGGATGGTGCAGATTTGGAAACTGTGACAATGAAGACTGTGATGAAACAAGTAAGGAAATAGTTGTACGTTGTTGATCATCATGTGTAGCAAATTTGATCTCATGATTGTATGTAGTGATCGTCTTCTTCTTCCTCCCCCCAGTACTTCACTGAGGCAAATGGAGGAAGAGAAGATGAAGAAGCAGTCATGCTCTCTTGCTGGGGAAGACAGCGGGTTAGGGCTTCTGATACAGAATGGAACAAATGAATCATATAGTCTGCATACACATTAGATTCATCAAACACCCACATTATATTACTGCTCTGCACAATGAGTGTTATAATCAAGGCACTGGAACATACATAAATGGTTCAGTTCACTCGATATGTGTGGCAGCATAACTGCTGCCATCTTGAAAAGACTGTATTTTCTCTTTGGATGGATCACACACAATTGAATATTATGAAGATGCTGATTAATGTAATTTAAGAAAACACGTTATTTAAGCAGAATTGGTCAGTGATGCCACTTGCAATGGAATATTTTAATAATCAATTATTTCCAAGTTTGAAGAGCTCTGTCTATGAGCAGCTGACTCTGACCTATATTGATCAGGAAACCCTGTAAGAGAGTAATAATTAGATGTAGAATTTCAAAGTATTTGCCTGGAATTTTACAAACAGATCAGTTGTTGTTTCCATTATTGAAGTCATGTGAACTGGTAAAATGACAATTAAACATTTGTTGCAGGAATGTCCAAAATATGCAGAACAGAGAAAAATATTTTGGCCTAAACCCACTCATTTTGAGGACATGTTTTGTTGTTATTATTGCTGTTATTTCCTTCTGTTCTGATTATTGCTGTTGTTATTGCCAGGTGTATGATAACTACCCATCATTTGATTTATCTGACCGGAAGGATTTTATTAAAGAAACAGTAAGAAAGGTAACTGCAGCTAGTTAAATGTGTTACATAATATTACAACATAAGTGTTGCATAACAATACAGTTATCAGACATAAGTATTACAGAAAATTACAGACATAAATGTTACGTAACACTTAAAATATATATCAGATACTCCATCATCTTTTATCTTTCGGATGCACAGGCTTCAAAAGTCGTGGATTCATTGTCAGGCTCTGTCATTCAGTTCATGAGTGCAAATTTTCTGAGATCCCTGGGGATTCATTGATAGAGTTACATAATAGTTCACACCCTGTGTGATGCTTTCGGCAGACTGCTGTGTGAAAATATGGGATAAAACCCATTGCAATAAAGTCGGACCTCTTAATTTAAACCCTCTTTTGCCTTTTTGAAATCAATCATCAAGTAGCAGGTCCTTCACAGATTGTTGCTCTCGTCACGGCACGCTGACAGATTTCTTGATCTTTTTAAATCAATAATCAAGTAGCAGGTCCTTAACAGATTGTTGCTGTCGACAAGGCACACTGACAGATTTCTTGATCTTTTTAAATCAATAATCAAGTAGCAGGGTCCTTCGCAGATTGTTGCTCTCATCATGGCATGCTGACATATTTCTTGATCTTTTTAAATCAATAATCAAGTAGCAGGTCCTTCACAGATTGTTGCTCTCATCACGGCACGCTGACAGATTTCTTGATCTTTTAAAATCAGAAATCAAGTGCAGGTCCTTAGCAGATTGTTGCTGTCGACAAGGCACACTGATAGATTTCTTGATCTTTTTAAATCAATAATCAAGTAGCAGGTCTTCCACGGATTGTTGCTCTCATCATGGCACGCTGACAGATTTCTTGATCTTTTTAAATCAATAATCAATATGCAGGTCCTTCGCAGATTGTTGCTGTCAAGGCACACTGACAGATTTCTTGATCCTTTTAAATTAATAATCTAGTAGCAGATCCTTAGCAGATTGTTGCTCTCATCATGGCATGCTGACAGATTCCTTGATCTTTTTAAATCAGGCATCAGGTCATAGGTCCTTCGCAGATCGTTGCTCTCATCACGGCATGCTGACAGATTCCTTGATCTTTTTAAATCAATCCTCAAGTAGCAGGTCCTTTACAGATTGTTGCTCTCATCACAGCGCAGATAGATTTCTTGATCTTTTAAAATCAATCGTCAAGTAACAGGTCCTTCCCAGATTGTTGCTCTCGTCATGACACACTGACAGATTTCTTGATCTTTTGAAATCAATCATCAAGTTGCAGTTCATTCACAGATTGTTGCTCTCATCAAGGCACGCTAACAGATTTAATAGATTTCTTGATCTTTTGAAATCAATCATCAAGTAGCAGTGCCCTCGCAGATTGTTGCTCTCATCACGACACACTGACAGATTTCTTGATCTTTTGAAATCAATCATCAAGTAGCAGAGCCTTCACAGATTGTTGCTCTTGTCACAGCACACTGACAGATTTCATGATCTTTTGCTGTTCTACTGCATCATGCACCCTTATGCCCAAGGTGTCCACAAGATGTGTCCATGGTTGTGCTGTAGACACCTTTCCCTCTCCTTGCAGGGATCATGCCTTCCAACATAATTCTTTCCAAGCCACTATGATGCTCAGTATGGCCAGAGTATTTCAGTTTTGAGAACTCTTTAGAGGGTGATGCTGCCATTTACACAGATGGGTTTGTTGTTCGATGTGTGAGAAGCTTGTGAGCAAGGCTCAGACTGGAGGGAGAATTGTGAAGAAAGATTTTGGTGCTTTTGCCTTGACCACAAGTTGTCTGACTATGGGGAAGTCATGGCAGTAAGAAAAGCAATAACATGGCTCGAGATACAGACATTCACTCGGGCATGTTTCCTTATTGACTCAATGAGTATGCTCAGGAAGATAGAGATGGGATGGATCCGAAGACATTGGTTGGTGTCTCTGGGGTGGTCATGGCTGGCAAAGATTAGTTTCATTTTTGTGCCAGAGCATGCAGTGTGCAAGGCTTGCAGGGTAAGGCTGCTGTGGAGGGAGGATGAACCATGGACCAGGCTGATATACTGAATGCTTTGCGAGAAACAAGTGATGACTGAATCTACAACCAGACTGCGAGAACAGCAAGTTAAAAGAGATGTGGCCAGACCAGAGAACTATGCAGGAAGCCAAAGAAGATGAATAAACCAACACAGAACTGGTGTTGTGAGCCGCTAATTTGTGTGGCTGGGTCAACCCCCAAGGTTGAAATTTGTGATGGTGCTAATTTGTGTGGCTGGGTCAACTCCCAAGCCCTAATGGTCAAATTAATCTTGTATTGAATCTGGACCATTGTCTTTGTAAGCAAGAGCACTAACCACTACAACATTGCAGCTCTGCTGTTACAATTATTATAATAATTTGTGTAGCACCAAATGGTGTTGAATATGAAACTGGTCAGTTGAAATAATAATAATAACATACATTATAACAATAATATAAAACAGTAATAATAATATACATTTGTCTTTAATTTGTTTCAGGTTATTACATGAGGCATGTATTCAAGTTTCCTTTGGCAGCTGTTCAGTGGTGATGATATGTATATATCTGCTTGTCAAGATTGATTGCAAAGCTTCATGACTGTTCCATGATCTGTATGTAGGAGAATTCTGGTCTGTTTAGCTGCCAGGAAAGACACTTATATTTTAGCAGTGTTCTTGTGGAGATTCCTGTCCTCTTCTTCACGTACACAAAAGATGAAATATTTTCACAGTTTGTGTTTATCCAATTTTTAATTTGTCATCGTTATATTCACGATTGGAAAAAAAAAGTAATAATGTAACTGAAGTCATGTCAAATTTGTTTCCAAGGGTGGAAAAAAATGAAGAAATAATATTTTCATAGTTTGTGTTTATCCAACTGAAAACACATCTTTGTTTCCAGATTGGGAAGAGGAAGAAATAATATTTTCACAAATCTTGTTTATCCAACTGAAAGGATCTGTGCTTCCAACTTTGGAGAAAAGATAACATGTCCATCTCAACACACACCATCTTTGTTACAAGGTTGAAAAAAAAAATAAAAAAAGAGAAATAATATTTTTAAAATTCTTGCTTATCCTACCAAAAATATGTCACCAAGTTTTTTATATCTGCGAGTGTCTGAGGAAAAGGATAAGAATGTCCTCAAAGTGTGTCTAAACTGTAGGCTTCACTGTGACTAAATAGGTCAGAAATCTCCCAAACTCATGCTTGTCAAGATGTCTCATGATCAATGCAAACCACTTGTGATGAAGCATCCGTGCATCGTGCCTTCATCAGGCCTGGCCTGTTAGGATCGATTTGTTTGTTTAAAAGTGGCATTCATTTCCACCATTGTGTATGTGAATCCGTAAGGAAATGTATGAGATTGCTGGGATTATTCGCTCAGTACATGTTATTGTGAGCTTCTGTGTCTTATTTTCCATCATTGGACCTATCCGTTTTATTTTTGTGCGTTGTGTGTTTTCATGGCTGGCATAATAGTATCAATGGGACGTCTATTGTGCTTTCTGTGAAAATATGAACCAATCGTCATTTACACATGGTGCCTATTGGCATGTAGATGGATGTGCTCTATTTCATCTGACTTGTCCTCACTATGAAAATCCTATTGTTCTAACAATTGTGCCATTAGTTGTTTTATGAAACAGTTTATATAGAATAGTTTATGCATGAAGTTGCCAACCAGATAACCGTATATGATCAATGCGGAATTTTATTCCTGTGTAGTAACAGATCAAAGGGGTTTAGAGACAACTGACTAGCTTGTGCAGATCTGGTTCGAGTCTTCTTCTTTCTGCCCTTTATCTTTCATTGAAGCAGAATGTCTCTACAAACCCCCGCCAAGTTGTCCTATCCTTTGCTATCTCTCAGCTCCTTCCATATCCTTGACATATATTTTTATTTGTGCTCGCTCGCTTTGAACCCAAGTTTAGTCCATACACACTATTTCTAGTAGCACTGGACTGAATTTTGCATGTGGATTAGCTTTCTCTACTACCAGTGTCTCTCGACATCAGGCGAACCCACTCCGACTTCAGACATACTTATAATTTACGTCCCCAAGTGAAGGACGAGATGTCAGCATTTTAGTCCAACTATCCGGTGTAGGGGTTGAACCCCTTACCTCGGCATCAGCACACTGAATGCTTAAGAATACACTTTCTTATCCATTCGGCCATGCTGACCTATGTCCTCAACATATTCATATTTGACTCTTCTCCGCATGTTTTTATGTCTCCATTTGTTTCATTGGCCTCCTGGGTTAAAGACAATGGACATCTCTTCTCATCATGTTCCTCTTGTACCTTGCGGTGTCGAGGTGAAGTATAAACAGAGGGAGAGTGCCCGATAATGGGCTTCATGTATCGATATTCCCATGGACTCTGTTATTCCCTGCGTCCATCGTTTACGTGGTCAGCCTCTTCCTCTGCTTCCATCTGGTTCTATACATCATTGCTTGTGGTATACTGTTAGTTGGTAATCTACTTGCATGGCCAAACCATTTGACTTGCTGCCTTCTAATAAAATCCGGCGCTGCTATAACTCCCACTTTAATCCTATTTCTTAATTTCTGATCTTGCTCTTCTTGATACCTTGAGTATTCTTCTCAGGAATCTCATTTCTGTTGCAATTTTTCTTTTCTCTTTTTTTTATCAGTGTCCAGATTTGGCATTGGTAGCACAGAGTAGGAAGATTGTGTTGTATAGTCTTTTTTAGTAACTATTGATACATGTTTGTTCTTTAGTATTGGTGCCATTTGTGCAATGAGTTGGTTTGCCTTATTGCATCTATTTTCGATCTCGTCTTCTGATCTGCCATTTGATATTATACTTCCAACTTGAAACTCTTTACTTATTTCAGGGAATGTTTGTTCAGGTGAATTCTTGTTTTTGCTTCTTTACATAGTCATTACCTCTGTTTTGTTTGTGCTAATTTTCATGTTATGTTCCCTACACATTTCGTTTAGACTTCATGTGGTTTTGTAATTCAGTTTCTGATTTTGCTATTAGTGCTTGGTCGTTCGCAAACAGGAGTTCTCTAATGGTGTAATTTGCAGATGCTTCTTCTATGTTCTCATCATGCGGTATTCTTGCGGTCTCTGTTTGGCTGGTTTGTTTTACATATGTTGTCCGTATAGGTTATGAACAAGAGAGGGGACAGGACATAACCTTGTCATACTCTGTATCTTATGGTGAACTGTCCTCCAGTTGCTCTCACTATGCATTCACTGTTGTAGACAATGGACGTTTTAGCTATATTATTATCACGTTTTCTCACGTGTTCTAGATGGCAGCATCTTTTTTTCTTAACTCTCTGTGAGCTTCACATTGGTAATTCTGTCATACTAAACCATGGTGTGGACTGTATGAAGTTTTACAACATAAGGAAAAGATGGTATACCTCCCCCTGAATCTGGTATAGTGGATCATATGTCTACCTTCTTGGATAATGGTGAACAAGGTGGTCCTATATGTATGCTGTCAACGTTAGATATCCCATGGCAGTTGGAAATTGAATAGAACATGCTGAAGAGGTGTCTGCCAAGGCTAAATTTCTAAATCAGAAAACCCACCCACAGTAAGAGTATTTATAGCATGTGTGATTCTGGTATGAGCAATTGGTCTAAATAAACTGGATGTAGAGGACTTAGGAAATGTGATTGGGGATGCTAAGAAAGAAAACGGATCGTGCTTGACAAAAGAATCATTTTGCATAAGAAAATGCCCATCACTTTTCGGACTGAAACCTGAAAAATGAGAACCATATAGATGACCAGCCTTTTAAGATGGTTACCAGGGATCTTTTTTAGGATATGTTGAGAAAGGGAGTTGGTTCTTGCCCTCTTTATCTCTCCCCACCCCTTGTTGCTGATATGTCCCAGTATGTGAAGTCCTATCTGTTGACACCCACAGGTACAGTATCTGCAATGTGATTAAGTCTGTGTTTGTTAAGTCTCACTACACTTTGTATGTAGAACAAATTTGAAGTACATGACGTCATAAAAAAATGTACTCCACACTCCATCGTGAAGCAGTATGCAGCGAATGGCTGTTGGCTGCTGGAGTTATACTTTGCACTCCAAACTGAATGTTATAATGAATACTTCATTGGTACTTTCCAGCTTCCCCAAAACAGCGTTAGACCATAGCAGTGACTATTGTAACTAATTTAATGCATTGTTTAGCACATTTTTTAATGACATCATGTACTTCATTTTTCAAATTTGTTCTATATACAAAGTGTAGTGAGACTTTACAAACACCCGGTAGATTTGCTGTCGTGTGAACTCTAAAGTTGCCACACAGTTTGTTTCCATGAATTGAGCTGCTGTAAGACAGAGCTGTCTGTGATTTGAGTTTGGGTGGACATTTGTATTTATTGTCAACACATTATTGTGACAATGTATGTAAACATTTGTAACTGGCAGGGCAGACGGTGAGAGGGGAGGTGAAGAGATAGAAGGCGACGGGAGAAGTAGAGACGAATAGACAGTCTATAGATGCTAGTTGACAAGGCAAGAGCATAGAGGAGGAGAAGAGAAGAGATGTGGAAAAAAAAAACCATGCCTCCCTCTCTTCTCCTCCCTCCCTCATAAACGCAAGATCTATGGGCAGTGTTGAAAAAGTATTGCTCTCAACCCCGACAGTGAGCAGATAGCTATCTGGGAGAGAACCAGCGGCACAGTTTTACACTTAACAATAATAGCCTTTAACAGGTCAGTTTTTATTTTTAGAACGTGGCTGCATGTTCGGAGCGATGGCAGGTGGCTATGTCCCAGAGTTGACTGGTTTTTGCCTTATGCAGAAATGCGTGGCTGCTGGGCTTCTGGTTGACTGCCACTGCCATCGACGATGAACTGTATGTTCGTGGACTGTAGGTGAACATCTAGGAAACATCCAGATAGGAAAATGACTGCTGATTCCATCAGAAATGAATTGGGTGTTTCGTGGGGGACTGGTGTGTTGGCATTCTGGCGGCGGCATTATGCACAGTGTATCTGTGCGGGCTGTTGTTTGTTGAGACTCCTGGCTTTTCCACTTTTCACATTGGGCAGTGAGGAGCGTTTTGTGTGATATTCACTGGCACAGGAACGGAGCATAATGGGGACGACCCGTTGCTGTGAAGTTGGAACTGCGACTAACTAACTAACTAACTAAGGTAAATTTTTATTATAAGTGCTACCCAGGGGCCAACAAAGCCGCTGAATGAAAGCCGCTTAACAAAAGGTGAAACAATAGACTGAATGTAAGCACTCAGAAATACACTAAAAGACCACACAATAAATTTACAGTGGAAGAGTGCACTCAACAGAAATGCACTAAAAGCTAGTTGCATGTCCTTTACAGGACATTGCAGTCAACCTCAGCATGTTTAGACAGTTTGTGATTAACTAGGCTAGTTTATGTTTAGTAGTTTGCTATTGCTTGTTTACTTGCCAATGCTCATACCATTGTTAAAATCAACACAAGGCAGTCTGCTTCCAAATCGTTTTCAGCTTTTTTTTTTTTTTTTTTGGTGTGCACTGGCTCATATTGAACTCAAGCGTAGTCCATACACATGCGTCTAGTGCACTGGACTGATTTTTACGTGTGGATTAGCTTTTCCTATTATCAGTATCCCTCGCCATCAGACTCTGACTTCAGAGGTTGCATCTGATTTCAAACATTATTGTGAATTGTGTTTGCTACCTCTTAGCCACAGATGCTGGCCTAAGTTCTCGACAAATATTCACTAAATGAGAGCGCCCAAGAAGCACACACACACACAACATGCACTGAACATGCATGAACTTAAAGAGAGCAAAAGTACTGAAAGAGAACTGTCAACAAAAAGCCCAGAACAGCTCTATCAAGCCTGTTGTTGGATTCTGTGGTCACATGGTTGGATTATCAATGGTCTGCAATTGGATTTTGCAGTCTGTTGGCCTTGCTGGCAAGGATGCCTACAGATTGCAAACTGCACCCCTTCTGGGCCGGCTTTGCCAGGTTCACACTAAATAGTGAAGCTAACATCTATGCCATGTTGGCTTAGTTCATAACCATATCCTGTTTAAGTTTTAATAAGTTAATACCAGATGTCATATCCTAGTAATATCACTTTTTTGACTAGATTTTGGTGTATATTATGTTCACACCCTTGGTACATTTCCCGGTGGTGAAGATCAACTTGTTGGTCCAAGCAAGCAGACTCATGAGTTTTCTTGTGTTGATCTAAGCACTTTTTGATGTCTGCTAAAGGAGAAGAATAATGCATTTTACAAACAGAATAACAATCAGTTATGAGGGGCTTCAAATGAAAATCTTAAAAGTGTGATAGAAATTACAATAACCATGCCATTGTCTTGTAACCTGTCAATATTGTTGTTATGGGGAGTTAAGCATGTGACATCACGGTGCAGACAAATACTGGCTTCATAAGGACAGTTTCAATATGGGTGCCCCACTTTTGACATGCACCAAAGAGAATAGCATTCTGTTATCCATTGTTTTATCAGTGAAGGGGTGAAACCTATAGAAATTCATCCACGAATAAAGGTTCAGTATGGTGATGCATGCCTGTCACTCCAGCAAGTGTATGAGTGGAGTAGGAAGTTTCAAAACGGTGTGACTTTTGTGACTGTACACGACTTGGTCAGACACACCGAGTAGTGACCAAGAGAATTTGTTTCTACAAGAATCCAACCACTTTATCGGTGCTGGAGGACTTGCATTTAACATAGTGTTGACTACATCAAAAAATATATGTTTTTACTTTTTCAGAATATATTCACCAAAAAATAAACAATTAAGGTGTTCATTTGAAGCTCCTTTGTACTCTATCCTATCGTATACTTTTTTTGTTGTTGTTGTCATTTCTTGTTTCGAAATCACTCTGTATATTCTAAATAATAATAATTACATTTTTATGACATGATAATAAAGTTTGAAAAATTGAAACACTTTTATGAAGGGCTGTTAAAATATGTTGTGATCTCTGTTGTTGTGGCCACTTATTGGCATATATAAAAAAAAGAAGGAAAATGTATTTTATAAAAGGAATAACAATTCCCATCGTTTTCTCCCCTTCTCATTTCTTTCTTGTTTTAAAATTATTAATGGCAGTCATGTGTTAACGATGATTACATCATTGCAAAATGTTAACAAATTTGTATGATTTTGTAACTTTGGCTTGCTGTTATTTGTAAAAGCTGTTTTTATTTACAATGATGATATGACTGAATGATGTTAACCTGTCATAATTGTTTGGTTGACCAGTTCACTCCGCACAAGTCTTGTTTCCAAGATGTTTAAAATGATGTGTATTCCATTCTAACATTGTTTGGGTGGTCTTGTGTTTTTCCTGGCTGTATGTACAGTGTAGATTTCTGTAACACTGTCTACTTCTGAGTTTTAATATTCTCTGGTGACCATACTTTCAAGGTGTTATTGCTTTCTTTGTTTGATAATGGTGATGTTGATAATGGTGGCGATGATAATGGTGATGTTGAGAAACTTGGCACATCTCAGCAAGTATGACACCACTCTTCATATGTTTGCCTACAAATGT
Source organism: Cepaea hortensis (assembly GCA_963921405.1). Taxonomy (NCBI): domain Eukaryota; kingdom Metazoa; phylum Mollusca; class Gastropoda; order Stylommatophora; family Helicidae; genus Cepaea; species Cepaea hortensis. The sequence continues at coordinate 71,494,364 of OY992893.1, forward strand.
GCAAGTCAGAAATGATTTTATTAAATGAGAATGCTGAGGAGCATCTGGCTGAGTGGTTAGAAAGCTGGGCTCTATTTCGGGAGACCTGGGTTTGAATCCTAAGTAAGGTGATGGATATCTCGGGGGCAAAAAGAAAACCCTAACCTGCACAGTTCACGGCAACTCCACTAGCCAGGCGGCCTTAATTCCTCAGGCCCAAGACACCTCCCTCTCCATGTCCTACACCACAAGGTACTACAGTATAGGCAGTAATGAGAGGATATGTCATGAGAATGTCAGCTCTGGGAATGATCCTAGCAAGTGAAGTATGTCAATAACCCTTTCCAACACTTTCAGGCATATTCTGTTTATGGTGCTAGCCCCACATTTGTAGACCAGTTGATACTCTGGGGATGTGAATATCCAACCGGCTGCCTTGACTTTCCACAACATTTACTAGTATCCATTTTAACTGGATCGATGTTTTAAAAACTGCCTTGACGGAAATTCCCACACATGTCCACCAGCAGGAAATCTTGCTTTTAAAAAAGTACTAAATTCGAAAAGGTTGACTTCATTGCCCTGAGTTTTACCTTACAATCTTGCTAACCAGTGTATTACTATTGCTCCCTCACATATTGGCTGATTTCTTTTTGTCCTTTGCTTGTTTGCTTCTCAACATCAGGACATGAGAGTTCTCAAATGAGCCCTAGTATGTGTGTTATACACTGTGGTGGTTACTTCCTCAGTTATGCCATTTACCCATCAGAAATTGCTTATGCATTCACCCAACTATCTTTAAAAAAAATTGGGTCTTAACAGTCGAGGATTGACTTAATTGCACCAGGTTTTATCCCATATGACTCAGTCTCTTTCTCAGCAGGGCGGGCGTCCGAAAGCATCACACAAAGCACAAACTCTGCAGCCCCAGTGATGACCCCCAGGAGTCTCCGAGAAAAATGCACTCGTGAACCAAAAGACATAGCCCAGAATCGAACCCACATTCTTCGGAGCGTGAGGCTGAAGAATTGACCACTTCGCCACGGAGGCTCCCAAATATCATCATCATCCAGTGCCGTGTCTTATGCGGAAATCTGCAGCCATAAGTCATTCTCCATATTTTCTGTGACTGCTGTAGTTGTCTAGGCATCTGTAAAGAAGGTAGTTTGTCATTGATATTCTTCTTGGCAGTGATCGTACTGTCTGCCAGCCCGGTGTTTATGTCACTGAATCCCCATAGAGGTGGGCATTTTTGTGTGTAGGTTGATCTGAGCTCTCATGTTGACTATTCTCATTGTTTTGCAATGTAATGTTTGATATTTTTAATAGATTTATTTTCAAATAATAATTTAGAGCATATTTAGGTGCTGTGCGAGCAGGTGACAAATTGAGCTTGCAAGCAGCCAACAGGTAGTTGTTGGTTATGGTCTCAAGTTCGTGACAGTAGACAGAGGATCTCTTTATAGAGATAGTGGCTAACGGTCACTGACTACTGTGTTACTAAGGCTTCATAGTACAAATACTGGATAGTGTACTTGGAAATTAAAATAGAAAGATGGGTATTTACTTATGAATAACAAAGACACAATACATTGTATGATTTATTGCCTAGCATATTTTGCTTCATCTTGTCAGAAACATACTGCAGAAATCACACCAGCTGCTTGGACAAACAACCTGGGAAAATCTTGACAGATAATGGGAATGCTGTAATATTGTCGTTACAGTTATTTTAGTTTGATCTGTTGTAAATGGTAAATAGTTTCTCTTCTGCCTTTCATCTCCCAGTGAACCATGGGCCTTCTGCCAACTCCCACCAAGCTCTTTGTAGACTTGTTTGTCATTGGTTGGATTTTGTATCTAAAGTTTTATATGGGATGCCAACCCTCCTTAGTTGCCTCTTATGACATCCATGGTCAGTTGTAGTATTACTGTTCGTTGCCTCCTGTGTGGGTGCTGGTAAGATAGGGAAAATTGTTTATTGGTTACAGATATGTCATTCATTGACTGGACGCTATTGAGGACTTCAATCAGTGGTTTGCAATTGGAAATAACCTAGGGAAAATATTGACAGTCGAAGATAACCTAGGGAAAACATTGACAGTTGAAGATAAAAGTTGGTTGCATATTCTTTACAAGACATCGCAGTCAACACCAGCATTTTTTGCTGTTGTGATCTCTTGGAAAGTTTACATTCAGTACTTTGCCATTGCTTTCTGAACGTCCGTCACCTATACTGTATTGTAAAAACCAATGCAAGGCGGTCTGCTGCCAAATCACTTGCAGCTGTGTTTTTAATGCGTCCGTAACCTCATCGACACGCATCTGGCAGTTGAAAATATTGACGCTTGTAGGTAACCTAGGGAAAACATTGACATTTGACGATAACTTTGGGAAAACATTGACATTTGACGATAACCTAGGGAAAGCAGTGACAGTTGAAGATAACCTAGGGAAAATATTGACAGTTGAAGATAACTTACGGAAAACATTGACAGCTGCTCACTCTGATCTTCATTGGTAAGCATGGGCTCTTTCCCTGCACTACTGACCAGTGTGCGAATAATGCCTTTTCTATTGAGATTTATAGTCACCAATAAAATGACATGAAGTGGCGTCACAGATGGATGTTAAGTTTTAATTTTTTATCTGTAAACTAAAACTTTCTGGGTTTCATTTTAATGGTGTCTTCAAAAGGCACCTTGAACCAGAACATGAATAAATGGTGGTACAATGAACAGTAGTCTGCGTGATTTCTGGGCTTTATGTTCTCATTATTAAAACTGCTGGTGCGTCGAGGGCGGAGTAGGGGGTTCAATCTCCACATCGGTCTTTAACGTTGACTTCTCTTTCAGAAAGCAAAGGCAAGCTACTGAATGTAAAATTGCCTAGAATATCAACTTGGGGTTGGGGGTTGATTGCAAAATCCTGCAAAAGACATGAAACATTAAAAAAGTATAACCAAGAATACAAAGTTAGAGGAAAGGGAGGTTACCAGGCTGTGACAATACCTCAAGGGAACTAATCCAAGCAGGAGAAGCCAGCGTCTATCACTCACGATGTGAGATGGGCAACAGCAGTGCATCCCTCAGAACATGGAGGAGAACAATCTACGTCCCTCTCCCAAAGAAGAAATATAAAGGTATCCCACAGCAGATACTATTGCGGGGTGTTAAGTGTTAGACCTTCGCATATCCTAGGCCATGACATATGAGTTGGGGCGACAGTACCTTTTCTCATATGCCCTTCCCACAGTGGCGTGCAGAGATTCTTTGATGCCCGGGCCAACCCCTTGATTGGATGGCCTTAAATTGTTCTTTCCCTAATTCATTCCCCCTCCCCTCCCACTGCACAGTGCTGCCCCCTCTCCTTAATTGGAAGTATTATCGCAGAGAAATCGTTATCAGATGTCTAAAAGAAAGTGCTACGCTTATATATCAACGTCACCCATAATGAAACAGCCAAATGTATCCCAATCCGCAAAACGACATTTAATAAATAGCATATTCACAAATACCCTTGAATATTACCCAAATGACACAACGCAAAATTAATACTTGAGAGATGCGATGCTTGAAAAGAGCTGCCATCTTAATCTGAGACCGAATAAGAAATAATGTTATCAGACAGGCAGTGGGATCAGCATCTTGAGCCACATTGATTGAAAGGCAGAAGATCATATTGTCCAGCCATCTCGTCAGAACATAACACCATCAGTTACCAGAAAATGGATTGACAACATCAAAGCAATTGTACAATGCAACGAAATGACTATCCAGTGCCACGCATCGGGTGATGGAACGTCAACTCTCCCTCCCCACGATGCTTGACGGCACAAGTGGAAGATGTTGCTGTCTGTCAAAAGACAATGAAGAACAATATCCTTTTCTGAACTTTAAAAAAAAAATTATATCAGACCAAAAAAAAAAAAAAAAAACCCCCGCTTGTCAACTAAAAATGACAAGTAAGACATTAAAAAAAAATATATTACTCATTTTGAATACTTTGACTCCATATATAACAACAATGAAGACTATTTTTAAAAAAAACTCCAGCAGGAAGACTGACCATAGCCATGCAGAGGTCAAACAAAAGAAGCAGCGGCTGCAATCAGGATATAACAATATGAATTACAAACAATTAGGTAAATTTAGCTCCTGCTAAATGATGAGACATACTAAACAAATACACAGTGAACATACGTTACAATGGACTCCATACGGGTGCAAATTATCAAAAACAAGAAAAAAATAAAAATATATATAATAATGAGGTTAAACAATATTGAAGTCTATGGTAAAACAGCAACAAGTTAAGGTAAAGAATTTTGAGATCTTTCCTGTGATAATATACTGATCCTGGCCATGGACCATCTCATGACCACTGAAGAAGGAAATGGGTTTTTTTAAAAACTGAAATGATTCAACAATGAAGGATAATATATCGCTACATGCCACCTCACATTTGAACAGAAGGGGATATAATATATCAGTATACTAGGGTTATCGTGTTGTTTGTTTTGTTTCGTGGTATCTTCCACAATTTCAACGATCAGTGAATGGAAATGTACAATATAAAACTTGTTCACTTAATTGTGTACCATGTTTAGTCCAAACCTACTTATTTGGTACTGGGACGCAGAGGTGTTTCCAAGGCACCAGGGCCGGGTTATATACTGGCCAAGACCTATTGACGCGTCCTCGTCGAGCGTCCTGGGCAACAGGTCCCCTCGGGGTCCTGGCTAAAGTCAGTAGGATCGCCGATTCCTCCGAAGTCTGAGAGTATCTGCCTGCACGGCGAGGAACCACCAGTCTGCACACCAATAAGCCAGACATGGGACAACGGATACTCACGCAAACCTCAGGTCCTGTATGACATCACACTGATGTTGGACAACAGGATGCCTTCATTCGACATACAGGACTTCGCGTTGGAGCTCAAGCCAACGAACACAAGCAAACAAGCAGTTTGGCACTGAATCAGTTAAATGTTACCGAAAAATTCCTAGAATACCACGGATCCAGACGAAGAGAAATACCGACATCCTACAAGATGTTAACATCATAGACAACAGACTGATCAACAGCTTCATGTTGGGAGACTGGCGTACTTTGGTCATATTTACGTCATACTGGTGTAGAAAGAACAGCAATGGAAGACATGGTTCCGGGACAAAGAGTCCAGGGTCGACCATTACGAAGGTGGGCACAGGACATTGAAGACACTTGCGCATGGAAATGCATGAGGCAGGGGAACTGGTCAACGATCAGGAGTCTTTCCAGCGAGCCGTGATGAGAGCAACCATCATTCGAACCTGGTACATACAGAAATCTGAACCTGTTGTCAGCGGACACTGGCTTGCGAATGGTAGCAGAAAGCTACTGTAGACTGTTTCAAACAGGTACTGTAGACTGAAGTTACAGTGCAAGTCCGTTTTGATGATCAGTTTATTTCCTCCTCTCTTCAGCAAAGTACCCCTTCCCCCTCCCCCGGTATTGTGTATGAAACGCTTGGAGGAAACATTCCAGCCTAGGGGTAATCTCATCCTCATCATGTGCCATGTCGATAAGCGTGGGCGGTCATGTTTCGCCATCTCACTCGATCACCAGAGTCGTGGATCAGTATGTGTTCTTGTCTTGACCATATCACGCGGTCAAGACATCCAGGTTTACCAACTTGCTAAAATTCTTCCTTCCCCTTGTTCTTTTCCCCTCAATCTTGTCAGTTGTCACCAAGCTCTAGACTATTTCTTCTCATAACATGTCCAACAAATTGGGACTGTCTACGTCTAATTTCTCTAATCAGTTTACGGGTTTCATTTGTTTCTTTTAGGACTTGGTCATTGATTTGTTCTGTCCGTCGTTGTATTCTATGCATTTTCTTCAGAAAAAACATTTCCACATGCAACAGACGTTTTTCGGCTTGTCTGCTCATCTTCCAAGTTTCACACCCGTACAGGCTCTATGTAGCACTTACACTCTTTTTCTCGTTGCAATTGACATCTTTTTATTGGTCAGTAGTTTTGCCATCTTGCAAAAGGCTACCTTCGCCATGGCGATTCTTGTTCTAATCTCTTCAAGTCACTTCCCATCAGATGTTATGACTGTTCCGAAATAGTTGTACAGATTAACTTGTTTAAGAATATTCCCATTTACTTGTATATTACATTGTGGTATTTCTTTCTTCCTAGTGACGACCATAATCTGTGTCTTCTTCCAGTTAAATTCTAACCGTAGTTGTTCACTGTGTGCGACAACTGCATCTACTAAATATTGCAGATTCTGCTCTTTGTCCGCAATCAATACAGTATCATCCGCATATCTAATGTTATTGATGTTACGTCCCCCAATGGCAATTCCACTCATAACTTCTCATTCATTCATTCATTCAGTAGTATTTCCTTTGCAGAACCTCGCTCCCATAACAACCTTCCGGAAAATTTCTCTATCACAAGCAAGATGTCCCGCGTACGATACACCCATCCGGAGATCATCCGCCACATCCTGCACCCATCTTCTCTTTGGCCTTCCTCTTCCTCTCTTCCCAGGCATATATCCCTTCATGATTGTTCTTCTTCTTGCACCGTTAGGCCGACACATCCGACTTCTGCGGGCATTTGTTGACCGGGTTAACCTTCCCGGTATCATGATTGTTCTCTCCACGCGTTCATGCCGTTTCAAGTGACCAAAATATTTCAATTTTCTTTGTTTTATCGTCTTTAGTAGCCAATCTTCTTCAATATTTAGCTCTTGACGTATGGATGTATTTGTTCTTTTCTGTGTCCAAGATATTCTTAGAACTCATCTATAACAATTATATTCAAAGGCATTTATGCGCTGTTCAGCTTGTTTAGTAAGTGTCCAGGTCTCACAGGCGTAAATTGCAATTGGAAATATGCATGCTCTTGGAAATCTAATTCTTGTAGTTCTATCTGTCCCACTCCATAATTTATTCAGTTGTTTTAGTCTTTGAAGAGCAATTGATAGTCGTCGTTTAATTTCTTTCATTGTGTCACCGTTGTTGGTAATCAATGACCCAAGATATTCAAAATTGTCCACCACCTCATATCTTCTAAATTTCTGAAAATATTTTCACTGTAAAGGGAACAAAGATCTGGACACATTACATATCCATATCGCACACCTCTCTTAATAGGCTGATATTTACCTACTTCATTATCAAGGTCAGAGGTCAATGTGTTGGACTTCAGCACGCATTTGTGAACGGTTTGCGTCCACTAGACTGATTCCACCTAACGTAGCAGGCTACATTTACCCGCGAGTAGGTCTTCTTTCAAACAATGTTGCCAGGGTAGTGGTCACTCGGCCTACCCATTTCCGTCATCTAACTGTCGTGAGAGCTTTAAGTTCACATCTCACACACAGGACATCCTATTTTTGATCGTTCTTCGAGTAGGCTATGTATCATATCTCATTACTCAATACATGTATATCCATGGGAGATATATAAAGATGTTTGAACAGACAGATCTAGAGAACACTTGAGGGATATCTCACGATACCAACACGTGTGCTGGTTTTTATTGTCTACTGAGTTGAGTTAAGAACTGACATCACTGTACTCAGGACATTCCCACAAGTGCTTCGTCCCCTCGTTCAACAGCCAGCGAAGAGTCACATTACTAATCGTTCCCACCGCTATCTGATTAAAAGTTCTCCTGGTTTTCCCTCTCAGTTTTGAGATTCTTCCAGAACCCCTGCCGATCCCCCGCAATCTCATTCTTTCCACATATGGGTTCTCAATCTGTTGCTCCGCCTTCTCCACCTGGTCCCACAAGCGCACGACCACCTCCCCCTTGTTTATAGGGAATCTGCCGCCAAGAGGTGCCTATCAGCCTGTTCATTCCCCCGCATCCTTGCATGTCCAGGGCAAAATATCCATTCAATTCTCACGATCTGTGACCTCTGAACCGACGAGAGCCATTCCACACGAAACATTCCTTTTTCCACCTTACTAAACATACTCTTTGAATCCGTAATGAATACAACGTGTGTTGCAATGGTCTCCTCTAGCCAACGGAATGCCGCTGTTACTGCCTCCACCTCCATTCTCATGCTGGAGGTCGTAGTCTCATATGCCAGACTCCTTTTTCAAGACTCGTCCATTAGCCTTTGCAATAAAGCCCCAACCACCACGTCTGTTTCTCACCACTGACAGTTCCATCAGACTTACGATTGACAGGCATTTAATTACCACAGTTGGCAGTGGTTATCCGGCGGGAATCTAAACAGATGTCAGTACCTCCAATGAGCATATTTATTACACCTTCTGCTGTTGAATTCCTGGTTTCTTTATTCCATTGTATGGTCCCCATTTCACCCTCTTTTATAATTATAATTATATATTTATGTTTGTTTCTACATTAAGGTTATGGTATTAAAGTTCCAATTTTCATCTACACTGCCGGACCAACACTCACTTTTATTAAAAACATTGTGCACTTATTAATTGCTTGGCTGGGTTTCTGGACTGAGTCTACACCAAGCAACTTTCCATGCGTTTGTTGGTTACTGAACAGATTATATACTGTTATGATCGCCCTTTGGCTGATCGCATCGAACGATCACACTTCGTCCTAGTTGTTGCTTGGATGTTTTCTTTCCGTTAGTTGTTATATTTACAGGTCCAAACATTTACAGTAACAATTTCAGGTCTAAATTTGTAAGGCTTTACAGTAACAGCTGTTCGGATACAGCAAGTTAATGTAGAAACCGTGGCACTTACAACTTTGGAGAACCCTATTAAATAAAAATAAAACATATCCTGAAGCAGGAATCTGCATGGTCTGTAATGTGATAGGGCCAATACATTCTGTAGGCCTGAATACGCGGAAGAATACGTGACCAGTCTTTTCCTCTGTTGGCGGACGACGAACACTCGTATGACCTCGCTCATGACGTTATCAGCGCAGCTTCCTATCAACCACACTAAGATTCCATCCCTCAATGCCATTACAGTATCGTTTTTAACACTTAAAAGTTGCAGCTTCACAAATAATTGTATGACAGTTTCACAAGCTGTGGGTCACGCCTCACCAGGACATAGATTGAGGTGTTCTCCTTAAAAGAAAATATATACTTTTTTATGCCTAGAATGCAACTGAATGTTACAAATAATCATCTGAAATGTAATTTTCATTGTGATGCCATTTAAATATAAAAACGCAATCTGTATCTTAGTATAGTCTTTTTTTAAAAAATGCAAATGCGGCAGGGTGTGTAGTTGAATTGGTTTTTTATATTAAGGGATCTTGGGTTGTTGGTTTTTATAAACAGAGATTTCGGGTTACATGGCTATTATAACAAAAGTAGTGGGTTATTCGGATCGTATGAAAGGGGGTCACGGGTTACTTTGCCTTTATATGTGAGGATGTCAAGGGTTACTTGTCTACTATAAAAGGGATCGCGGATTACTTTGCTTTTATATGTCAGTTATCAGTTATCAGTTGGGGTATCTTCGTTGCACTCCGGACATGTCCATAGGTGCTCAGATCCTCCCCCCAGCATATTCATCAGCGTCCGGTGGCTAATAGTGCCAGTTCTGTGTTGATTGACGAGGCGCTTTGTTTTCCCGATGTACCTCTCGCGTCTGGCTGTGCCGATTCTTACTCCCAGGTCTTTCATCCTGGATAGCGATGTGGAATCACTGACGTCAAAGTCCTCTGTTCTCGCCATATCTTTAAGGACGTTAATAACATCGGCACGATCCATGGGCTGGCCATCTATAGGGGTTGCAGAGCCAGCCAGTTTGTCAGCTCGTTCATTTCCCTCGACTCCCGCATATCCCGGGACGAAGATGAAGGTGACTTTACGGACAACAGACTTCCGCAGCGACTCAGTCCACTGTCTACGTACAGATCCAGCTTCGACCTTCTGAATCATGCTCATTGAATCACTTAGCACACACACGTTGGTATAATGCTGTGATTCCAGCCATATGAAAGCCTGTGTAACTGCCATCACCTCCATCGTCATGCTGCTCGTGGTCATAGAGTGGGCACTACTGGATTCTTGAACGGTTCGGCCCGCCGAACGGGCTGTAAATGCCCACGCACTTCTCTGCTGCTTTACAACAGATCCATCTGTATAGATGAGCACTTCAGGGCTATCTGAGTGTTCATAGATGAGCGCGTTAACCTCTGCATTGACAGCGGCAGGGTTCTGCTCTCCGCACCGTCTGTCGAGTGTGATAATGCAGGAGAACGTGCACTTACAAGCTGGAGGCACCGGCACCCATTCCTGCCGGGGTTGATACTGGTAAGACTGCAGACCTGTCTGACGACATCTTCCGCCCGACCCATCCATGATTTGCCCCTCTTTAGCCTGTCACCCTTTTCTCTGAATATAGCGTCATGCAGAGGGTGCTGCTCATCTGCACTTATTTTTAAGTATGCACGAGCTCTCCAGATCTTGATCCTGTGTTCCATTGTCGGGAAGTCAAGGAGGTATCTCATTGCTACACAGCTGGTGTCTCTCGTGCAGCCCAAAATGATGCGTATGGCTTCGTTTTGTACCTTTTCAAGTCTTCCAATCTGTGTAGGGCTGACAGTGAGGATGGCCAGGGCATACTCGATGCGTGAAAGCACAAGTCCTTGGAACAGAAGTATTAGCAGTCTTTGCTCGATATTGGCAGTCGCCATGACTCTCATTGCTGACAAACCTTTTCGAGCCTTCGTTAAGACATAATCGACATGATCTCTGAAGGACAGGCTACGATCAAGCCTCACGCCAAGATATGTCATTGACTGGGTTCTACTCAAGCTGCTCCCTTCCATTCTTACTGCCGGCAGGTCTGTTTTCACAATATGGTTGTTTAGTGAGAACCATGTAACCGTTGCCTTTGCAGGGTTGACAAGGGCATCAGCATCAGCACACCATGAGGAAATTCGCTTTTATATGTGAGGATGTCAAGGGTTACTTGTCTACTATAAAAGGGATCGCGGGTTACTTTGCCTTTATATGCGGGGATGTCAAGGGTTACTTGTCTACTATAAAAGGGGTCGCAGGTTATTTTACCTTTATAGGCGGGGATGCCAAGGGTTGCTTGTCTACTATAAAAGGGGTCGCGGGTTACTTTGCTTTTATATGCGGGGATGTCAAGTGTTACTTGATTATAAAATGGATCGCGGGTTACTTTGCCTTTATATGTGAGGATGTCAAGGGTTGCTTGTCTACTATAAAAGGGGTCGCTAGTTACTTGTGTATTGTTAAAAAAAGGTGGGGGGGGGGGCGCTCACCCATTACTTGACTATGAAAGGGGAATCTCTTGGGTTGTACTTGGCTATTATATAAGGGGCCGTCTCCATGGCGAAGGGTTTTACGACGCTGTTAATAATCCCGTATACTCTCGTAAGAAACACAGCTCCGCGAGATTCGGCAGCGGATCGTGTCGCGATGGTTATTTACGGAGGGTATGTGAGCCGGTCGTTCAGAAAGCAATGGCAAACTACTGAACTTGCCAAGACATCAACAACAGCTGAAAAATGATGGTGTTGACTGCAATGTCCTGTAAAGGAAATGTGGAAAAAAAATTATGAAAGTGCCGCCATCCGTGGCAAAGGCGTTACGGACGTGGTTCGTAATTCCGCTTACCTGCGTTCGAAACAGCTGCGACCGATTTGGCAGCAGACCGTGTCGCGCTGGGTTTTAACGTGATGGTATGGAAGCCGGTCGTTAAGAAATCAATGGCAAACTACTTAACGTAAACTTGCCAAGATATCAGCAACAGCAGTGCTGGTGTTAACAGCGATGTCCTGTAAATAGGATATGAAAACAAAATTAATAAAATAAAAAATTATAAAAAGGATGTATTGGGTCGCTAGATTATAATAAAAGGGGTGTAATGGGTCGTTAAAAAGTTAGTTGCGTATCTTTAACAGGGCGTCGCAGTCAACACCAGCATTTTGTGCTATTGTGATCTCTTGGCAAGTTTACGTTGAGTAGTTTGCCATTGCTTTCTGAACGACCGGCACCCATACCATTTTATAAAAAAAAAACCAACGCAACACCGTCTGCTGCCAAATCGCCTGCAGCTGTTTTTTTTTTCAAACGTGGGTATGCGAGATTACGAATTGTGCCCGTAACCTCTTCGCCGCAGAGCCGGCTTATGGTCATTAGGTTATTATAAAAGGGATGTAGTGGGTTGTTCGGTTATTATATAAGGGGTGTCGTGGGTTATTAGAAGGGTTGTCCATGGGACATAATTTACATTGCGTGGTAATTTATGCATGTCCCATCCCATCCCGTTCGATGGGAATCTCATGGGAATAACATGGCAAGCTTGTCCATGGGACATGTTTTTCTGTCCCATCCAATGGTAATTTATGCCTGTTCCATCCCGCCCCATCCCATCCCCACACTATTCAGAAAATCACCCTTTTGTCCCATGTGATTCCCATGGCCAAGCTTGGTTATTAGGCTATTATAATAGGGGTGTAGTGGGTTATTAGGCTGTTATAAAGGCGATGTAGTGTATTGTTAGACTATTATAAAAGGGATGTAGTGGATTGTTAAGTTATTATAAAAGGGATGTAGTGGATTGTTAAGTTATTATAAAAGGGATTAGTGGATTGTTAAGTTATTATAAAAGGGATGTAGTGGATTGTTAGACTATTATAAAAGGGATGTAGTGGATTGTTAAGTTATTATAAAAGGGATGTAGTGGATTGTTAGGTTATTATAAAAGGGATGTAGTGGATTGTTAGACTATTATAAAAGGGATGTAGTGGATTGTTAAGTTATTATAAAAGGGATGTAGTGGATTGTTAAGTTATTATAAAAGGGATGTAGTGGATTGTTAAGTTATTATAAAAGGGATGTAGTGGATTGTTAAGTTATTATAAAAGGGATGTAGTGGATTGTTAAGTTATTATAAAAGGGATGTAGTGGATTGTTAAGTTATTATAAAAGGGATGTAGTGGATTGTTAAGTTATTATAAAAGGGATGTAGTGGATTGTTAAGTTATTATAAAAGGGATGTAGTGGATTGTTAAGTTATTATAAAAGGGATGTAGTGGATTGTTAGACTATTATAAAAGGGATGTAGTGGATTGTTAAGTTATTATAAAAGGGATGTAGTGGATTGTTAGGTTATTATAAAAGGGATGTAGTGGATTGTTAGACTATTATAAAAGGGATGTAGTGGATTGTTAGACTATTATAAAAGGGATGTAGTGGATTGTTAAGTTATTATAAAAGGGATGTAGTGGATTGTTAGACTATTATAAAAGGGATGTAGTGGATTGTTAAGTTATTATAAAAGGGATGTAGTGGATTGTTAAGTTATTATAAAAGGGATGTAGTGGATTGTTAGGTTATTATAAAAGGGATGTAGTGGATTGTTAGGTTATTATAAAAGGGATGTAGTGGATTGTTAGGTTATTATAAAAGGGATGTAATGGGTTGTTAAGTTATTATAAAAGGGATGTGATGGGTTATTAGGGTATTATAACAGGTGTGTATTGGATTATGAAGTTACAATACTTGGCTAAAACGGGGTCCTATGACACATTCCCCCTCATCTGTCTTTCAACTTCCAATGAAGCAAAGATTAACAGCCTGTGTTGGTGTGTACATAGCTGGTTGCATCTTGCAGGTAACGCTGTATGCGGGGGCCGGGTAGCGAGTATCTGGCCAACCCTCATTAGTCGTATTCTACGACATATAAGGCAGATTACTTGTTCTTCTGCGTTCGTTCGGAATATTGTTTTATACGTAACTGCGCTGTGCCTGTTTACAGCAGAGCTGCGATATTTGCACCTTTCGGTCGACACACCCGATTTCTTCAGGCAGTTGTTGGCCGGATTACCTTCCCGGAGGTAGTTTACAGTGGCGCTATTCTTTGTTTCCCGTACGGGCCCGGTAACTGATGGGCAGCGGTTGCAGTACTTGGTCATATAAAAGGATATCAGGCTGGAAACATGTTGGGAAACACTGGGGTATGAAAGCATGGCCTTAGTGAGAAAAAAATCAACAAGCATCAGTGTTGTAGTTTGTTTATTTACTCTCCTAATAGATTACACAACAGTTGATGACCAGTTGACAGGATGTCAGACTTTCGTCTCCTTTCTGGCAGCTTCTTGTGCGGCTCCTGTGTGCTCTGATTGCGCAGTTAACTGAGTTTGTGGGTCAACAATCCCAATGATGGCCCGACTTAGTATGTCCTCAGTCTTGGAGTCCAGCTGGCGCCTGACCAGTGGTTTACTGATGTCTATCACCTGAGAGTCACTCGCCTCTCCCATCCAGTAATCTCCGAAGCTGGAAGACTTATCACCCACGGAGTACAACTCATCTTCGCTGTCCCACTGATTGTCAGAGATACCACACTCGCCAAGATTCAGCAGATTATCACCAGGGTCTATTGCTCGAAACGTCGAGATTTCTTCCACCTTTATGGGCCGTCCGATTGCGTTGCAGTTATTGCCGAAAAAACTCTGTGGACTCCCAGGACCAAAGAATGTTTCTCTTGGTAGCAGATTTAAAGTCTCATAGGCCTCTTTCACACCGCCATCTTTGGAAAATCCACGGAGAAAATATTTAAGGTTTTTAAACACTCGAGACTCTTCTGTTAAATTCGTAATGTCGTTAAGGAATTTCTTTCTTTCTCCTTCATCACTACTTAAAGACTTGGAGAGAGAATTCAGGATAGATTTCCCATTGCTTCGAGCGTCTTCCTTCACCTTTCCATTGCTACTGGATCGCAATGACAGGCCACAGGGGTGGTGCTTGGCAGAGCTGATGTTTGTCATAGCGTCCTCGTCGCCATCATCTATAGATAAGGTGCAGGAGAGAAGAGATGTCCTCTCTGACAGGAAATCACTGAGATCTTTCAGTCTGTCTTCCCCGCTGGCACTTCTATTCATGTGCCCCGGGCTTTCTTTGCCGTGACCCCCACATATGCTGTTCGTACCTCGGATGCTTGCAGAATAGTTGAGTAGGGACTGACTACCAGCCTCACTGTCCAGATTCGACAGCCCATCCAAAGTGTCCATATCGTTGCTGTTGCTGGCAAAGTCCAAAGGAGGCATATTGGCTAGAAGATGGGACACTTCTAAAGAACATGAAGACACTATGGCTCTGTGCTCAGGCACCGCATCATAATTAGTATGAACAAGGACATCATCGTTTCTCCATTTCGTTTGTATGTGTTGCTGTTTACAATCCTCTTCATTTTCCACATCGGAATCACATTCTAAGATAGGGTAGGAAACACTGTTAAATCTTTCAAGCAAATAATCTTTATGATTAATTCCCTTGCCAGATAAGGATCCTTTTTGGTTACTTCCCCTGAATGTAGTTAAGGAATTCGCATATTGCGAATTGCTTAATCTAACTTCTATAAAATCTCCAATTCCTAGCTTCTGTTCGTTACTTCCAACATCATTAGTTCTTCCGTCATCCCAGTCAATAGTTGGCGCACTCTCGGACACACATTTTGAACACAACTGCTTATTGCAGAATTTCTTTCCAAAAAACCCATTTCGACAAATCTGATTTTTCACGCCTAAAAACGTGAAACTGTCTTTACTCAAGTTGACTTCACTGTTGCCACCGAGTAACCTGTTGAATGTACTATTTCTGTTTGTAGTTTGACTGTGCTTGACATGATAACTGCTATCCATAATTGTAGTTTGTGTTTGATTTGGGAGATTAGCAGTATTGTTTATACCACACGCCGTTCCTTCGGCATCTTCTTCTTCGTTAGGGCCGGTGTGGTCATTTTGAGACTCCCTGCAGAACAGCCTGTTCATGATCTGTCTGTTTCTATACTGCGCTGACCGAAACTTTTCTCTAGAGACAAATTCATAGTAGTAGTTTCTGAGATTGGCCTCTTCCCTTTCACGACGAATGTACTTGACCATCAGTACCACAATACTAAAGGCATAGAACATTAGCACAATAATGATGTAAAATAGAGCATCCAGGGAACCGGCCAATTTGGCGTCTGCTGTGGTCGGCGAGGATGTCACTTCCCCACAGGAGTTGTTGGAGGTCATGAGACTGTCCGTCATGTTCGTTGTTTTGTTGAATCTGTTGTCATCTGCTTCAAGGCCAGTGAGCACATGCAGAAGACGAGGGGTCGAGGTACCGTTGAATACCCAGGCAGAGACGTTCATGTTTGAGCTGGAATCACATCAGCTGCACGCAGTATGGTGTGGCAGATCACCTTTCCTTACAGCACTGTGTTTGTAGGACTCCTTGGTAAAGTGGTCAAGCGGCCCGACTTTCGTTCTGGATGTTGTATGTTTGGTATAAGATTCCGTCGTTCAGACTATGAATGTAATTGTCCTGGAGACTCTTCTAGGTAATTGCTGAAGCTACAAAGTTCGTGCTTTGTACGATACTCTCGGCAGGAAGCTTGTCCTTCTGCGGAAAGAGACAACGTCAGATGGAATAAAACCCAGTAAAATGAAGTCGATTCTGTCGCCTTTAAGCTTTGAACTGTGCGGTGTGAACTTGGGCCTATGTTTTTCATATACAGCTTCCTGCATCAGGTGATAATTGAATCGCTTGTTAAGATGTGTGTTTTCCTCATTTTTAAATATTTCTCTTTCTGCGTGTATTATTACTTTGTATAAAACATTTTAGCACACGTGAACATCTCTGATGTTGAACCTCCACTGATGTTCACACTACACGCATGTTCCAGCAGTGTTTATTTCAGATGTTCGCCAGAGCAAGTTATTTCAGTTCACATCAACAGTTTATTTACATCTCCCAATATGTAAATCGGATGTCTGCGCCAACAATTTATGTCAGCTCCCCAATGTTTACTTCAAATGTCTACACCAACAATTTATTTCAGTTCACTAATGTTTAATCACATGTCTGCTCTGTTAATATTTATATAGGATGTCTGCCCCACTAATATTTATATGGGATGTCTGTCTCAGTATATATTTATATGGCTTTCTTTCCCACTAGTTATAGTGTGGTATAGATCTAGAAAATTCTTTGTACTCGTTCTGTCTTGTTGAGTCAAGTCCTTGAGCCTACAAATTGTTTGTTTCTGCGTCTAATATTGATATTAAATATTTGTTCAACTATTGTTTATATCACTTGTTTGTCCTACTTCATGTTTATAGCACACGTCTGTCCCACTAATGTTTATTTCAGATGTCCGTACCACTAATACGTGTATTAGATGTTTGTTCCACTTAATGTTTACATCTGGTATTTGTTTCACTAATGTTTATGTTAGATGCTTGTGCCAGTGATATTTATATTCTATGTTTGTCCCACTTGATGTTGACATCAGAGCTCTGTCCCACTAATGTTTATATAATACATATGTACCACTAATTTTTCTGTTGGATATATTTCATACTAATATGTATATCAAATGTCAGTCTCACAAATCACACGTCAGTCCCACTAATGTTTATATAATATGACCGTCCCCCTAATGTTTATATAATATGCTTGTCCACTAATGTTTATATTATACGCCCATCCCACTAATGTTTATATCATATGTCTGTCCATTAATGTTTATATCATATGCCTGTCCACTAATGTTTATATCATATGTCCGTCCCACTAATGTTTATATAATTTGCCTGTCCACAAATATTTATATCATATGCCTGTCCACTAATGTTTATATTATACGTCCATCCCACTAATGTTTATCTTATGCCTGTCCACTAATGTTTATATCATATGCCTGTCCACTAATGTTTATATCATATGCCTGTCGACAAATGTTTATATCATATGTCCGTCCCACTGTTTATATAATTTGCCTGTCCACGAATGTTTATATCATATGCCTGTTCACAAATGTTTATATCATATGTCTGTCCACTAATGTTTATATCATACACCCGTCCCACTAATGTTAATATAATATGCCTGTACACTAATGTTTATACAAGGTGTCTCTTCCACCAGTAACATCTCTGCAACAATATTTACTGTTGCCAGCAGTGAAGAAATATTCCACAGCTGTTATCTACATGAGGAAATTTGCCACAGCTGTTATCTCTTTGTGGACATACATAACAGCATCGTCTCCTTGGAACTATTTGTAACTGCGTTATCGCATTGAAAAAGTATGTCACAGTGTCATCTCGTTTGGGAAAACATGTCACAGTGTCATCTCATTTTAGAAAATATATCACAGTATTGTATTTTTGTGGGCATATATCACGGCGTTATCTCCTTAGCGACAGATGTTATAGCGTTATCGCTTTGGGAAGAAAACAAATATGTCGCAATGATATATTTAGGGAAATATATCCCAGAATTATTTCTTAAAGGGCATAAGTCACAACGTTACCTCTTTGGGGACATGTGTCACAGCGTTGTCAATATTATGTCTTATATGTTAACTGTTATCTCCTTTGGCAAATGTCAAAGCCTTATGTCACTAGATGTGTATGTGACACTGTTTTCTCTTTTGGCACATATATTTGGCTTGTATCTGTTATGGTACACATGTCACAGTGTTATCTCCATGGAGATTTATGTCACTGTTATTTTTCTGTGTTATCTCCTTGTGGATATATGTCACTATGCTATATCCTTGTGGATATATGTCACCGTGTTATCTCATTAAGAGTATATGTCGCAGCGTTATCTCCTTGAGGGTATGTGTCACGGTATTATCTTTTAGAGGAAGCATTCCATGGCTGTTATTTCTTCTTATACATATCCCATAGCTGAGATCACGCTAATACATATTTCGCAACTGGTATCTCCTGTAAAAACTATTCGAAAAAACAGCAATTCAGGTCTGGAGAACATTTCCACTGCGTTATCTCTACAGACAGGAAACATTTCACGGCTGTTTTATGTGACTGGAAGACACGTCGCAGCTGTGATGTGTGACCGGAAGATATTTCATTTCTGTATTGTGTGACTGGAAGATACCTCACAGCTGTGTTACGTGACTAGAAGATATCTCATAACTGTGTTGCGAGACTGGAAGTTATCTCATAGCTGTGTTACGTGACTAGAAGATATCTCATAGCTGTGTTGCGAGACTGGAAGTTATGTCATAGCTGTTTTATGCGGCGGAAAACATGCCACAGCTGCTATCAAAATATTTACAATTTCCAGATGTTTCTCAAAGCAACCATTGGACAGCAGCTTTCTGTTTCTCACATTGGCAATTCATCATTGGGCTGTCCGACATGCAACAGTTCCATCCGACTTACTGGACCGAATTAAATAACAATGATAATATTCAGCCTAAGTTTTCCTTTCTCAAAGGACAGATAATAAAGCTAGTTTCTCCACCAGCCACACTCCATGACCACAAAATCAGCTAATATGGCAGTTAGAGGGCGGTGTAGCCTTTGGAAATTCATTTTTCCCGCAGCTATTTCACGAGCTGTCAAGCTGATTAGTCATGGCACGTGAGCACGTCACGTGCTTCAACTGTTGCTTCATAACAGCGGTCGGCTGCCGGCGCCTTGTCTCAGCTGAAATGAGAGAAAAATAGATCTGCGGTAATGAAGAGACAGGGTGGTTTTCTTGCATGTACATTAATTCTGTACGGAGCGTGAGGGAAGATAGAAGGGGAGGGAGGGAGAGAGTGAGTGAGAGAGAGAGAGAGAGAGAGAGAGAGAGAGAGAGAGAGAGAGAGAGAGAGAGAGAGAGAGAGAACGAACGAAGGAACAAACGAACTTTATTTTCAAAGAGTCACAAATTGGGCAGCAGGCCTGTCTTACATTCGATTCACCCAATCACTCATCCATCGTTCATCAATTGTGCATATTACATTCACATAGAAAAAAAAACATTGTCAAATGGATTTTGCAAACATAAACATTGCATTTACCATGTTATGAGACAGGCATACACACGTACACACGCACATTAATAAACACACACGCACACATATATACCCGAATTCATACTTACATCATTTGCATTTGCACAAACTCTCACAGTCACACACACACTCAATAACATACAAATACACACTCTCTTGCATATAATGCATGCATGTATGCACACACACACAAACATATACACACATACACGAACATACACACATACATACACGTACATACACATAAACACACGCACACACACATACATATACACCCATAAACACATACACACACTTACACACACGTACACTCATACACACAGGCACACAAACACACGTACACAAACATACAAACACACATACAGACACTCATACACACCCACATACACACATAACATGTACACACATACTCACACATACACAAACACACACATATACACACATACAGGTACATACATACACATACATACAAACACACTTACACAAACATAACACTCATATACACACATACATACACATACACCAACATACACACACAAACACACATACACTCATACACATACATAGACACATATATAAACACACACACATAGACACACATGCACACCCACCCACCCATACACATAATCACACATCTAGACACATAAACGCTGCCTCACATAATCACTAAAACTAATATGAACACACTCACACATTTTAAATACACATACACTGATTATCGTTAGCATCCTCAAAATGGACAAAATTGGGGAAAAACTGAAAAAAAAAATGATATATATATTGTGTAATGTAAAAAATAGTGATGCAATTCAATAAGATAATTCCTGGAATTGACATAAACACGATGAAATAAGCAGTATATAAAGTACATGTTAAGATCAAGTGGCAGTAAAAATGATAATATGAAAGATGAGGATACAGAAATAATAGAATAGCATGTTACATGACATGCGTGCACTCAACTCTCTCTCTCTCTCTTTTTTCTTTCACACACACACTCACACCCACTAACTTTCTCATTGTCTCACTTTCTCTCTCTCATTGTCTCACTCTTACTCTCTAACACACAGACAGACAGACAGACAGACACACACTCTCTCTCTCTCACTCTCTTTATCTCATACTCACTCACTCACTCACCACCCATCCACTCACTCACTCACTCACTCTCTTACACGCTCTCTCACTCACTCACTCACCCACTCTCTCACTCACACACACATACACATTGTGAAAAATGATACCTATAGGTTACTTATGGAGGCATACAGCTGGTATGGGGTAAGTATTGAAAGAGTTTTCCGTTCAATGTGTAGAGACTCATTGGAGTTTTCAGATCTCTCTCTCTCTCTCTCTCTCTCTCTCTCTCTCTCTCTCTCTCTCTCTCTCTCTCTCTTTCACATACACACACTCACACCCACTAACTTTCTCATTGTCTCACTTTCTCTCTCTCATTGTCTCACTCTCTCTCTCACTCACTATCTCTCACCCACACTCACTCACTCACTCTCACTATCTCTTACTCTCTAACACACACAGACAGATAGACAGACACACTCTCTCTCACTCTCTTTGTCTCATACTCACTCACTCACGCACTCACGCACCCACCCACCCACCCACTCACTCACTCACTCACTCACTCACTCTCTTACACGCTCTCTCACTCACTCACTCACTCACCCACTCTTTCACACACACACATACACATTGTGAAAAATGATACCTATAGGTTACTTATGGAGGCATACAGTTGGTATGGAGTAAGTATTGAAAGAGTTTTCCGTTGAATGTGTAGAGACTCATTGGAGTGTTCAGATCTGTTGGAAGGTTATTCCATAAGTGAGCACCAGAATACGCAAAGCATGTTTTGTAAAAGTCAAATTTAGGTTGTGGAAAATATAATAAATGTAAGTGCTTGCTGTTCATTCGATGAGATTGAATCAACGGTTGAAGATACTCTGGAATATTTTGAGATATTACTTTATCACTAATTTGGCTTTGTTAAAAATGAAACGTTTTCGAAGTGGTAGAAGCCTTAGATGACTATATAAATTATTATTTTCAACGTGCTTTGTGCCAGAAACTAGACGTATAGCCCGCTTTTGAAGAGAACAAAGTCGTTTCATATGAGATTTAGGGCAACCATTCCAGACTTTGGAACAATAATTCAGATGTGATTGGTTATAGGATGTATAGAATATTCTTCGCCTGCTTTCGTCCTGTAAGTGCTGAATTTTAGCAAGTTGGTAAACTTTTTGTTCTATTTTCTTGGTAAGGACGTGGATATGAGAGCTCCAATTTAAATGTCTGTCAATTAAAAGACCTAATGTTTTATGTTCATTTACATTAACTATAGGTGACGTGTACATGCGGAGTTCGAGAGGTGCCCCAGTTATGGCTAGTGTGTGAAGTTTTTATCTGGTCGTTATTAGCATGGATTTGGTTTTGTCCATGTTAATTTGCATGCGGTTTTCATTGCTTCATCTAGTAAGATTATCAAGTTCTTTTTATAAGGAACTTTCTAATTCACTACGGTTCTCCTGACTAGCATATATAGTACAATCGTCTGTAAATAGATCACACGTAGTATTGAGATATAAATGAAGGTCGTTAATATAAACTGCAAAAAGCAGCGGACCTAGTATTGAACCGTGAGGCACATCAATAATAAGCTGTGTGGGTCTTGATAGGCGGTTGTTGAAGGACACAATTTGTTGTCTGTCGGATAAAAATGACGTTCACCATATTGGCACTCGTCTTCATTTGTATCAATTTACTAATTAAAATATCGTAATCTACCATATTAAAAGCTTTCTTAAAGTCTACAAGCACCGATCCACAAATGTTGCCTTTGTTGATGTTAAAATGCCAATAATCTGTCATTTTTCTTAGAGCGCTATGACAAGAATATCTAGGTCGAAAGCCAGATTGACTGTCAAAAAAGAAGGAAGCGGTGGGGGAAGAAAATACGCGAGGAAACAAAATATAATAGACAAGAAGGTACCAAAGGAAAAGATAGAGAGAAAATAAAAATGACAACGGAACCAGAGAGAAACAGAAAACGAGATAGGAATAGAGAACGATATATATATATATATATATATATATATATATATATATATATATATATATATATATATATATATATATAGAGAGAGAGAGAGAGAGAGAGAGAGAGAGAAAGAGAGAGAGAGAGAGGGGAGGGGAGAGAAAAAAGTAAGAGAGAAAGAGGGGGCTACAGAGGTTACGCCAGAAAGATAGACTGACAGACAGACTGACTGACGGACAAACATATATATATTGATGATAGACAGGCATACTCTCTCTCTCTTTCTCTCTCTCTCTCTCTCTCTCTCTCTCTCTCTCTCTCTCACACACACACACACACACACAATCACACACACAAACACACGCACACACGTATATATATATATATATATATATATATATATATATATATATATATATATATATACGCACACACATACACACTCACACATGAGTGAAGTTATTAAATAACAGGAATCGTAATATAAAGTGCATAGACGAGCATGTACAAGGGACACTCTGTCCGCTGGCTGTCAGGCCGTCTGGTCGAGCCCTGGACACTGCTGGCATCTAGCGGAGTGTGCCTGGTGTCAACTTCCCTCCCGGCTTGAAGTGGTGACACCGAAAACAACGGAAAGCTTAAGTTAACACTCTCTAGTCTCTTTTCCTCGTGCAACCAACGGATCTAAGTGGCCTATCTCGCTTTCCGTAGGTTGATGGTTAGATTCCCGAACCATTCAAATGGTTTATGAGTGCAATTTTTTCGGAGACTCGTGGGGATCGTCACTGAAGCTATTGAGTTCACTTCCGGAAGGCCTCTCTGTGGAAAGAGCCCGAGACATATGGGATAAAACTCGGTGCAATGAAGACAGTCTTCTCGCCTTCAAACGTTTAACTTAGGCAACCCATTAGACAGTTATTCCTTTCTTATCTGAACAGTCAATTTAAAGTAACAACTGGCAATTTAAAACAGTTAATACTAACGAAGTGTTGAAGGCATAACCTCCCAGAATCATGCCATTTTTATAGGACAACAAACATTTCCAACTCTAAATAAATAATAGAGAATCTAAGCATGGCACTTCACAGGAAGCAGAAACAGCTTGTCCGTATAAATATTTCATCAGCTGCAGTCTGGGTACGGATCAATAGCCAATAACAGTCCACTGAGACCTCTACAATGGAAAATAGTGGGGGAATAAAAGCATGCAGATTTCTATTAGCATAACTTGTAAGGTTTCTACATTATCCTATTGTATGATTGTGTGCTTGTATTTGCTGTAAATGTTGAATGTGAATATCGTAATGTGAATGATTGATTCCCATGTCTCTTCTGGCTAGAATCTAATTCCTTATTTGGTAAAAATTCTATTCAAATGCTTCTCTGTCGGGTTTTACATTGTGCATGAAAGAAATTGTAGGAATATATTTTTTTCTATTAGGGGACAGACTTGTGAATGTCTACAGTGATAAAAATATAGAACTAAATCAGAACAAGAAAAAAAAAAGAGAGGCGGAAAGAGAGAGCGAGAGAGAGACAGACAGAGAAACAGACTTGCAGCATACATATATTCATAGGCGGAAGTGTTTTTCAAAATAAAAGAATACATAAAGTAACGTGGCCTTCACAAGACCACAAAACAGAACATAATAGTATACTGATCATGCCTGTAGCAATAAGAAATTTAGATCTTCTCTACACGACATAAAAGCGTTTAGAGGCACAGATAATCATCTAAAGATAAATACAATTATATTGAAATTCACGATACAGTATATAGTACATAGTATAAATATAGACATCAATACAATATAGAATATATCAGAAATCAAGAAAATAAGGAGCAATTTATGACCCGTCTTTAATACGTTCCAGGCCTTGAACTGTTAGTAGACCAAATGATTACCTCATGATTGTTGGCAGCAGGCTTAAAACATTTGGAATGTCTCGAGTAAAGAAGTCAATGGCAAAAGGAAACGAAAACAGAAGGCATGGATAACGCCTGAAACCCTTAAAGAATATAAGAATGGAAAAACAAAAAAAGCACATTCAAATAATAGTAAATCTAGAGCTACGAAAGTCAGACCCCAGAAAAAATACACAGAAGCTAGTACAGACTTTAAGAAGGGTAGTTACAAGACAATACACACATGACCTGGTAAAAGGGCAGAAGAATCAGCATCGAAACGAAATCTCAGAGGTCTTTACATTATCAACAGGAAGCAGAAACAGCTTCTCCGTATAAATATTTCATCAGCGGCAGTTCGGACACGGATCAATAGCCAATAACAGCCGACCGAGACTTCTACAATGGGAAATAGTGGGGGGAATAAAAGCATGCATATTTCTATTAGCATAGCTTGGAAGGGTTTACACTTTCCTGTTGTATGATTATGTGCTTGTATTTGCTGTAAATGTTGAATGTGAATATCGTAATGTGAATGATTGATTCCCATGCCTCTTCTGGCTAGAATCTAATTCCTTATTTGGTAAAAAATCTATTCAAATGCTTCTCTGCCGGGTTTTACATTGTGCATGAAAGAAATTGTAGGAATATATTTCTTTCTATTTGGGCAGACTTGTGAATGTCTACAGTGATACAAATATAGAACTAAATCAGAATGACAAAAGAAAAAGATATATAAGGGCAGACAGACAGACGGACGGACGGACGGACGGACGGACGGACAGACAGTCAGACAAAGAGGCAGCTAGACACAGAGCCTGACAGACAATCAGCCAGATAGAGAAAGAGACGCACATATAAACATACGCACGTTCAGATACAGCCATTAAACAACGAGAAAGACAGAGGCACTGAAGGAGGGGCAGATTGAAAGACAGTCAGAGAGATAGTGAAACTGTGACAGACGTAGGTACAGACACAGTGACAGATATACAGACATTACGAAAAAGGAAATCTTACGCAAGGGGAAAAAGAGAATGCGAGGAGTAAAATAAATAGGGTTGAACAGTTACAAAAATAAATAAATGAGAGTTATTGAGAGAGAGGGAGAGAGAGAGAGAGAGAGAGAGAGTTAAAGAAATAGAGAGATAGTGATAACGATATAGAGATATAAAGATATGTATATATATATATATATATATATATATATATATATATATATATATATATATATATATATATAGAGAGAGAGAGAGAGAGAGAGAGAGAGATTATTTGTTGCGTTTATTGGTGTAGTTCATACACATGTTACAACTTCTAATAGCACCGGACTGACTTTTGCGTATGGATTAGCTTTCCCTGTTGCAATTGTCCCTCGCCAACATGAGAACCCATTCGGACTTCTGAGGTACTTGTAATTTACGTCTCTACGTTAAGGACGAGAAGTTAACATTCTAGCCCAGCTGACCATTGTAGGGGTTGAACCAACTACCTTGGTAAAATCAGACCAGAAGTTAAAGAATGAGCGATATGATCCATTCGGCCACTCTGACCTCCAGAGATAAACATAGAGATATAGAGATATGCTGAGAGATAGAGAGAGATAAAGAGAAATTGAGAGAGAGAGAGAGACACACACACACAAACACACACAGAGAGAGAGAGAGAGAGAGAGAGAGAGAGAGAGAGAGATTACATGAGACAAAGAGTGAGAAGTGCCAGAGGTAGGGAGGTGTGAGGTTTTTTGTGGGTTGTTTATAGAGAATTACAGAAGTTCCAATGAGTGAAGTTCTATAAAGTATATCTCTCTATAAAAGATACAGGTTAGTAACAGCAAGTGTTGTCTAGAGGTATTGATAGTCATTCTCGCATAACCCTTGTAGAGAAACCATTCAGAATTTTGGCTCACCGAGTACCCCCACTGTGAGAAATTAGACCTAAGTTAAGTTCTACACAGAATTATTTATAGATGATTTCTCTTCTAGGCCATATATAGATATAGAGATCTTGGCAGTTAGCCACAGTAACCAATGAAAGCAGTTCTCTCATCTTCCAGCTGACTGTGCTCTGGTCGCCAACCTCATTTTTGATCTCATTACTTATTTCAAGTGACACAAGACACTTGGACAAATGATCACATTGACAATTGTACCATTGTAGTGAACATAAACAACAACAACTGTATTTTACACTGGTTGAACAAGACAACATGAGAAGATCTTGACAACAGTTGGACAAACATTCACAAAGAATGATCACACCAACAGGTTAGACAAGTCATACATCATGGAAGATACTTGACAACAACCACACAGACTTTCACAATCTCTGTAACCAACAGCAACAGTAGATTAACAGTCACCATGAAGATGCTTGACACCAGTTGGACATTTCTTTCTCAACAATGTACAAGACAATCACAGAGACATGTATCTCAAAAAACTGTTCTCTTACTACTAATACTTTATTAATGTCTGATGAGGTCAAGTGAAGACTCAGGCTTCATATTCTGCCAACAATTTACATCTCAGATATGTTTATATGCAAATTATAGTGACATTTCTATGAAAACCCAAACACATCACTCAATATCCCCACAGAAACATCAATCTAAATAAACCCTCCTCCTTCACATATCTACACCATAGGTTATCCTACACCACAACACTTTAATCATGCTATCACTTTTCCAACCGTCAAATGAGGAAAACACATGATAAACCTATAGCCGGGCACAAGTATAGGGAGACACTGCTATACTGATCCGTCTACCGTCTTTTAGCACCAATGAAGGTGTTGGGAATGTCTCAGGTTTCAGCTTTCCCCATAATGTTTTTCCAGTTTAGGCTATTCCCTACTTTGACTAGTCCGAAGCAAGTGACAAACATGTCCTTCCGAAGGGTGAGTAGACTGTTCGCAAAGTTGATAATTTGGGATTAGTTTTACTTTTCCAGCAGAGGAAGATCTAAAAACTATGATGTCCCATCATTCTTCTCTGCCAGTCTATCTCCCACAAACAGGTTCTGATGTAATTGAATCACCACACCGACTTATCACTAATCCATTTTTGAGAATTTGCTCTATTTATTAACTTCTGCCCCTTCAGCTTTCAGCCATTATTAATATTAAGCTGTGATAGGGTCAGCCCCAAGTGCACCTTTAATGTCCACTCTTAGCCAGTAGTGACATGCTGAAAACCAGGTGATCTCTCCTCTTAAGGTTTCTTCTTGAATTTATCTTGAAGATATAGCCTGGAGCTTTTACAAAATTGGAGAGTATCCCTGTCTTAGGCTTTTAAGAAAGACTTTTCTTCAGTGCCATCTGTATAGGCCAGAATTAGTGGATTCAGGCTGAACATTTGCAACCTGTTGTTAAGTTTGGTCTTTTTGGAGTCTGACTTTTCAGCTGGAGTTGAAGACTAGAGCTCAGGACTTCCCTGGAGTTGTCCTGGTAATTGAAAAGGGCCTCCTCCATCTTCCTCATTCTCTGTTAATAAACAAAGGCACAACATGTGTTTTACATCTATTGAACCATTGTCACAGTTATACAGTACTATCACAGATTCAGAGAGGAATGGGAGGGGAAAAGGAGTGTGATATTCGAACACCCGCCTCTCACTGATGATGAAGTGCAATTTTATTTGGGGGTTTGGGGTGATATCCTTTCTCCAGGTTCATCCCCAAAACCGTGAAGTCATAGGCACATACTCCTAATCAGAGGCAGCTTCACACAATTATCTTGTAAATTCTCACAATGAGTAGATCACAGGGACCGGTGTACCATGAGAACAGACAGTGTGATTAAGCACCAAGAAGTAGGCATTGTATGGCAGAAATCATGCACTAGAATTGCCTTCACATGTGGAATACACATAATGAAAGAAAACATGAATTTTCCCTGACAAATAGCATGAGCCTTCCCATGTATTCATCTGACAAACACTGTAGGTTAATTTCTACAGTGCAATGCAGTCCTGCAAACATGGATTTAATAAGTGTCTTTAGTTTTACAAATATGAGAAGTTAATTATATAATTATCATCTCATTCACTCAAACATTCTCAGCCATTATAAGGGAGAAATTACATGTAGTATATAGCATCACACATTCTGAAACATAACTGCCAAAGGTAACTCTCAAGAGCGATGTACAGTTTGGTTAAGAATGGTCATGATAGGCACTCAATGAATGTTCAGAGCGCACAAAGGTTTTGCCATATGCATTGAGCGTGGTTTACAGTCATAGGCATAAGCAAATCATCAAATCAGACAGACAATAGACATGGTTAGAATGTTTTACGGCGGTAGACATGACAGGTTTTGAGCGGCAGTTTTAGAGTCACTGTACCGAAGTCCTGTCTTCTTTTTACATTTTCTCAAGAAAATACTCGGCCATTCGTCTCTCTCTCACTTCATCAGGTTTACACATAACATATTAAATGATTTAGGTACCTGGAGTGCAGATGACCACCTCCCAAAGAATGCTTTTGGGCAAATTTTACCACTGCATCTTGAACATGTCCTTACGGGATGGAATCAAGGCTTCGACTGGCGGGCTAATTATGTATTAAGGAGCGTTACCAGCCCAAGGGTTACCCAATCAAATTGAGACCCCACCATTCATCTACCCTCTCTCGATCTAGAATGTACGATTCTATTTTTAGTTAGGGTATCACGACGGCTTACGTGGTTAACTACTGAGTATTGAGAAATGTAAATGGACTGGGGATGCGAACGTCTGAAGACATCATGCTACAGGAGGCAACTTGAATTTGGGCAGTGGTTCTCAACCTTTTTTGGCCCATGACTCCTTCACCATATTCAGAATGTCATTCCCCCTTTTGTATTTCCTAACTATAAATTCCCCCCTCCCCAACACAGTATATATAAATGGAAGATAAATTTAATAGCACACACAAGTAGCAAATAGAACAAGTCTAGACGTCTACAAAAATGTGATTTGGGGGTCTACTTACGTTATAACACGAATTTAAGAAGGGTGAGAAGTAGAGAACTGTAAAGTATGGAGGGAACAACAATATTAAGTAATCGGTTCTTGTATTAACGCGATCTTGATATAATCTTAAGCCTCCCCCTCCCCCCGAAATCCGAAATCCCTACCCCCCTCCCCCCCCCGGGGGGGGGGGGGTAATTACCCACCGGTTGAGAACCACTGTATTTAGGAGTCTTATCTAATTTTTCTTTATGTTCTTTGTAAGTTTTGCAATCAACCCCAGGTTGATCTTCAAGGCTAGGGGACGCCAAATTTTTTTTCACAGCAGACCGGATAACTGACCAAATGACGAGCGTGGGCCGCATACTCATTCTGTACAATACTTGCGCCGGCTCCATGGCAAAGGTCTTATGGACGCGGTTCATAATCCCGTATACTCGCGTTCGAAACACAGCTGCGATCGATTTGGCAGTAGACCGCGTTGCGCTGGTTTTTACGCAATTGTATGGGTGCCTGTCTCTCAGAAAGCAATGGCAAACTACTGATCATAAACTTGTCAAGACATCAACAACAGAAAAAATTGCTGGTGTTGACTGCAAACGTCCTGTAAAAGATATGCAACTAACTATAATAACACTTGCAAGCCAGAGCGAAAGCTTTGGGAGAAAAGACGAAAAACTAAGTTAATCATGGGTGAGTGGCGTGCAGTGCACACAAAAAACAAAGACAACCAACATATTTATTTACTAAAAAAGGTTATCAAAGAAGGCGAAGTTAGCAAAAAGATAGTTACATCAGACCTAGTGTGCACATATCCGAATCTCACAAACTAAGTAGCAAAAAAGGTTAGTTGGATTTGTGAAACTGATATTTGGCTTTCAAGTTATCATCAATGTTTGGTTCGGAATTGCTGCATCCAATCAAGAGAATTGTTTTCAAATGTCCATCAGTCAATCTCGTTCGATGTGTTGACTTCACATACTTCATTTTTGAAAATGTTTGCTCACAGACATAAGTTGTTCCAAACACTGATGCCATACCAGCGGCAAATTTCTTCAGTTTCGGAAACTCAACATGAGGTAAGCAGCGTTAAAATTCAACAAATTTTTCTTCTCTGTGCTTCTCTTTCAACAAGTCATTTGCTTGCAAATCAATGAGCTCCAACTGTAGTTCAACTGGCACATCATCAAGGTTACAGTCAAACGGATTCTGGAACAGAACAATGTCATTCTCAGTCCTGTCAAGATCTGAAAATCTCTCCAAAAAATGCTTCTTCTAGTCACAAATGGTTTTTTCCCCCCGAAAATCGAGGTTGACATCTTCGGCGATTGTAGCGCAAAACTCTTTGAAACAGTGAAAATTAGAAAAGCTTTTTTTTCCCTTCCAGTTGTGCTTCAAGATGTGTGTTTGTGTGTGTTGCCATGGAAACCATGGTAACGTCAGAGCATTGACGGAGCTACCACGATCCGGGGAAGGACTTGGGAAATAAGTAAACATTACAATAAACAATAAAAGATACAATAATTTAAAATTGAAAACAGTAACTTTAAGGCACATGGTAGCCAGGAGGTCTCCGCACGTGTGCAGATCTCCTATTATTCTAAACATAATATTTAAATTTAAACTGTATCACAACGTCTCGTGTTTCATACGTTATTTCAAGCAAGTTCGAGTACCGTCGGCTGGCCGGATGAATTGACGTCAGGGGCCGGATCCGGCCCGTGGGCGGTAGTTTGGTGACCCCTGTTCTAGGCAATTGTACATTAAGTTGTTTGCCATTGCTTTCTGAAAGGGAAATCAACGTTATAGTCTAACTTAGTGCCGGTGTTACGAATGCAGTTCGTAACCCCGAATACCGCGTTCGAAACACAGCTGCGGGCGATTTGGAAGCACACCGTCTTGCATTATTTTCCACACAGTGGTACGCGTGCCGGTAATTCAGAAAGCAATGACAAACTACTGAACGTAAACTTACCCTGGAATCACAAACAGCCAACAAATGCTGGAGTTGACTGCTACGTCATGTAAAGGATATGCAACTAACTTTTAAATGCCGGTGTAGATGTTGAACCGCACACCCCGCTATCAAGGCACCGGAATATAGATGTAAAGCGCGCGTGTTGCCGATTAATAGCAAAGAAGTCTATAGGGAACGGGTCATTGATTGGAGGAAACACAATGTAATCGTAAGACGTCTGGGGCGAAATGACACCAAGGAAGATGTGGGTGGGCATTCCAGCTGCAGCCATGAGGTACTGAAATGTGAAGTAACATGGGCGATCGATGAGCAGACGGGCTGGAGTTTAGAGAAGCCAATCCCACGTGACATTAATAAGTAATTTTCAGGTATTGCTTCGCACTTACAGAATATAAGGAAAGACGTAGCAGTCAGGGAGACTGTCAGGAGACACTTTGAAAGTTATTGGCAGACGGGGATTTGAACATCTGCAAAAACGACACAAATGAGGGTGTTATCCTTCTACCAAAATATGAGATTACAACAGGAGGAACATGCAAAACCAAGGAATAAGATTCCAATATTGACTAGCAATCGTAACAATAGATGGAGCACGCGTGGCGTAGATTAAGAGCAGAATAGGCCAAGATATAAGTTATGTTTCAGAAGATGAAATCTTATGTAATACATCACTTTCATTAACATGTTATGTAGAACCATAGTCGTTTGTCGTTAGTCGCGGTTCCAACTTCACGGCAAAGGGTCACAATATAATGCTATGTTCCTGTGCCAGTGAATATAAACACAAAATGCTCCTCACTGTCCCATGTGAAAAGTGGAACAGACAGCACTCCCGACAAATCAACAGCACGCACAGGCATACATGCATGAGGCCACTGCCAGAATGCCAACACAACAGTCCGTCACTGAAATTACAGTTCTTCGCCGAAGGACGCAGCAGTTTCACACACATTACTGCATAATGCAAAACCAGCACGTTTAGCAACCGGACATCCGCCATTTTTCTGAACACGCATGTTTACAGTACAAACAATCACTGACAGATGTAAAATTCCACACGAAATCCACAGCTCACAGTGTCGCTCCACGCATTTAACTCAGTAGCTGGGAGACGGAGCCATTGTAGAACCTGTTCTCCTGTATGGCAGTGAGTCTCGGAATATGAACGCACAATTAGGAAGAACTTGGAGGAAACAGAGATGTCATCTCTGAGACGCATTTTACTAATACCTTAGACCAGGGATCATCAAACGTATGTGTGGCATAACCACTAACCACCATTATTCAGTTGACAAGAATGCACGCCAAAGAGAGGGGAAAAAATAAAACAATTGACTACACCAACGCAAACTGAAACCAAAACTTAAAAACTAACTCAACATCAAAACTGAAACTGGAACAAGTGGCAGATGACGTCAATTCTAGGAAACATTTCATCAGCCCAAACTCAGGAGATCATTGGATAAGAACAGACACGTGGAAACGCCTCCATTCGAAAGCCCGCTTAGAATATGTTAATCGCGCACTTCTACTGCAACCCGCCTGATGAACAGACGTAAAAGCTGGTGTGACCACATTTTCAAATAGGGACGGCAGAATGTCTAGATCCGAGGTAAGCTTGTTACTCCTTTGATTAAACTGATGACCAGATGTATCAAGTGACAAGTAATAGTATCCAGTGTTTATAATGTCAATTGAAATGTATTATTATAAATTAAAACCTCTGAAGTGAAAAATGCTCGACTGTAGATTCTGACGACGTAGAGCCGATTCCCGGGCAAACTGACACTCTAATACTTTTTTCGAATACTGCAATCTCTGATATTCTTAAAGATAGTTATTAACTTTAAGAAGTGCATAATAATACTACATTCTATTCTGGACAACTGTACTAAGTGATGATTCTAAGGCAATCTTGTGCATTTCAGCAGAAACATGTTAAAAATGCTATCACTATCTACAGCTAATAAGACAGTTCGTGTACTAGAATAAGTGCCTCGTTTTAAAACAGACTTATCTATGTCTATTTACAATCTAGAAAGCTGAAAGAGAAATCAAATCTTTCCTTTCTCCTTCATCTATTGAATAAATAGGGTGTCAGAGTCTCGAATGTTGCCGGTATGCAGGAACATCGTTACGCCCGCCAGGCGAGTAATAGTTACCTGCCCGCGAGGTTGCTGGCTGACGTGACAGCCAGCGCTCAGGCAAGGACAAAGCAAGACGCACGCAGGCCTCGTGCGTCCAGCCACAGAGGGCAAGCGCTTTGTGAGAAAGAAGAGACAGCTTTGGGTACTCGGACCGGATTGACGTGTGGGTAGAGAAAGGCTTGTGTAGTTCTGTGCCCGAAAGTCGAGTGCTTGTATACCTTGTGAGATAGACTGTAAGCTGTGGGTTGTCTGTAAGTGTATTGATATATATTATGAATGTATTGTGATGATCATTCCATGCACAACTAGATCGTATTGCATGTGATCGGTAAATAAATCCATTGAACTACGTGTCGTTGTATCTCAAGTCCAATCATGTTGTACTTGTACTTGTCTCACATGTGTTAGGTATAACGAGCCAGGTTTAAGACCCTGACATGTGTGGACGTGGTGGCATCGTCCGGCTTTAAATTAATTAAGATTTGAACCTAGATTTGTGAACGTGAGGATTTTTGTCCAACTTTGATGTACATTTAAATGTCAACGTGAAAGATCATCCTCATATATAGTGTTAGATTATTTGAATATGGAGGCTAGATGTGAACGTAAAGTACATACATCTGTTTGATCCTGTAAACGTGTAAAACATCAGTGATTGTGTAACTTGTCACCAGTTTGACCTTGTCGACATTGTAGAATCGTCGCCATTGTAACCTTGTCGCCATCTTGTAAACTTGATGTCTATGTCCTTACTGAATGTCATC
The DNA here is from genome assembly GCA_963921405.1 of Cepaea hortensis. NCBI lineage: Eukaryota > Metazoa > Mollusca > Gastropoda > Stylommatophora > Helicidae > Cepaea > Cepaea hortensis. The sequence continues at coordinate 71,528,943 of OY992893.1, forward strand.
TTGATGTAAGATATGTGTCATGAGTGTTGTAACGTGTTAAGATATGGATAGATTGTCTTTTTGAAGTTGATTGTGGAAAGCAGAAAGTTTCGGAAAGAAAGTGACTTGTGTTTTGAAAAAAAAAATTGTTGACTGACGACAAAACGAACTACAATTACACTCAACGCCATACAAACCTAACCAAAACTTAGTGACAAGCATACACACCACATCAAATAGACGCTAATTTATTTTCTCCAAAACAAAGCAGGTTTTCTGTGCCATCTGAAACCCTTGCCCGTAGAGGTCATTCGTGTTTTGAACTAGCGACCCTACAGTTCCTAACTCTAGTGTGAACCGTTCTTCACCGCATCCAGTACACTTGAGTATATTTTTCTTTCTCTATACTTTCGGATGCAAATTTGGGCACAAATTGTAAGTTGAACAAAATTGTAAATTGTAAATTTTTTCACTATACTAACAACTTATAACTAATTGTGTGTCTGACAACTCATTTGCATTGATTATTACCATCATGTCTTCATTAAACGACTTCATCGAGATGGGTTTAAAGCTGAAGTTAACTGGTGATGAGTTAACAAAGTGGTGTGAAGCCAAGTATTCTGAACACCTTCGAGAGAAAGCGCACGAACGCGAAGAGAGAGCAGCTGAAAGGGCTGCAAAACAGGCAGAGGCTGAGACAGCATCAAAACAGGCAGAGCTAGAATTAAAGAAGGCAGAAATAGCAGCTCAAAGTAAGCGAGAAGAGCTTGAATTGCAACTAAAAATTAAACAACTTGATACTGAGACTGCCATAAACAAAGAGTCTAAGAAATCTGAGAGACTGGAGAAAGAAAACCAGTATAAAAAGTATCAAGATATTGTAAGAAATTATACCTCAGGTGACTGCATTGCAGCCTTCACCCAAAATTTTGAAACTTTAATGGACCATTACCAGGTCCCAATGTCTGAATGGAATATTATTTACATGAGGAGTTTGTCAGGGGAACCTCTGAAAGTCATAGAGACTATCCCCAAAGACCTCAGGAAAGATTACCATTATCTAAAATCAAAGATTATGGCACATTTTATGCTAGATGAGGCAGGCTACAGAGAACAATTCAGCAAGTTGAGCCCAAAATCTACTCAAACGTTCTTTGACTACCTCTGCTTAGTCGGAGACATATTTGCAAAATGGACTTCAGCAGCCAAAATAAATAAAGATTACCAGAAATTAGAAGATCTAATTATCAGGGATAAAGTCATATCATCCCTTCCATCAGCATTTTCTAAATTTTTGCAAGAGAATGAATGTACGAGTGTAGATCAGATTGAGAAACGTGGTTCGGCTTATTATACAGCCAATAAACATTGTTTTGCTGGTGAAGCTATTGATACAAACTTTGTAGCATCGGCTAACTATGAAAAACCTCGATCAGAACCCTATCGTAGGCAAAAACCATATAAGCCTACGTCTGAGAAATATAATCATTGCAGATATTGTAACTGTTCACACCATCAAGGTGAGATGTGTGACAAGAACCCCGCATATCTTACATATCTACAGAACATCGTAAATAGACAAGATAAGGAATGTAAAGCCTTCAGAAATTTACGTAAATGTTTCCTCTGTAAGGCGTACGGGCATTTTCGTCATGCTTGTAAAGGAAGGCAAATGACCAATAAAGCAAATGCCGCCTTATTTGATAGTTCATCATCAGATGAAGAACAATCAGAGAAACACCCTGTGAACTCAGCACAGCCTTTTGACATGTTTAACGCAAATAAATGTACTGTTTGTAATACCTTTTATGAAGATGGCGTTTTAACATGCGGCCACTCCATTCCTATTGCCAATGAAGAAGCTAATTTGGTAATAGACTCCAAAGGCAGAATAAACATCCATCAGGGATATGTGAATGGCAAGCCCGCTACAGTCCTTCGGGACACCGGCAGTTCACTTATTGGACTGAAGAGAAGTTTCATAATGCCTACAGACTATACAGGCAGGCACGTAACATGCAGAACATTCTCTGGGAATATTGAAAAGTACCCATTAGCATGGGCATATATTCAGACACCTTTCCTCACTGGGAAAGTAAAATGCGCAGCATTAACTAACCCTGTTTGTGATATCATCATTGGAAATTTACCAGAGGTGAATGATATACCCCATGATATAACATCTGTTTGCATTGATGAGAACTTAACATCATCACCATCAAATATCATCATTGAGAATGTTGTATCACCAAATGAATGTATGGTACCTAATGTAGCACTAAGATCTCATGACATCATTGATCAAACTGTTTCACCACCATGTGATATCATTGAATATGTGAACGCAGTAACTAGGTCTACTGCTAGAGTGCAAGATGAAATTAATCAAACTGAGGCTATAGAAATGATTAGCCCAGTGATACTACCTCCTAAAACTATGAAGGAGACTTTTGTAACAGCCCAAAAAGCTGATCCTTCATTGTCGAAATATTTTAATCTGATCGGCCAAAAGCCAAAGGTAACCAAAAATGCAAGATGGCATTTTGCTTTGAAAAATTGCATCCTCACCAGGTACTATACCAGAGGTGACAGCACAACAGAGCAAACTGTTTTGCCAGTTCAATACCGTAAGCAAGCCTTACATCTTGCCTATGATATACCTCTTGCAGGGCATATGGCATATTCTAAGACCAGATCAAGAGTACTAACACAGTTTTATTGGCCCAAATTCAGCAATGACATTAAGCAGTATTGCAGAAGTTGTGACATCTGCCAAAAACTGGTAAAGAAAGGTAAATACCCACAGGCAAAGTTACAAATCACTGACTTAGCCAGTCGACCTTTTGAGAAAATATCTGTCGACATAGTGGGCCCTCTTAATCAGATAACAACCAGAGGGAATAAATATATTATTACCAGCATTGATCTATGTAGTCGCTGGCCTGAAGCGATTCCGCTAAAGAACATAACTGCCAATGATATAATGGAAGTTTTCTTCCATATATTTTCACGGATAGGATTTCCAGACACTATCCTATCAGATAGGGGAACTAAATTCATTGCCGCATCTACTCAAGCTTTCACCAAGATGTTAGGGGTGAAGCAATGTTTCAATTCTCCGTACCATCCTCACTCAAGTGGAATCATAGAAAAATTTAACGGTGATTTAAAGCATATGCTTGCGAAAGTCACACAAGAGCATCCCAACAACTGGGACATATATTTGCCTGCTATACTTTTTGCTTATCGCGAAGTTCCACATTCTAGTACTGGGTTCTCTCCTTTTGAACTTATCTATGGTGCCAAACCACGTGGCCCATTGACTATCTATCATCAAATGTTAACTGAAGCCACTCCATTACTTAAACCCATATCATCATACGTATACGTTACATCATTGCGTGAAAGAATCATCAAATCTTGTATAATTGCAAAAGAAGCACTAAAAGTATCTGGTGCTACATATAGACAATATGCAGACAAAGGTAACAGGACAATAACGTTGACACCTGGACAGGACGTACTTCTTCTCTTACCTAGTGACAGACACTTATTGACTGAGTCTTGGCAAGGACCTTTTAAAGTTATAAGACAGATTTCAGCTGTAGACTACGAGATTAAAATAAAAGACAAACACAAAATATTCCACATCAATATGCTAAGACCATATTACAACAGAGATACCGAACAAGACGATACAATAGCTTGTACAGTAATAATAGACCATGAAGATGACGAAGATAGTGACGAAATTCCAACGCCTGCAGTAGACACGACGAACTGCTTGAAAGAAATCAAAATAAACCCAAACTTAACTCAAGCAGAAACAGACAGCTGCAAACATCTCATACAACAGTACAACACCATATTCTCCAACAATCCAGGACAAACAGAATTAGTACAGCATCACATCACACTTACTTCAAACACACCCATAAGATGCAGACCTTACACCATTCCAGTGCATTACAAAGAAACCTTACATCAGGAAATCATTAGTTTAGAGAAAAACAACATCATTAGACGATCCCAATCACATTTCTCATCTCCAATGGTCATGGTACGCAAAAAGGACAATACGATAAGACTCTGTATCGACTATAGGAAATTAAATAAGATAACTCTTCTTGATCTAGAACCAATGTCCAACTCTGAAGATCTATTGACAGAACTGACAGACTCTAGATTCTTTACGAAGGTAGACATGACGAAAGGTTACTGGCAGATAACGGTAGACGAACAGAGCAGACACCTGACAGCATTTGCCACACCTTGGGGACTGTACGAATGGTGCAAACTTCCATTTGGGCTGGTCAATGCCCCAGTGACATTCGTACGTATGACACGACTGTTACTAGTGGACATACCAAATATTATCTGTTACATCGACGACATTTGCGTTCATACAAAGACAATGACAGACCATATAAAGACATTACAGCAGACATTTGAACGGATTAGACAGCACGGACTGACGGTAAAGCCGACAAAAGTAGACATAGCCTATCAGGAAATATCTTTCTAGGGGTACAAAATATCTAATGGCTTTGTCACGACAGACGATAACATCGTGTCCAAAATACTGAAACTCTCACTTCCGACTACGAAAAAGCAAGTCAGAAGTGTGTTAGGATTACTAAATTATTATAGACAATTCATACCTGATTTTGCTGAACTGACTGAAAAATTTACTAACCTACTAACGAAAGATCAACCTGAAATTATTGTAAACAATCAATGCCTAAAATTTGCATTCCAGAAAGTTTTATCTTATTTCTCTGAGAATAGTTTAAAGAATCCCATTCTCAAATTGCCAAATTTTCTTATTCCTTTCAGATTACGCACAGACGCGAGCTCCGTAGCGATTGGAGCAGTTCTGTTACAGGAACATGATAACATCCTACATCCTGTATATTACTTCTCGAGAAAATTAAAACCTAGAGAACGCTCTTGGTCGACACCGCAGTTGGAAGCCCTTGCTCTAGTTGAGGGTATAACTAAATTTTCCAGGTTCCTTCTGGGACGTCATTTCATTGTTGAGTCTGACAATAGTCCGTTAAAATTTATTACTTCAGGAATGCTTACCAACCAAATGATAGCTCGCTGGTCTCTAAAACTCCAAGATTACAGCTTTGAAGTTCGACATATTGCAGGCAGAACCAACACAATTGCCGATCTGTTGTCCCGTTGTCCGACCGACCCAGTAAGCACTAATGTCTGAGTGCAGTGTGTCAAATACACTCAGAACAACACAGCCAGCAGTGAAGATTTTTTTTTCCACAAAAAAGCTGTGTGTCTACTATAATAATGTGATAGGGTTTAATCCCATTATATATAGTTTTCTTATTTTAGTATTAACGTAGTGATTGTTTTGAATAATTGTGTAGTGTGTGGTAGAAAGCGAACAATATTAATTGTACATATATTACGAAACAACAACAGTGCCACATTCGATGGATATTTTGATGGAATAAATATTTATATTTGTGTAAGATTTTACTTAGATAAGGGCACTCATGAACTGCATTACATCAGAAAAGTTATGCTTCGCGGAACTCCACCACCAGAAGTTGACTTAACTCATTACTCAACAGAACTTAACACACAACTCCCACACAACTCAACACTCAACACCACAACAACAACAGGAAATGAGAGAGGAGTTATTATACAAAGAAGAAGGACAAGTTGATTAATTGGGAAAACACAGAGAACCATTTATACACACTACAAACCCAATGGAGTGATAGAAATGTTATAAATGTATGCCATTTATTTACATGCATCTTGACACCTCCTCACTCTTGTCACTGTCTTACTGTGCACGTCTCACTGATCCCAGGTCCAATGAGAACTTACATACAGCAGGAACCAGCTGATACCAGGTGTACACAGTGTGATAAACTCTGACCACCCGTTATTAACCCAACACTAGATTAGAGAAAAGAAGAGGGGGGGGGGGGGGACGGACTAGTTCCTACTTCAGTAATTTAGGTTCTTCCGACCTACTTCTAGAATATTGCATTGGTAGGATTGTATATGTTTATGTGAATTTTATACAGTGAATTCTTGGTGGCAACCCATTGGCAACCAATTGGCATCCAACTGGCAACCAACTGGCCAACCAACCAACCCAGACCAGAAAGAGGGAAGAGAGAGAAAGAGATGAACTACACTTGAGATGGAAGATGACTAAGCCATGAGCAGAGTATGGGAAGCCTTCAGAGAAGCTACACCGGCAGAACTGAAGTGGATCCATCAGACAATGGACCCAGGCTTATCCTAATCTCCCAATCACAAGGGTACTTTTCTCTAAGGAACACACAACACCATTTCAGGAACAGATACCTAAATGTTGATTTAACATCTCCACACTTATAATGTACAACATTTGAATGTTTACAATGTTTCCACACTTGTTGACATGTTATTCATTGATGTTTATTTGTTGATGAACTGTAAACTTGGGCCTATATGCCATTTTCTAATTTATCTTGTGTAAACCACAACAGAAATATATATATCAGGCCAGAGGACACAGGTCCAGTCAATAAATAATTAACTTTAACTGATCTTATGTTGATTTGTCAGTTCAACCTATCTGTTGATTCTCCATCTTATGTGTGTAAAACATATTGTTAATGTCTACTGGAATATGTTAAATGTTTAATTGTTAAAAACACATCTTCTCAATGATGAGATACTAAATTTGGGAAAGAAGACGCTAGATCTATCAACTGCTCAACATCCATGATTTCTTAACATAAATCAGGCTGAGAAAATTCTCCAGACTTTCCTCAGAATGAAAAGAAAAGGGGGGGGGGGGGGGCTCAAGAGCTAAACGAATCCTTGGAGAAGGGGCAGATTCCCAGTTAGTAATTACTATTCTCACCAGGGCCATAATCTATATCTCCTAGACTAAATCAAATAAGACGAGGCCTGCAGATAACTCGAGGGTCATATTCTGGGATTATTGAAGATAGAAGAGGATGGGGCCCAACTTCTTTGATTAGAAATGGGGCATGCACCACAGTGATCTCCCACTCCCTTCAGAATATATGACAGTATGAAACACGAGGCGTTGTGTTAAAATTTAAATTTAAATGTTATGTTTAGAATACTAGGAGATCTTCACACGTGCGGAGACCTCCTGGCTACTGTGTGCCTTAAATTTACTATTTTCAATTTTAAATTATTGTATCTTTTCTTGTTTATTGTAATGTTGGTTATATGCCAAGTCCTTCCACGGCTCGTGATAGCTCCGTCAATGCTCTGACGTTATCATGGTTTCCATGGCAACACACACAAACACACATCTTGAAGCACAACTGGAAGGGGAAAAAAAGCTTTTCTCATTTTCACTGTTTCAAAGAGTTTTGCGCTACAATCGCCGAAGATGTCAACCTCGATTTTCGGGGGGAAAAAACCATTCGTGACTAGAAGAAGCATTTTTTGGAGAGATTTTCAGATCTTGACAGGACTGAGAATGACATTGTTCTGTTCCAGAATCCGTTTGACTGTAACCTTGATGATGTGCCAGTTGAACTACAGTTGGAGCTCATTGATTTGCAAGCAAATGACTTGTTGAAAGAGAAGCACAGAGAAGAACAATTTGTTGAATTTTACCGCTGCTTACCTCATGTTGAGTTTCCGAAACTGAAGAAATTTGCCGCTGGTATGGCATCAGTGTGTGGAACAACTTATGTCTGTGAGCAAATATTTTCAAAAATGAAGTATGTGAAGTCAACACATCGAACGAGATTGACTGATGAACATTTGAAAGCAATTCTCTTGATTGGATGCAGCAATTCCAAACCAAACATTGATGATATGAAAGGCAAATATCAGTTTCACAAATCTAACTAACCTTTTTTTGCTGCTTAGTTTGTGAGATTCGGATATGTGCACACTATGTCTGATGTAACTATCTTTTTGCTAACTTCGCCTTCTTTGATAACATTTTTTTAGTAAATACATATGTTGGTTGTCTTTGTTTTTTGTGCACTGCACGTCACTCACCCATGATTAACTTAGTTTTTCGTCTTTTCTCCTAAAGCTTTCGTTCTGGCTTGCAAGTGTTGTTATAGTTAGTTGCATATCCTTTACAGGACGTTTGCAGTCAACACCAGCATCTTCTGCTGTTGTTGATGTCTTGGCAAGTTTACGATCGGTAGTTTGCCATTGCTTTCTGAACGACCGGCACCCATACAATTGTGTAAAAACAAGCCCAACGCGGTCTACTGCCAAATCGCTGTGTTTCGAACGCGAGTATACGAGATTACGAACCGCGTCCGTAAGACCTTCGCCACTGAGACGGCGCAAGTATTGTACAGAATGAATATCCGGCCCGCGCTCGTAATTTTGTCAGTTATCCGGCCCGCTGTGAAAAAAGTTTGGTGACCCCTGCAGTAATTAACAATGATTGCCTTCTTCTTCTTTCTTCAGCTGCCTTTAAGACTCCTAATGAAGTATAGCCCATAACCTGGCATACGAAGCCCATTGTAGGCCAGGTTGTGGTTTGTAGGATGTTTGTTTAATTTTTCTACGGGATGAAGTAGTGAGTCTCACACCAAGCCTCTTTCCTCACATTTTACCACCCACACATGGTTTTAAAGTGTTACTATTCTTTATTTGCCTTTGAGAGCCCCAATGACACACAGGTGAACAATTGCCTAGAAGAGACCTATGAAATCATAGCATTATACACAACTATAAGACGGCTAAATTGTTCTTTAGTCATAAAATGTAACGACTGGCACCGCGGAGAACAATGTGATGACTGGAAGGATTGGTAGTGGAAGAGGCAGAGGCAGCCCGAGAGGGATGCTCCTGGATGGTCTAAGACGGTGGAACATGCTGGAAGGTCTAAGGCCATGGCAGATGCTGGAAGGTCTAAGGCCGTGGTAGATGCTGGAAGGTCTAAGGCCATGAAAGATGCTGGATGGTCTAAGGCCATGGCAGATGCTGGAAGGTCTAAGGCCATGGCAGATGCTGGAAGGTCTAAGGCCATGGCAGATGCTTGAAGGTCTAAGGCCATGGCAGATGCTGGAAGGTCTAAGGCCACGGCAGATGCTGGAAGGTCTAAGGCCATGGCAGATGCTGGAAGGTCTAAGGCCATGGCAGACGCTGGAAGGTCTAAGGCCATGGCAGATGCTGGAAGGTCTAAGGCCATGACAGATGCTGGAAGGTCTAAGGCCACGGCAGATGCTGGAAGGTCTAAGGCCATGGCAGATGCTGGAAGGTCTAATGCGGTGGCAGGTGCTGGAAGGTCTAAGGCCATGGCAGATGCTGGAAGGTCTAAGGCCATGGCAGATGCTGGATGGTCTAAGGCCATGGCAGATGCTGGAAGGTCTAAGGCCACGGCAGATGCTGGAAGGTCTAAGGCCATGGCAGATGCTGGAAGGTCTAAGGCCATGGCAGATGCTGGAAGGTCTAAGGCCATGGCAGATGCTGGAAGGTCTAATGCGGTGGCAGGTGCTGGAAGGTCTAAGGCCATGGCAGATGCTGGAAGGTCTAAGGCCACGGCAGATGCTGGAAGGTCTAAGGCCATGGCAGATGCTGGAAGGTCTAAGGCCATGGCAGATGCTGGAAGGTCTAAGGCCATGGCAGATGCTGGAAGGTCTAAGGCCGTGGTAGATGCTGGAAGGTCTAAGGCCATGAAAGATGCTGGATGGTCTAAGGCCATGGCAGATGCTGGAAGGTCTAATGCGGTGGCAGGTGCTGGAAGGTCTAAGGCCATGGCAGATGCTGGACGGTCTAAGGCCATGGCAGATGCTGGAAGGTCTAAGGCCACGGCAGATGCTGGAAGGTCTAAGGCCATGGCAAATGCTGGAAGGTCTAAGGCCATGGCAGATGCTGGAAGGTCTAAGGCCATGGCAGATGCTGGAAGGTCTAAGGCCATGGCAGATGCTGGAAGGTCTAAGGCCATGGCAGATGCTGGAAGGTCTAAGGCCGTGGTAGATGCTGGAAGGTTTAAGGCCATGAAAGATGCTGGATGGTCTAAGGCCATGGCAGATGCTGGAAGGTCTAATGCGGTGGCAGGTGCTGGAAGGTCTAAGGCCATGGCAGATGCTGGACGGTCTAAGGCCACGGCAGATGCTGGAAGGTCTAAGGCCACGGCAGATGCTGGAAGGTCTAAGGCCATGGCAAATGCTGGAAGGTCTAAGGCCATGGCAGATGCTGGAAGGTCTAAGGCCATGGCAGATGCTGGAAGGTCTAAGGCCATGGCAGATGCTGGAAGGTCTAAGGCCACGGCAGATGCTGGAAGGTCTAAGGCCATGGCAAATGCTGGAAGGTCTAAGGCCATGGCAGATGCTGGAAGGTCTAAGGCCATGGCAGATGCTGGAAGGTCTAAGGCCATGGCAGATGCTGGAAGGTCTAAGGCCATGGCAGATGCTGGAAGGTCTAAGGCCATGGCAGATGCTGGAAGGTCTAAGGCCATGACAGATGCTGGAAGGTCTAAGGCCACGGCAGATGCTGGAAGGTCTAAGGCCATGGCAGATGCTGGAAGGTCTAATGCGGTGGCAGGTGCTGGAAGGTCTAAGGCCATGGCAGATGCTGGAAGGTCTAAGGCCATGGCAGATGCTGGATGGTCTAAGGCCATGGCAGATGCTGGAAGGTCTAAGGCCACGGCAGATGCTGGAAGGTCTAATGCCATGGCAGATGCTGGAAGGTCTAAGGCCATGGCAGATGCTGGAAGGTCTAAGGCCATGGCAGATGCTGGAAGGTCTAATGCGGTGGCAGGTGCTGGAAGGTCTAAGGCCATGGCAGATGCTGGAAGGTCTAAGGCCACGGCAGATGCTGGAAGGTCTAAGGCCATGGCAGATGCTGGAAGGTCTAAGGCCATGGCAGATGCTGGAAGGTCTAAGGCCATGGCAGATGCTGGAAGGTCTAAGGCCATGGCAGATGCTGGAAGGTCTAAGGCCATGGCAGATGCTGGAAGGTCTAAGGCCATGGCAGATGCTGGAAGGTCTAAGGCCATGGCAGATGCTGGAAGGTCTAAGGCCATGGCAGATGCTGGAAGGTCTAAGGCCATGGCAGATGCTGGAAGGTCTAAGGCCATGGCAGATGCTGGAAGGTCTAAGGCCATGACAGATGCTGGAAGGTCTAAGGCCATGGCAGATGCTGGAAGGTCTAAGGCCACGACCGATGCTGGAAGGTCTAAGGCCATGGCAGATGCTGGAAGGTCTAAGGCCATGGCAGATGCTGGAAGGTCTAAGGCCATGGCAGATGCTGGATGGTCTAAGGCGACGGCAGATGCTGGAAGGTCTAAGGCGACGGCAGATGCTGGAAGGTCTAAGGCGACGGTGTGGAGAAATATCATCAATAGAATTGACCCTGAACATCAAGGACTGATATTTATGGAGACGTACACATGTCTACACCACTTTGCAGAGCGCATGAAGATCATGATGATTCTTCAGTTGACGTGTGTGGTTTATGTGCCAAAAATAACAAAAGACTTGTTTTATGTGTCTTTGGCTAGGTACATTGGGCAAATGGTGCTTGAGTCGTATTTGTATCGACCAATCGGCGCTCCAGAGGTGATGTGGTCGAAAGCACACTGGCCGCCTTCACTTCCTGAGACAATTCCTGGCACTCATCTTCCATCCATACATCCATCATGTGCCATGTCGGTAAGCGTTGGCGGTCATGTTTTGCCATCTCACTCGATCACCAGAGTCGGATATGCGCATCATCTTAGGCTGGCTCTATACAGGAGTCTAGATCAATTAAAAAAAAACAACATCGATCTCGATGAGGATTCAAACACATGAGCACCGGACCGGCAGGCAAGCGTGCAGCCTGTACTTTATCTCGGCTACGCACTCAAACTAGACAGAACGTTAAACAGATAACATAGCCTAAGGAACATGTGAGGGGAGGGGTTGTTGTTGGTGTGATGTTTGCTCTAGAAGACTGAGCACTAACTGGAATGTCCTATCCTCCTTCTGGCCTAGAGAGACGACAGTGGAAGATAAACTCTACGGACCGCTGATGAACTAAAAAAAAAAGAAGACAGTTAAATTTATACAAGAGACAGCATTGCAGTTATAGACATATTTCAAGCGAACGAAAGAAGAAGAAGGTGGTCGGACCCCAGATAATGGGCATCCATCTATTGGAATGAAATTGGTGTTGAGCCGCTTCTTCAAACCCGGTACCAAAGTACCTACTCCATGGGGATTCGTGTTGCAGAGCCTTCTTTCCCCTCTCCAAGCTCAGAAACCGCTGGGATGTGAAAGATCAGCACTAGGACTTTATAGTTGCGGGGACCGGAGGGCGAGGGGGGAGGGGGGAAAGGGGGGCATATTAAGACGTAACTAGAGGATAATTTAGTACAGCACATACTGAACGATTAAGATTAGTCCTAGGTCGATCATGTTTCCTAGACAGGTTTTAGATTCTTCCTTGTCAACAGACTCCAACAGAATGCCCACAGGGAGTGAGAGGAGGTAAACTACACCACAAAATTGTCTGCCAATCACTTGTCTGGCTTTTAGTACAAGTCCCCAGACACCGGTCGACTGTTGTATCTTCTAGATCTGTACAATAGATTATAAACGAGAACTATTTCGGGGCTTCAGAGACCGGCTTTTTACTATGTGTGCAATCTACAGACCGGTCTCCCTGAGTAGGGGTTAACGTCTTTCTCCGTAATCCCGTATATTCTCGTGAGTAACGCAGCTGCACGATAATTGCAGTGGTTCGCGCCGCGCTGGTAACATAGGGGTTATGTGAGCTGGTCGCACAGAAAGCAATGGCAAACTACTGAGCGTAATCTTGCCTAGTACATCAACAGCAACTTAAAAATGCCGGTGTTGACTGCAATGTCCTGTAAGGGATATACATAAAAAAAAAAATCTACAGACAATCCTTAAACGCCGTGTGGTTCTATTAATACGCCCACTTTTTCTCTTGTTAAATATCACTGACTATGTAGTATTATTATTATTTTAATTATTATTAATACAAGGGTGGTTTTCTGAGAAGGATGTTTAGAATATCGTGACCAGAGAAGAACAGAAGCTCTGAGGTAATGGGTGCTGCAGGTATCATAAGAGACACAAGAGAGATAGATACACGCCAAATGTATGTCACATGTCAAAAGAAGATGTAGACACATTAGCCTTCTGGTCAGCGTGGCCGAATGGATGAGATCGCTCGCTTTTAACCTTCTAGTGTGCTGATGCAGATGTAGCATGTTCAACCCCTACACCGGCCTGCTAAACTAAAATATTGACTTCTCGTTCTTGCTTGGGGACGTAAATTACAAGTACATCTAAAGTTGGAGTGGGGTCATCTGAGGGCGTGGGACACTGGTAATAGGGAAAGCTAATCCACACGCAAACATCAATTAAGAGAACTAGAAATAGTAACTAGAAATGGCTTGGCCCCTTGACATTATGGGGTCAAGAACACAGACGGGATCCGAAGCTTTGGTGATTGTATGAAATGGCCAACTTTGACCGCACAGGCTTATCGCACGGCACATGATGGTGCTGCTTGTCGAAGATTACCCGGGATGGTAAACGGGGAGGGGAAGAGGGCAGGGGGGACGCAATCTGAAAGTCTATGAGGCCGAAATACGGGAATGTCGCAGTCGGCAGCAAACAGATAGAGCGCACTAGTCATCCTACAGTAGATTCATGAATGGACGACGAACTAACGAATGAAGAAAACAAAAGAAGAAGAAGAGAAGAAGAAGAAGAAGAAGAAGAAGAAGAAGAAGAAGAAGAAGAAGAAGAAACAGAGATGACTATGAAAAAAGAATACTGATACATCTATATCTATAAAAGAGACTGTGTGTGGTTAGCTATGGATTGGATGGGTTCGATAACGGTACATCCGATTGAGATGAAATTTTCTACACGTCTTCCTTTCATTCTGTGCAACCGACTGTAATGGTTTCTTAGTGTAAAATCGGCTACTTACTTAATAACATTTAATATTTCATTTTTCATTATATAATTTCTATATAGCAAGTGGACTTCACTCTAGAAAAGTTATTTCAAGGGGCATAACTTTTAATAACATTTCTATATACTTTATAGTCATATTGTTGGACTTACTTGCACTATTGTTAAACTCTTTGTCTATAGTTATTTACAGGCATATGAGTTATAATAAATAATGATATAATCTTTAAGGCATTTTCAAAGTTTTCATAAAAATAATGCATAATGCATAACATTGTAACTCATCTTTTTATGCTTAAAGAAGTTATCTACAGTCATGTAGGTGATTAAAAACGGTTGTCATTAAAAATAATGGATGGTGTGTGGAAGGACATTCTTTTAAGTTACTGTGCGCCAGGAGCTGGGCGAAGCCACGCCGGGTCAGATAGATAGACAGACAGACAGACAGATAGTCGGGAACGGAAGCTTATTTGACTACTTATATGAATTAAATGAGATGCTCCCCACCAGGGACTGGGTGAAGCCGGGCCGGCTCAGACAGACAGACAGATAGACAGACAGACAGATAGTCGGGAACGGGAGCTTATATGACTACGTATTTGAATTAAATGAGATGCTCCCCACCAGGGACTGGGTGAAGCCGGGCCGGGTCAGACAGACAGACAGACAGACAGACAGACAGACAGACAGACAGTCGGGAACGGGAGCTTATATGACTACGTATATGAATTAAATGAGATGCTCCCCACCAGGGACTGGGTGAAGCCGGGCCGGGTCAGACAGACAGACAGATAGACAGACAGACAGACAGATATTCGGAAACGGGAGCTTATATGACTACTTATATGAATTAAATGAGATGCTCCCCACCAGGGACTGGGTGAAGCCGGGCAGGGTCAGCCAGACAGACAGACAGACAGACAGACAAACAAGCAGACAGACAGACATACAGACAGACTGATAGATAGATAGATCCCCTCCAGGGCCTGGGCGAAGCCGGGCCGGGTCAGCTAGTATTAACATATAACTTGCATAAATACATCTGCTTGCGTATCAAATGAATAATATACGGATCAGAAATAATTCAATTTCCGAGCATGTCTGAAAAACCAGATGTATAATATTGTCTCAATTAGTCGGGTTGGCGTTTGAAGTGTAATAAGATAAGCAATTTCCGTTTGAAGATAAAAGGACAACACAGCAAGCAATTGTCAGTTAATTGCCCGGTTTACCCGCATAACACGTGACGATGTTGCACACGAAACTAGTCTGTTGCAGTATCTTCTCTACATCACGGGGTAGGCCGTCTTCTATCTCCAGTCATGATTTTGAAACAACAACTGTAGAACAGAAGAAGTTTAAGTAACAATTAGGAGGGTAACATTAAACGTAACAAGCAAGAACTTGAACAGAAACATTCAAAGAAGAAGAGAGACAGGAGAGAGACATTTAAAGTAACAACTATGACCGAAAAATGTTAAGTAACAATTCATTCATTCATTCAGTAGCATGTCCTTTGCAGAACCTCGTTCCCATAACAACCTTCCGGAAAACCTCTGGATCATAAGCAAGATGTCCCGCGTCAGATACACCCATCTGGAGATCATCCGCCACATCCTGCACCCATCTTCTCTTTGGCCTTCCTCTTCCTCTCTTCCCAGGCATATACCCCTCCATTATTGTTCTCTCCAAACTTTCGTGACGTTTCAAGTGACCAAAATATTTCAATTTTCTTTGTTTTATCGTCTTTAATAGCCAACCTTCTTCAATATTCAACTCTTGGAGTATGGATGCATTTGTTCTTTTCTTTACCCAAGATATTCTTAGAACTCGTCTATAACATTTATATTCAAAGGCGTTTATGCGCTGTTCAGCTTGTTTAGTCATGGTTGCTATGGTTTCTTGGCAAGTTTTGCAGAAGGTAGTTTGCCATTGTTTTCCTTCTGGGCATTGACTGTATTAGTCGGTGGCCATGGTCATTGTCTCTACTGATGCGATCATCTGCCTATCGCCGCAGAGTGCAAGACCATAACCAACAACAATCTGTCGGCTGCTCTCACACTCCATCCACCACCTGCTTCCATGGCTTCACGTAACCCTGATCGATATATAGTAACAATACGATAAATAAATAAATGTTTGCATATCCTTTACATGACATTGCTGTCAACATCAGCATCTTTCAGCTGATTGTTGATTTCTTGGCAAGATTACGCTCAATAGTTTGCCATTGCTTTCTGAGCGGCCGGCTCACATACCCCGTAAGTTATCGACGCGATTCGAACCACTGCTGATTCTCACCGTCGTCACGTTACTTACGAGAGTATACGAGATTACGGAGAAAAGTCGCTAACCTCTAGATCTCTAGGCCAGGAATCCAGCAAACAATATGATAGAAACATTTAAAGTAACAACCTAGAGAGAGAGAGAGAGAGAGAGAGAGAGAGAGAGAGAGAGAGAGAGAGAGAGAGAGAGAGAGAGAGAGAGAGACAGACAGACAGACAGACAGACAGAGAGACAGATAGAGGTTCAAAAGGACACATGACAAAACCGTTTAATTAAAAAAAAAATTCGCTCGCTTTGAACTCAAGGATGCGAGAATAGATCAGTAACAACGAAAACTGGCAGGAATAGTATAGTAACAGAAGAATATATCAGTGACAACGAAAACTGGAAGGAATAGTATAGTAACAGAAGAATAGATCAGTGACAACGAAAACTAGAAGGAATAGTATAGTAACAGAAGAATAGATCAGTGACAACGAAAACTGGAAGGAATAGTATAGTAACAGAAGAATAGATCAGTGACAACGAAAACTGGAAGGAATAGTATAGTAACAGAAGAATAGATCAGTGACAACGAAAACTGGAAGGAATAGTATAGTAACAGAAGAATAGATCAGTGACAACGAAAACTGGAAGGAATAGTATAGTAACAGAAGAATAGATCAGTGACAACGAAAACTGGAAGGAATAGTATAGTAACAGAAGAATAGATCAGTGACAACGAAAACTGGAAGGAATAGTATAGTAACAGAAGAATAGATCAGTGACAACGAAAACTGGAAGGAATAGTATAGTAACAGAAGAATAGATCAGTGACAACGAAAACTGGAAGGAACAACGAAGTGACAGTAGAATAGATCAGTGACAACGAAAACTGGAAGGAACGGCACAGTATAAGTAGAATAGATCAGTGACAACGAAAACTGTAAGGAACAATGAAGTAACAGTAGAATAGATCAGTGACAACGCAAACTGGAAGGAACGGCACAGTAACAGTAGAATAGATCAGTGACAACGAAAACTGTAAGGAACAGTACAGTAACAGTAGAATAGATCAGTGACAACGAAAACTGTGGAAGGAACAGTACAGTAACAGTAGAATAGATAAGTGACAACGAAAACTGGAAGGAACAACGAAGTGACAGTAGAATAAATCAGTGACAACGAAAACTAGAACGAACAATGCAGTAACAGTAGAATAGATCAGTTACAACGAAAACTGTGGAAGGAACAGTACAGTAACAGTAGAATAGATCAATGAAAAGGAAAACTGGAAAGAAGACTACAGTCTACAGTAACCGCAGACTAGATCAGTACAGCGAAAACTGGAAGGAACACTACAGTAACCATTGAATAGATCAGTACAATGAAAAATGGAAGGAACAATGCAGTAACAGTAGAATAGATCAGTGACAACGAAAACTGGAAGGAACAGTACAGTAACAGTAGAATAGATCAATGACAACGACAACTGGAAGGAACAATGAAATTACAGTAGAATAGATCAGTGACAACGAAAACTGAAAGGAAAAATGCAGTAACAGTAGAATAATCAAATTCAACGAAAACTGCAAGGAACAGTGCAGTAAAAACTAGAAGCAACAGTATAGTAACAATAGATTAGATCAGTAACAAGGAAACAGAAGCAGATGACAGCCGACCCCAAACCCTACTACAGAAGTTGTGAACACCATGACGCTAACCGGCGAAATCGTTTAAGTACACACATCAGCCTGTAGACAGACAGGATCTCTGACCCCCAACTGGTAACACGAAGAGGTGGAAGTCAAGGGTCGCTGCTGTCCCTACAGAAAGCCGGGTGATCAATACGAAGCAATCTTCTGGATAGACTGTCTGTGCATGCAGTAGCCACAAGCGTATCACATTTGGCACTGGTTTCATGTTCGATGGAAGAAAGAGGCGGTCTATATGATGTTTTAAAAGCTAAAAGGCATCAACTGTTGAATGAAATTGGCAGCTGCAAATTGAGGAGCTTGTCTGAAAGCTATTCTAAAATGTGCGTGATACAGTAGACGCGCGTCAGTGGCTTGGGGGATAGTGAAACGCAGTTTCACAATTCGCCGACATACTGAGTCGAGGGTTGGAAATCAGCCGGGCGATTTGGAAAGTCATCGCTGTGTGTTGATTTCGATGGTTTTAGGTGTCGGTCGTTCAGAAGCAATTACAAAGTACTGAACGTAAAATTGTCTAGTAAACCACAAATGACCGGTCTCTCTGGCCGAGGGGTTACAACACTTTCTCCGTAATCCCGTTTATCACGCAGAGTCTCGTAGCAGGGCGAGATCTGGGAGCGGTTCGACCCCCGCTGGTGACTTGCGGGATAACTGAGCCGGCCGCTCAGAAAGCAATGGCAAACTACTGAGCGTAATCTTGCCAAGAAATCAACATACAGCTGAAAGATGCTGATGTTGACAGCGATGTCCTGTAAAGGATATGCAAAAAAACAAAAAAAAAACAAACCACAAATAAATGTCGGGTTTAACTACAATATCCTGTAGTGGTTATGCAACAGGGTGTATTTTTAATGACTGTGCAGTGTTTGAAAATATTGCCTTCCAAGTTTTGAATTTACCGATTATTTTGCATGAACTTTACAAAGGGTGAATACAAAACTTGGACCGGCAATATTTTCAAACACTGCACAGTCATTGAAATACACCCTATACGGTAGGGTAGGAACCGCTGTAATGCAGTGGCTAGCTCGCTTACTTGCCGACTTGGTGGTGATCTGTTCGATCCCGATGAAATATTCTGCGAAATAACCGCGACCCACGAGAAACTGACCACACCAGCCATCAATTAGCGATTGGTCTACACAAAATATGGGGCTTCATGTGTTACCGCGACCCATAATAGGAGTAAAGAATAATAACGCTAACTTAACAGGAAGCAGAAGCAGAGGAGGAAGAAGAAGTGGAGGAAGAAGAAGAGGAGGAAGAAACCGAGGAGGAAGAAACAAGAGGAGGGGTGGAGGAGAGGAGGTTAAGGAAAAGGGGAGGCGTGGAGGAGGAAAGAATAAATAAAAGCAGTAAACAAAGACCCAACTTCGTTAAGTAGACAACGGCGTTTCACAGAGTAAGACAAACAAATATGATGATAATTTTTATAGGAATTTGGAGATCTGCAAGTAATGTCATCGTATTGGCGTATCTTGTTCTATGGAAAACTTTCATGTAGTTAACGAAGAAGGGCTTTCTTTACTTCTTTTTTTTTCCCTTCTTCACCCCTCCCCTTTTCTCCTCTTCATCTCCCCCACCTTTCATGCTGCCTCTCTACCTGCCCCTCCTCCTCCTCACCCTCTTACCCCTCCTCCTCTACTTCTTCTTCCTCCTCTGCTTATGTCACCTTTGCTTCTGCCTCCTCTACTTCTTTCTGTCTTCTCTTCTTCTTCCTGCTAATCTTCTTCCTGCTAATCTTCTTCCTGCTGATCTTCTTCCTGCTGATCCTCTTCTCATCTTCTTCACGTTCTTCTTCATCCTCCTCTTCTTTTTCCTTCTCTTTTTCTTTCCCAGCATCAAATTATCATCACAACCATCATCATCTTCTTCTCATTCATTATGGGTTTGGCGACCAACTCCTATTCTCGACAGAGAAATATGCAGCCAAATAAAATCCCATCTACCGGCAGAAGACAACAACCTTGGCGTTAAATAACAATAACCATTAGAACCACGTGACAAAATAGACCAGAATCAAGTCGAAGGACAGTACAGTCGTGTTGACCGGGCCTTGCTGGAGAGAAGACAATTGACCAAGGGACAAACTGTAATCCCACACTAAGAACACGACTTTTCTCGAGTGCCCCGGAGATGAAGCACTCCAGGAATGAAATCCTTCCAGATCAATCGAGCAGAGAGCTGGAATACTATTAAGCCGATGAGAAACAGCCTCAGGCAGAAATAATGAAGATGAGACTGGGAGGAAGGAGAGAATGATCAAGGGTATAAGGAGAACGTGGGACCAGCTTGTGTATGTGATATGATCGTTATTTTCCGCAGACGACGATTGAAGAGATGCTAGTATACGACAAAATATAACCTTGTTGTCATGTATTTATTGACACGTTCTGTTGTTTGTTGTTGTTCTCATTCTTGTTCTTATTGTTGTTGTTGTTCTTGATGTTGCTCTTCTTCTTCTTCTTCTTCTTCTTCTTCTTCTTCTTCTTCTTCTTCTTCTTCTTCTTCTTCTTCTTCTTCTTCTTCTTCTTCTTCTTCTTCTTCTTGGTCTTATCCTTTTTCTGCCTCATTATCCCCTAAAGGAGCATAGATCCACAGTCAACTCACATCAAACCATCTTATCTTTCGCTACTTTCTACAGTTCACTTTATGTCCTCCCAATATTATTCATCTCTGCCTCTAACCCTCTTCTTCATGTGTTTATATGCCTTTCTCTATTTCGTTTAGCCAGTGAACGTAAACTTACCTGGCAAATCACAAACAGCTAGGCAAAACATGCTGGACTTGATTGCTACTTCCTGTAAATGAAATGCAACTAACTGAACTATTTCGTTTGGCGGTCTTGTGTCCGATCCGCATAAAAATTGTAAAATGTCTTCCTTCCCTCCTTCTTTCTTTCTTCTTTGTCTAATTCATTTTTAATTTTATATATTTCTTAACAAGAAAGTAAACAAAAGGCCCGGAGGTCAGCACTATCGAATGGATAAGATCACCCGTTCTTAAATTTCTTATGTACTGATATAGAGGTAGAGGGTTAATTCCCTACACCGGTCAGGTGGACTAAAATGTTGAATTGTTGGACTAAAATGTTGAATTGTAGGACTAAAATGTTGACTTGTTGGACTAAAATGTTGACTTGTTGGACTAAAATGTTGACTTGTTGGACTAAAATGTTAACTTGTTTGACTAATATTTTGACTTGTTGGACTAAAATGTTGACTTCTCGTCCTTGCCTTGGGGACTAAATCACAAGTACACAAGAAGTCGCAGCGGGTTCGCCTGGGCACAAATCAGCCCAGTGCACTAGAATTAGTCGCACGTGTATGGACACCGCTTGAGGTCAAAGCTAGCGAACGCAAATTAAAAAGAAAAGGCCCATTTTCATGGCAAGAGGCAGAGTGGGTATATGGTGCGACTGACTTATTTTAAGCGATTCCCTTAGTTTAAGCGATTCCCTTATTTTAAACGATTCCATTACTATAAACAATTCCCTTATTTTCAGTGATTCCCTTATTTTATTTAAGCGATTCCTTTACTTTAAGCGATTCCCTTATTTTAAGCGATTCCCTTATGTTAAGCGATTCCCTATTTTAAGCGATTCCCTATTTAAAGCGATTCCCCCATTTTAAGCCCCTTAGTTTACGCAATTCTCTTATTTTTAACAATTCCCTTATTTT
>OY992893.1:71555503-71647827 GCA_963921405.1 Cepaea hortensis
CAAACTGACATATAGCGTGATGGGTAAATAAACTAACAAATGAGTAGATGGGTAAATTAACATAGAGCTTGATGGGTAAGTGAGCTAGCATATGACTAGATGGGCAAACTAACATAGAGCTTGATATGTAAGTGAACCAGCGTGTGACTAGATGGGTTGGTGGTGTTGGAGATGATGATGATGGTGTTGGTGTTGGTGATGATGATGATGGTAGTATTGGTGATGATGGTGTTGGTGATGATGATGTACTGGTGATGATGATGGTGGTCTTGTGATGATGATGGTGATGTTGATGATGATGGTGGTATTGGTGACGATGATGATGTTGTGGTGATAATGTGATGTTGATGATGATGGTGGTGGTATTGATGATGATTGTGATGTTGTTGGTGATGATAATGTGATGATGGTGGTATTGGTGATTATGATGGTCTTGGTGATGATGATGATGATGATGGCATGGATAATAATGATATTGAGGATGGCAATACTGTTGATAATGATGATTACGGTGGTGATAATGATCGTGATGATGAAAGCAGTGGTGGCGATGATGGTGGTCAAGGTAAAAGTGGTAGTAGTAGTGATGGTAATGACGAAGATGATAATGGTAGTGATGATAATAATAATTATGATGACAGTAGCGATGATAAAGATGATGATGGTGGTGATGATGATAATGAATGTGGTAATGGTGATGATAATAATGATTACTCTGACGATAATTCTAACGATAATAACAATACTGGTAGTGATGATAAAAGTGGCGATGATGATCACTTTAGTAACGGTGGTGATACTGATATGATGATGATGATGATGCTGATGACAATAATGAAGATAATTAACGATGCTCCATCGATAAGTAAACAAAGACACAAGCCTCGACAGACTAGCTCTGTAGACTCCCCTAAAGCAACATTCTCCTGACATCACCACGGCCGGACGTGTGTCATGAATCGGATCAAATGCTGTTTGTTTCACTAAGATAATAAATCACATTAATGATACTTATCTTTGTCAGAGGAGCCATTTGGGAGCTAATATGGTTAGTAAACCTAGACTGCAACTGTGCGAAGTTTGCTTCTGGGTTGGGTATCGATCAATATGTTATTACAGAGCCTGTTGTGAATTTGTCATTATAAAACACAGAAGAGAATGAGTGGCTGTTGTAAGTAAGAAGTTTAAATGGAGAATTTAGAATACATTTAGAGTTCAGAGAAAAGTCAGTTTATGGACTATCGGAACAGGGGATACAATAGCAGACAAGTATTGAGATGTAGAAAGTAAATAGGTGTGAAAGATACTATAGAAAGAAAGAGATGCATAGAAGAAGAAGAAGAAGAAGAAGAAGAAGAAGAAGAAGAAGAAGAAGAAGAAGAAGAAGAAGAAGAAGAATAGAGCAATAATAATAATAATAATAATAATAATAATAATAATAATAATAATAAGAAGAAGAAGAAGAAGAAGAAGAAGAAGAAGAAGAAGAAGAAGAAGAAGAAGAAGAGGAAGAAGAAGAAAAAGCACAAGAGAAGATGAAAAAGAATAAGAAGAATAAGAAGAAGAAAAAGGAGGAGGAGGAGAGAAAGGAGATAAAAAGAAGAAGAAGCAGAAGATAAAAGAAACTGTGGATGAGGCAAAAGAGAAGACGAAGAAGTAGGAAGACGAAGAGAATGAGAAAAAAAAGGAAGAATAAGTAGAAATTGACGCAGCAGAAGAATCAGCAGAGGAAAAAGAAGAACAAGAATTACCAGCAGCGGTAAGACAAGAAGAAGAAACAAAAAAGAAGGAAGAAGAAAAAGGAAGTGGAGATGGTATTGGCAATGGTAGCAGTTCTGGCAAAGGAGAGAAAAGTATAAATTGATGGTAAATGTGCCGTTGTCTGAGTATTTTCTGTAATCGAGTTCCCGTCAATCAATCCTTGTCTCCCTCGAGAAAGTCTACAAACAGACCAGAATTGAGAGTTCCGCCAGATAACTCAGCCAGGCACACAACTAAAACAGCGTCTGGCCCATTTGTAACAATTCTTCTTATTTTCTCCTTCAGTTTCCGGAGCTTGTGAGGTTCTTTGTTGCAAACATAACCGATTCCATTGCTCTCCACGCGCGTCCACTGCATAAACAACATTACTACTTAATCATTTCTATTTCAGCATAGCTCTCGTTGTTTGCTACGAGAGGGAACGACTGACCATCTATTCCTCCACGCCAGCATGTCTACAGAATGTGGTGGTCTTAGCAAGCCACATGCCCACAGCCAACCACCCACAGCCACATACGGAGAGCCACATACGCACAGCCACATACCCGCAGCCACATACCCGCAGCCACATACCCACATCCACACAGCCACATATACACAGCTACATACCCACAGCAACATACCCACAGCCACATACCCGCAACCACATACCCGCAGCCACATACCAATAGCCACATACACATAGCCATATACCCACAGCCACATACCCGCAGTCACATACCCACAGCTACATACCCGCAGCCACATAAACACAGCCACATACACACAGCCACGTACACACAGCCACATACACACAGCCACATACACACAGCCACATACACACAGCCATATACCCACAGCCACATACACACAGCCACATACACACAGCCACATACACACAGCCACATACCCACAGCCACATACACACAGCCACATACACACAGCCATACATACACAGCTACATACCCACAGCCACATACACACAGCCACATACACACAGCCACATATACACAGCTACATACCCACAGCAACATACCCACAGCCACATACCCGCAACCACATACCAATAGCCACATACACATAGCCATATACCCACAGCCACATCACAGCCACATTACACACAGCCACATACCCACAGCCATATACACACAGCCACATACACACAACCACATACACATAGCCACATTACACACAGCCACATACACACAACCACATACACACAGCCACATTACACACAGCCACATACCGCAGCCACATACACACAGCCACATACACACAGCCACATACCCATAGCCATATACACACAGCCACATACACACAGCCACATACACACAGCCATATACACACAACCACATACCCACAGCCACATACACACAGCCACATACACACAGCCACATACACACAGCCACATACACACAGCGACATACCCACAGCCACATACCCACAGCCACATAAACACAAGCACATACCCACAGCCACATACCCACAGCCACATACACACAACCACATACACACAGCCACATACCCACATCCACATACACACAGCCACATACACACAGCCACATACACACAGCCACATACACACAGCCACATACACACAGCCACATACACACAGCCACATACACACAGCCACATACACACAGTCACATACACATATCCACATACACACAACCACATACACACAGCCACATACCCACAGCCACATACACACAGCCACATACACACAGCCACATACACACAGTCACATACACATAGCCACATACACACAGCCACATACACACAACCACATACCCACAGCCACATACACACAGCCACATACACACAGCCACATACACACAGCCACATACACACAGCCACATACACACAGCCACATACACACAGCCACATACACACAGCCATATACACACAACCACATACCCACAGCCACATACCCACAGCCACATACCCACAGCCACATACCCACAGCCACAACCCACAGCAACATACCCACAGCCACATACACACAGCCACATACACACAGCCACATACCCACAGCCACATACCCACAGCCACATACCCACAGCCACATACACACAGCAAAATACACACAGCCACATACACACAGCCACATACACACAGCCACATACACAGCCACATACACACAGCCACATACACACAGCCACATACACACAGCCACATACACACAGCCACATACCCACAGCCACATACCCACAGCCACATACCCACAGCCACATATACACAGCCACATACACACAACCACATACACACAGCCACATACACACAGCCACATACACAGCCACATACACACAGCAACATACACACAACCACATACACACAACCACATAAACACGGCCACATACACACGGCCACATACACACAGCCACATACACACAGCCACATACACACAGCCACATACACACAGCCACATACACACAGCCACATACCCACAGCCACATACACACAGCCACATACACACAGCCACATACACACAGCCACATACACAGAGCCACATACACACAACCACATACACACAGCCACATACACACAGCCACATACACACAGCCACATTCACACAGCCACATACACACAGCCACATACACAGCCACATACACACAGCCACATACACACAACCACATAAACACGGCCACATACACACGGCCACATACCCACAGCCACATACACACAACCACATTCACACAGCCACATACACACAGCCACATACACACAGCCACATACGAGCCACATACACACAACCACATACACACAGCCACATACACACAGCAACATACCCACAGCAACATACACACAGCCACATACACACAACCACATACACACAGCGACATACCCACAGCGACATACACACAGCCACATACACACAGCCACATACACACAGCCACATACACACAGCCACATACACACAGCCACATACATACAGCCACATACATACAACCACATACCCACAGCCACATACACACAGCCACATACACACAGCCACATACCCACAGCCACATACACACAGCCACGTACACACAGCCACATACACACAGCCACATACACACAGCCACATACACACAGCCACATACCCACAGCCACATACACACAGCCACATACACACAGCCACATACACACAGCCACATACACACAGCCACATACCCACAGCCACATACACACAGCCACATACACACAGCCACATACCCACAGCCACATACACACAGCCACATACCCACAGAAACATACACACAGCCACATACACACAGCCACATATACACAGCTACATACCCACAGCAACATACCCACAACCACATACCCGCAGCCACATACCAATAGCCACATACACATAGCCATATACCCACAGCCACATACCCGCAGTCGCATACCCACAGCTACATACCCGCAGCCACATACACACAACCACATACCCACAGCCACATACCCACAGCCACATACCCACAGCCACATGCCCACAGCCACATACCCACAGCCATATACCCACAGCCACATACCCACAGCCACATACCCACAGCCACATACCCACAGCCACATACCCACAGCCACATACCCACAGCAACATACACACAGCCTCATACCCACAGCCACATACCCACAGCAATATACACACAGCCTCATACACACAGCCACATACACACAGCCACATACACACAGCCACATACACACAGCCACATACCCACAGCCACATACACACAGCCACATACACACAGCCACATACCCACAACCACATACCCACAGCCACATACCCACAGACACATACCCACAGCCACATACCCACAGCCACATACCCACAGCCACATACCCACAGCCACATACCCACAGCATAATACCCACAGCCACATACCCACAGCCACATACCCACAGCCACATACCCACAGCCACATACCCACAGCCACATACCCACAGCCACATACCCACAGCAACATACACACAGCCTCATACCCACAGCCACATATACACAGCCACATACACACAGCCACATACACACAGCCACATACACACAGCCACATACACACAGCTACATACACACAGCCACATACACACAGCCACATACACACAGCCACATTCACACAACCACATACACACAGCCACATACACACAGCCACATACACACAGCAACATACACACAACCACATACCCACAGCCACATACACACAGCCACATACACACAACCACATACCCACAGCCACATACACACAGCCACATACACACAACCACATACCCACAGCCAAATACACACAGCCACATACACACAGCCACATACACACAGCCACATAAACACAGCCACATACACACAGCCACATACACACAGCCACATACACACAGCCACATACACACAGCCACATACACACAGCCACATACACACAACCACATACCCACAGCCACATACCCACAGCCACATACCCACAGCCACATACCCACAGCCACATACCCACAGCCACATACCCACAGCCACATACCCACAGCCACATACACACAGCTACATACACACAGCCACATACACACAACCACATACCCACAGCCAAATACACACAGCCACATACACACAGCCACATACACACAGCCACATACACACAGCCACATACCCACAGCAACATACACACAGCCACATACACACAGCCACATACACACAGCCACATTCACACAGCCACATACACACAGCCACATACCCACAGCCACATACCCACAGCCACATACACACAGCCACATACACACAGCCACATACACACAGCCACATACACACAGCCACATACACACAGCAACATACCCACAGCAACATACACACAGCCACATACACACAGCCACATACACACAGCGACATACCCACAGCAACATACACACAGCCACATACACACAGGCACATACACACAGCCACATACCCACAGCCACATACCCACAGCCACATACACACAGCCACATACACACAGCCACATACACACAGCCACATACACACAGCCACATACACACAGCCACATACACACAACCACATACCCACAGCCACATACACACAGCCACATACACACAGCCACATACCCACAGCCAAATACACACAGCCACATACACACAGCCACATACACACAGCCACATACACACAACCACATACCCACAGCCAAATACACACAGCCAAATACACACAGCCAAATACACACAGCCACATACACACAGCCACATACACACAGCCACATACACACAACCACATACCCACAGCCACATACACACAGCCACATACACACAACCACATACCCACAGCCAAATACACACAGCCACATACACACAGCCACATACACACAGCCACATACACACAGCCACATACACACAGCCACATACTCACAGCCAAATACACACAGCCACATACACACAGCCACATACACACAGCCACATACACACAACCACATACCCACAGCCAAATACACACAGCCAAATACACACAGCCACATTCACACAACAACATACACACAGCCACATACACACAGCCACATACACACAACCACATACCCACAGCCAAATACACACAGCCACATACACACAGCCACATACACACAGCCACATACACACAGCCACATACACACAGCCACATTCACACAACCACATACACACAGCCACATACACACAGCCACATACACACAGCCACATACACACAACCACATACCCACAGCCAAATACACACAGCCAAATACACACAGCCAAATACACACAACCACATACCCACAGCCACATACACACAGCCACATACACACAGCCACATTCACACAACCACATACACACAGCCACATACACACAGCCACATACACACAACCACATACCCACAGCCAAATACACACAGCCAAATACACACAGCCACATACACACAGCCACATACACACAGCCACATACACACAGCCACATTCACACAACCACATACACACAGCCACATACACACAGCCACATACACACAGCCACATACACACAACCACATACCCACAGCCACATACCCACAGCCACATACACACAGCCACATACACACAGCCAAATACACACAGCCACATACACACAGCCACATACACACAGCCACATACACACAGCCACATACACACAGCCACATACCCACAGCCACATACACACAGCCATATACCCACAGCAACATACACACAGCCACATACATACAGCCATATACCCACAGCAACATACACACAGCCACATACACACAGCCACATACACACAGCCACATACCCACAGCCACATACCCGCAGCCACGTACCCACAGCCACATACACACAGCCACATACACACAGCCACATACACACAGCCACATACACACAACCACATACACACAGCCACATACCGGCAGCCACGTACCCACAGCCACGTACACACAGCCACATACACACAGCCACATACACACAGCCACATACACACAGCCGCATACACACAGCCACATACACACAGCCGCATACACACAGCCACATACACACAGCCATATACCGCAGCCACATACCCACAGCCACATACACACAGCCACATACACACAGCCACATACACACAACCACATACACACAGCCAAATACACACAACCACATACCCACAGCCACATACACACAACCACATACCCACAGCAACATACACACAGCCACATACAAACAGCCACATACACACAGCCACATACACACAGCCATATACCCACAGCCACATACACACAGCCACATACACACAACCACATACCCACAGCCACATACACACAGCCACATACCCACAGCCACATACACACAGCCACATACACACAGCCACATACACACAGCCACATACACACAGCCACATACACACAGCCACATACCCACAGCCACATACACACAGCCATATACCCACAGCAACATACACACAGCCACATACACACAGCCATATACCCACAGCAACATACACACAGCCACATACACACAGCCACATACACACAGCCACATACCCACAGCCACATACCCGCAGCCACGTACCCACAGCCACATACACACAGCCACATACACACAGCCACATACACACAGCCACATACACACAACCACATACACACAGCCACATACCCGCAGCCACGTACCCACAGCCACGTACACACAGCCACATACACACAGCCACATACACACAGCCACATACCCACCGCCACATACACACAGCCGCATACACACAGCCACATACACACAGCCGCATACACACAGCCACATACACACAGCCATATACCGCAGCCACATACCCACAGCCACATACACACAGCCACATACACACAGCCACATACACACAACCACATACACACAGCCACATACACACAACCACATACCCACAGCCACATACACACAACCACATACCCACAGCAACATACACACAGCCACATACACACAGCCACATACACACAGCCACATACACACAGCCATATACCCACAGCCACATACACACAGCCACATACACACAGCCACATACACACAGCCACATACACACAGCCATATACCCACAGCCACATACACACAGCCACATACACACAACCACATACCCACAGCCACATACACACAGCCACATACACACAGCCACATACACACAGCCACATACACACAGCCACATACCCACAGCCACATACACACAGCCACGTACACACAGCCACATACACACAGCCACATACACACAGCCACATACACACAGCCACATACCCACAGCCACATACACACAGCCAGATACACACAGCCACATACACACAGCCACATACACACAGCCACATACCCACAGCCACATACCCACAGCCACATACACACAGCCACATACACACAGCCACATACCCACAGCCACATACCCACAGCCACATACACACAGCCACATACCCACATCCACATACACACAGCCACATACACACAGCCACATATACACAGCTACATACCCACAGCAACATACCCACAGCCACATACCCGCAACCACATACCCACAGCCACATACCAATAGCCACATACACACAGCCACATACCCACAGCCACACACCCACAGCCACATACCCACAGCCACATACCCACAGCAACATACCCACAGCAATATACACACAGCCACATACACACAGCCACATACACACAGCCACATACACACAGCCACATACCCACAGCCACATACCCACAGCCACATACACACAGCCACATACACACAGCCACATACACACAGCCACATACACACAGCCACATACACACAGCCACATTCACACAACCACATACACACAGCCACATACACACAGCCACATACACACAACCACATACCCACAGCCACATACACACAGCCACATACACACAACCACATACCCACAGCCACATACACACAGCCACATACACACAGCCACATACACACAGCCACATACACACAGCCACATACACACAGCCACATACACACAGCCACATACACACAGCCACATACACACAACCACATACCCACAGCTACATACACACAGCCACATACACACAACCACATACCCACAGCCAAATACACACAGCCACATACACACAGCCACATACACACAGCCACATACACACAGCCACATACCCACAGCCACATACACACAGCCACATACACACAACCACATACGTACAGCCAAATACACACAGCCACATACACACAGCCACATACACACAGCCACATACACAC
Organism: Cepaea hortensis; assembly: GCA_963921405.1. Taxonomy (NCBI): domain Eukaryota; kingdom Metazoa; phylum Mollusca; class Gastropoda; order Stylommatophora; family Helicidae; genus Cepaea; species Cepaea hortensis. The sequence goes on from OY992893.1 coordinate 71,565,887, forward strand.
AGCCACATACACACAGCCACATACACACAGCCACATACCCACAGCCACATACCCACAGCCACATACACACAGCCATATACCCACAGCCACATACACACAGCCACATACACACAGCCACATACACACAGCCACATACACACAGCCACATACCCACAGCCACATACACACAGCCACATACACACAACCACATACACACAACCACATACACACAGCCACATACACACAACCACATACACATAACCACATACACACAACCACATACACACAGCCACATACACACAACCACATACACACAGCCACATACACACAGCCACATACACACAGCCACATTCACACAACCACATACACACAGCCACATACACACAACCACATACCCACAACCACATACCCACAGCCACATACCCACAGCCACATACACACAGCCACATACACACAGCCAAATACACACAGCCACATACACACAGCCACATACACACAACCACATACCCACAGCAACATACACACAGCCATATACCCACAGCCACATACACACAGCCACATACACACAACCACATACCCACAGCCACATACACACAGCCACATACCCACAGCCACATACACACAGCCACGTACACACAGCCACATACACACAGCCACATACACACAGCCACATACACACAGCCACATACCCACAGCCACATACACACAGCCACATACACACAGCCACATACACACAGCCACATACACACAGCCACATACTCACAGCCACATACCCACAGCCACATACACACAGCCACATACACACAGCCACATACACACAGCCACATACCCACAGCAACATACCCACAGCCACATACCCACAGCCACATACCCACAGCCACATACCCACAGCCATATACCGCAGCCACATACACACAGCCACATACACACAGCCACATACACACAGCCACATACACACAGCCACATATACACAACCACATACCCACAGCCACATATACACAGCCACATACACACAGCCACATACACACAGCCACATACACACAGCCACATACCCACAGCCACATACCCACAGCAACATACCCACAGCCACATACACACAGCCACATATACACAGCTACCTACCCACAGCAACATACCCACAGCCACATACCCGCAACCACATACCCGCAGCCACATACCAATAGCCACATACACATAGCCATATACCCACAGCCACATACCCGCAGTCGCATACCCACAGCTACATACCCGCAGCCACATACACACAACCACATACACAGAACCACATACCCACAGCCACATACCCACAGCCACATACCCACAGCCACATACCCACAGCCACATACCCACAGCCACATACCCACAGCCACATACCCACAGCAACATACCCACAGCAATATACACACAGCCACATACACACAGCCACATACACACAGCCACATACCCACAGCCACATACACACAGCCACATACACACAGCCACATACACACAGCCACATACCCACAGCAACATACCCACAGCCACATACCCACAGCCACATACACACAGCCACATACACACAGCCACATACACACAGCCACATACCCACAGCCACATACACACAGCCACATACACACAGCCACATACACACAGCCACATACCCACAGCAACATACCCACAGCCACATACACACAGCCACATACACACAGCCACATACCCACAGCAACATACACACAGCCACATACACACAGCCACATACACACAGCCACATACACACAGCCACATACCCACAGCCACATACCCACAGCTACATACACACAGCCACATACACACAGCCACATACACACAGCCACATACACACAGCCACATACACACAGCCACATACACACAGCCACATACCCACAGCCACATACCCACAGCCACATACACACAGCCACATACACACAGCCACATACCCACAGCAACATACCCACAGCCACATACCCACAGCCACATACCCACAGCCACATACCCACAGCCATATACCGCAGCCACATACACACAGCCACATACACACAGCCACATACACACAGCCACATACACACAGCCACATACACACAACCACATACCCACAGCCACATACACACAGCCACATACACATACACACAGCCACATACCCACAGCCAATACCCACAAAAGGTGCCTGCTTTGGGACTTGTGTGTTTTGTTGTGTGCGATAGTTCTCGTCTGAGGTCTGGTGTTGGTGAACGCAGTTTCACAATCTCGGCATACCGGGCTGGAAGTTGATGTTTGCCCCTGCCTTGACTTGAGGGCTGATGGCGATGTCTTCAACCGTTCTAACTTGACCAGCAGGGATGTGGACGGCACCGAAATAGTGAGAAACACCCGGGAAGGCATATCCGTTCAACAAACGCCCGCCAAAGTCAGATGCGCATAACCGGAAACACCGCAATTACGTCTGAAAAAACACTTCGGATGAACGCAGAGGAAGAAGAAAAAGAAGTTGATTTTCACAATAGTATTAGCGTTGGTTGTTCAGAAAGTAATGGTAAACTACTGAATTTATAATTGCCTAGGAAATCACACAAGTTAGTTGCATATCCTTTACAAGACGTCGCAGTCAACCCCAGCATTTTTTGACCGTGTGTGTGATGTCTTAACATATTTACGTTCAGTAATTTGCCATTGCTTTCTGAACTATCGGCACTCATAATATTGTATGAAAACCAACGCAAGGCGGTCTGTTTCCAAATTGCCCTCAGCTGTGTTTCGAATGCGGTATGCGGGTTTAGAAATTGCATTCATAACCCCTTCGCCACAGATCCACACAGACAACCACAACATACCGGGATTGATTGCGACCACCTGAAAAGGATATGTCTCTATCTTTAGCTCTCACATGGGTGTGAAGAAATACAGAAGTCAAGAATTATTGAACATTTAGTATATAGCTGTCCCGTTTTCTAGATAAAATTATGTCATAGAAGGGTAGTCTTCTTCTTGTTGTGTTGGAGAGCCCTTTATAGTTATGGCTGGATGACCTTAATCAGCCGGTAGGAGCAGTTTCCACTGACAACTGATTACAACTTCTTCTTTTCCCCTTGGAGCTTTGATCCATAACCAATCGACGTTAAACCCTTCTGTCTTTTGTCATCTCCCCTAGCTCCGTCCATGGTCTCTCCATATTATACCTGCCTTTAATTCTCTTCTCCATGTGTTTCAGGTCTCCAACTATTAGACCCACCCTGTGGTCTCCCGTTATTTGACTCACCCTGTGGTCTCCCGCTATCAGACCCACCCTGTGGTCTCCCGCTATTAGACCCACCCTGTGATCTCCCGCTATTAGACCCACACTGTGGTCTCCCGTTATTTGACTCCCCCTGTGATCTCCCGTTATTTGACTCACCCTGTGGTCTCCCGTTATTTGACTCACCCTGTGGTCTCCCGTTATTTGACTCACCCTGTGGTCTCCCGCTATTAGACCCATCCTGTGGTCTCCCGTTATTTGACTCACCCTGTGGTCTCCCGTTATTTGACTCACCCTGTGGTCTCCCGTTATTGGACTCACCCTGTGGTCTCCCGTTATTTGACTCACTCTGTGGTCTCCCGCTATTAGACCCACCCTCTGGTCTCCCGTTATTTGACTCACCCTGTGGTCTCCCGCTATTAGACCCATCCTGTGGTCTCCCGCTATTTAACCCACCATGTGGGTTCCAGATAGACGACTTTCCAGTTATACTTTTATCAAGTTTTCTCAATATGTGCTCAACGCCAGTGTTATGCCCTCGACTCTTGGCTTCACACGCGTGATCCGGGACTGTTTCCGGATCCGGTCAGGGATATGCACTACTGACGAGCTCAAACGAGGGCGAAACTCGAGTATAGTGCTTCCATATTGACGTGGATGGGCCTTAGGTTCATACCAGAATGCGATCGGCGTTGCCAGTAGTGGGTTGTGCTTAATATTTAAATTCCTTAAATCTGTCTAGTTCTCTCCCTAAGTTCCGCACAGGTGATTCTGTCATACCATTTCAGTCATTCTGTTGTGTACACGCACACGTTAATGAATGTTTATAGTTCAGCGGCTGGCGGAGTTCGAATCCTCGGTAAGATGTGGATTTTTTTCTGTCGGGGGCAAAAAGAAAATCCTAACCTGCACAGTTCAAGGCCACTGCACTAGCCAGGCGACCTTAATTCATCAGGCTCAAGACCCCCCTGCTCTACACTGCAAGTAGTAGGCAGTAGACGACAGTTTTGACAGTAATTGTTGAAGTTTTTCCAGGGCTAAACACTCGCCCGCCGTGTCGGTTATCTGGGGTTCGATCAGCATTGGGGTGGACTCCATTGTTTAAAACCGACCCAGGCTCCCAGTTCGACCAAGCTTAAAATGGATACCTGGACATTCTTGGGAAGTAAAGGCGGCCTAATGTGATTCTGACCACATCATATGTGTGAAACAACATAAGCCTTGATGTGATTCTGACCACATCATATGTGTGAAACAACATAAGCCTTGATGTGATTCTGACCACATAATATGTGTGAAACAACATAAGCCTTGATGTGATTCTGACCACATCATATGTGTGAAACAACATAAGCCTTGATGATGTGATTCTGACCACATCATATGTGTGAAACAACATAAGCCTTGATGATGTGATTCTGACCACATCATATGTGTGAAACAACATAAGCCTTCATAATGTAATTCTGACATATCATATGTGTGAAACAACATAAGCCTTGATGATGTGATTCTGACCACATCATATGTGTGAAACAACATATACCCACTGCACCTTAATTTGAGCAAAAGGACTTGTACTTATTCTACTTTCTGTATTTATTATCCGCCGGTCTCTCTGGCCGAGGGGTTACACGACTTTCTCCGTAATCCCGTTTATCCACGCAGGGTCTCGCAGCGCGCGAGAATTGGAAGCGGGTCTACCCGCTCTGGTGACTTGCGGGATAAATGAGCCGGCCGCTCAGAAAGCAATGGCAAACTACTGAGCGTAATCTTGCCAAGAAATCAACAATCAGCTGAAAGATGTTGATGTTGACAGCAATGTCCTGTAAATGATGCGCAAAACATTTAACATTTATTATCCATGTTTCTGATACATACAGCAATGCCGATTTAACGTTACAATTAAGTAGAGAAGAAGAAGAAGAAGAAGAAGAAGAAGAAGAAGAAGAAGAAGAAGAAGAAGAGAAAGAAGAAGAAGAAAAAGAAGAAGAAGAAGAAGAAGAAGAAGAAGAAGAAGACGGAAGAGGAGGAGGGGGAGGAGGAGGAGGAGGAGGAGGAGGAGGAGGAGGAGGAAGAGAAGAAGAAACAAGTGAATGGTGGTGGTGCTAAGTTCAATTGGTTTTTACGGATGCTATAATGAAACCAAACAGTGCAAAGGACACGGTATCATTTGGCTCGAAACATTCAGGACCGTACATTTTTCTGATGTGTAAAAACAATGTTCTTAACTGCAGGCGCCACAGAGTTTTACAAGAGTTCTTTACTTCTATTAACCCGGCATGGTCTGCTGTGATCTGTAACAAGATCCTCCCCATATTCAACTAGCTTCCCACGCTGTGTACAATTATGCCAGTGCCGTATTTGTGAGATAATTGCCTTTATCTCTAGCCATCTTGAATTTATTTTTATGCGGTTCCTGCTCATTTCTCATACACTTGTTGGCCTGTTTGTATATTAATTCTAATTTATTGTTAAATATGAATGTCTACTGTACACTGTCGTGTGTTATGAGAATGTCACTCTAAGCTGTGGTGTGTTATGAGAATGTTCACTGAAATATGTTGTGTGTGATCAGCGTATTCCCTCCCAGCCCTAAGTGTTATGAGAATATCATCTCTAAATTGTGATGTGTCATGAGAATGTACCATGGAAGTTAGAAAGTTAGCCGACAGATCATCCTCATTGCACATCGAACCATTCAGTCCATAAGTGCTCTGATCCCCTCCTCAGCAAATCCCGGAGCGTGTAGCGGCTAACGACACCAGTTCTGTGTTGGTTTATCAATCTTCTTTGGCTTCCTGCGCAGTGTTCTTGTTTGGCCACCCCTCTTTTAATTTGCTGTTCTCGCAGTCTGGTCATGGTTGTATATTCACAGTCATCACCACAATGTACCATATAAGCTACGGTGTTTTATGAGAATGTCGCCTCCAATCTGTAATGTATAATGAAAATTTTCCCTCTAAGCGGTCCTGTGTTAAGATAATGTCCGAACTAAGCTGTGGTGTGTTATGAGAATGTCCAATTTAAGTTGTGATGTGTTATAGGAATGTCCTCTCTAAGTTGTGGTGTGTTATGGAAATTTCCTCTCTAAGCTGTGGTGTGTTATGCGAATATCCTCTCTAAAACTTAGTGTGTTTTGAGAGTGTCCTCTTTAATTTGATGTGTGTTACAAACATATTTCTTCTAAGCTGTGATGTATTATGAGAATGTCCCCTCTCCATTATGATATGTTATGAACAAAATTCCACTTTGCGAGCTACGAGTATTAGCATTACAGCGAACTCACACTTGACTATTGTGCAGATTTCTTCATATATATAACGCTGATTCAGAAATACGAAGGCCGTTAATAAAAATGTGAACTCCAGCTCAAACTTGTGAAACTTTTATTTAGTATAGAAGGTATTCAGACTATTGTGACGCGAAACACTTGTCTCAGCAGTTGTGTGTTTAGAATCGGTATCATCTCGGCAAAATACCTTCTGTAAAACATGCCAAGAACCCCAACAACCATGAAAGAAATGCATCCATACGACAAGATCTGAATATTGAAGAAGGTTGGCTACTAAAGACGACAAAACAAAGAAAACTGAAATATTCTGGTCGCTTGAAACGTCATGAAAGTTTGGAGAGAACAATAATGGAGGTGTATATGCCTCTTGTATATGATTATGGAACCTTCTCGTGAATAACTGAACTTTTCAATGGATGTTAAATTTGGCCGTCTGTGAAATTTGGAGAACTCCTGTGTCAGTTTGTTAAGCTTGGAGAACTCCTGTGTTCATTTTTAAGGCTTGGAAATAATCTGTGTCCGTTTGTGAGGCTTGGAAATTATTTTATGTCGTTTATAAGGCTTGGGGATCGTCTGTGTCCATTTGTGAGGCTTGGAGATCTACCGTGTCCGTTTTTGAAGCATGGATATATCTTGTTTTTAGTGTGTGACGCTGAAGGATCTTATATTATTCATTTGTGGGGCTTGGTGATGCTTACTGTCCGTTTGTTTGAATCAGACATCTTCTGTGTCCATTTGTGTCGCTCATCCCCGTCCATTTATATATCTTGGAGATCTTTTTCCATCTCTAAACATGTTACTGTATTTGTAATTTCAGATGCAAATTCTGATACAAACTAGTTAAACTAATGACTAACGCAACAACAACTATCGTTACATTATTTGTGATATTTCCGAGCTTGTGAGGGAAAATTCACTTAATGATTGACTCTTGTGAATGTATATTAAAGTAAGCACATTTTCATATCACGAAGCCATTCTGATAATTGCAACAGAAAGTCAAAACAACGGACTCTGAATAACACGGAAACAGAGATAATGGTAACTATACAGAAAAAAATTGTCTCCCGGCTGCGTGGAGAAGGAGTTGCGGTCGCAGTTCGTGGTCCCGCATACCGCGTTTTTAGCACATTTGCGGGCGATTTGGCAACAGACCGCCTTGTGTTGTTTGTTTACGAAATGGTATGTGTGCTGGTCGTTCAGAAAGCAATGGCAAACCAATGATCGTACACTTGCCAAGAGATCACAAATTGCAAAAAAAATAAATAAATATTCCTGGTGGTGACTGCGACGTCCTGTAAAAGGATATGCAACTAACTTTAATCTGCTATGATCTAACTTTAATCTAACTTTAAATTGCCAGGAAAAGAGTTTTAAAAGCTATGTTGAGCCAATCCTGATGTTCGGAAGCAAATCATGGACAGTTAGCAGACACGTGAGGCATAATGTGGAAACTGTGGAAGTGGTTTCATAGAATGATGAGAACGCCATAGACTTATGGAAAGAGTGATGAAAATAAAGTTAACTTCCCAAAAAGAACTTGTTGATCGCGTCAGAAGAAGTCAGTTCATATTCTGTAGGCATGGTATGAAACAGAGAATCTGGAGGGAAGGAGAGGCAGAGGAAGACCAAGAGGGAAGATCCTGGACAGTTTGACATTGTGGCATGGCGGAACATCGGTATTAGAAATGATAGACAGGACACGAGGCAGAAGGTTGTGTGACAGACGTCATTACCAACTCCAGGGACTATAATAAAGAAGCAGCCATTCTGGGCGTTTGGCGCCAAGCTCATGTTTATGATAAGTCTGAATCACACGAATACCTGGATGCTTGGCCACGTGGTATGGTCGAGACAGAAACACGGAGCTGATCCACGAATTTGGTGATCGAGTGAGATGGCATAACATGACCGCCCACGCTTATCGGCATGGCACATGATGGATGGATGGAATCACACGAAGAGGAAATGTCGTAGGTAACTGTGTGTACGACCAGGGACCCTTAACAAATTCAGTGCCAAACAAAAATTGGGTTTGGAAAAAATTTTAAAAAATGGATGTTGGAAAATGGGGAGTAGTGACGTGTCACAGTTATCACTTTAAAGTTGTTAATATGGTAGTTAACATGTTGTATTCATCACCATGTGCCATACCGATAAGCGTAGACGGTCATGTTTCGCCATTTCACTCTATCACCAGAGTCGTGGATCAGCTCAGTGTTCATGTCGCGATCTTGCCACGTGGCCGCCAAGCCATCCAGGTATTTACTTCTATGCCTTCCCTTGTTCTTTTCCCCTTAATTTTACCGGTTGTCACTAAGTTCTCAAATTTATTTCTTCTCATAACGTGACCAAAAAATGTTGACTGTCTACGTCTAATTTTTCTAATCAGTTTAGGATTTTAATTTGTTTCTTGTAGAATTTGGTCATTGGTTTTTCTGTATGTCCATGGTATTCTTTGCATTTTTATCAGAAACCACATTTCCACAGTCCTCAGATGTTTTTCAGCCTGTTTGCTCATTTTCCACGCTTCACATCCATCCAAAATCACAGCTTTACAAGTTGTATTATACATCAAATTAAAGGGAGCTGCATAATGAAAACTACTGTATATAAGCTCATGGCTAATAAGGTAAGTCGCTTAAGACGATTAGTCAGCCCATGGCACTGAATCAGTTAATGGAAACCAAAAATAATAGCAACGTAACCAAGCAAGCCTTTGCTGTTAGACAACTTAGTAGGGTTGACTTGCCCGAGCCTCCCTCTACCCGTGGATAATCTTAGCTGATAAATACAATCCATCAGGAACACGTTTTCAGTAAACAAAAGAAAATAATTCAGCCAAGCAGTATAAAAGAAGGCTCCTGCCATTCAAGAAAAATGTGAAAGAAGCCCAGCTGACGAAAAACGCAGAGACACAACAACAAAGGAAGGAAAGAAACAAAACTACAGATGTTGAAACATATGTAAAGACGACGCAACAACACAAAGATCTTAATTATAGCCAACGATGAAGAAGCGGGTTGAAGCAGATCTAAGTTTTGGAAAAAAATGAATTTGAAATAGGAATTAGATGAAGAATGGCAGGATATTGAGAAAGTCGAATAGGCTCCGGATCGCTGAATTACATCTTTTCACATAGGATTGAGACGTGGGGTTGAGATACTGGTGTTGGATTGGGCACAGGTTGAGAAAATCTATTTATAGCATAACTAGAAAGTCTTTCCTTTAGAATAAACAGAGAAAAAAAAATGTAGGGAGACATAAAACAGCATGAAGAGATAAATTACAGACAGGGGTGAATAATATGGGAGAGGCATGAAACTACAATACAAAAATAGTAAATCATATGAGAGCCTGATGTGAGGTGGTTGAGGCAAAAAGGGGGAGAAGGAGAAGGCTGAGGAGGAGGAGAAGAAGAAGTATAATAATAATAATAATAATAATAATAATAATAATAATAATAATAATAATAGGAGGAGGATGACTCTGACATATACACTCTTTCACATACACACACTCTCTGTCATATGCACTCTTTCACATACACATACTCTCTCAGATACATACACACATACATACACACATACACCCACTATCTGACATACACACACTCTCTTATGTACACTCTCTCACATATATACACATAGACACTAACTCTCTATCATATACACTCTTTCAAATACAGTATCTCATACAAACACACTATTATCTAAACAATCTCTCACACATACACACACAGCCATATACACATACCCTATCAAAATCTCTAACAAACACACTCTCGTGCACTATCATGACCACATACCATCTCACATTCACACTATAGCACACACACTCTCTTTCTTTCTCGCTCACAATATCTCTTATCCATATTCTCTATCTCTCTTTTTCTCTCTCTCAGACACATACTATTTCATTCCTACATACTTTCTATCCCATATAGTTCTCACATACATATTCTCTTACACACAGTCTCTATCTCCGCCTTTCACTTTTCTCTACCCCCTCACCCTCTCTCTCCTCTCGCTTCTCTCCCCTCACTATCTCCCCTATTTTCTCTCCCCCTCTCTCCTCTCTCCTTCTCTTTCCTCTCGGTCTCCCCTACACCCTCTCTCTCCCACCCTCTTGTCTCCCCCTCTCTCTTCTCTCTTCTGCTCTTTTCTCCATGTCTCCATCTCTATCCCATCTATTCTCTCTCCACTCTGCCTCCTCTCTGCCCCCCCTCTATCTTCTCTGTCTCCTCTCTGTCTCCCCCTTTATCTTCCCTCTCTCTTTTCTCTCCCCCCTCTCTTGTGTCTCCCCTTTCTCCCCCCTCCCTCTCCTCCTCTCTTTCACTCACACTGTGTCAGACAGAACTAAAACATACGGTTTCTAGATACCCACAGGATCATATTTCCTCACGTAAGAGAGTAGAGCCAGCCTCAGATTCCCTATGAAGACGCCAGGGCCGTGACTCTCACGCTGGGTAGTTCAATTACTGTCACTGACAAACCAGACCATATTTAGGCTTTCCATGGTCTCAGATTGACACTTCTGTAAAGTAATCTTCTTCTGAAGTAGTCTTCTACAATCCTGGTTTATCGCTGAGTATACTGCAGGTTAGTGGGAGAATCTTCTACAAATCCTGATTTATCGCTGAATATACTGCAGGTTAGACATGCCACTGAAAGAATTGTATTAGAGATTCACCCAGGTACATTGTAGACACGCCACTAAAAGAATTGTATTCTAGATGCACCCATGTACATTGTAGACACGCCACTAAAAGAATTGTATTAGAGATTCACCCATGTACATTGTAGACACGCCACTAAAAGAATTGCATTCGAGATTCACCCATGTACATTGTAGACACGCCACTAAAAGAATTGTATTAGAGATTCACCCATGTACATTGTAGACACGCCACTAAAAGAATTGCATTCGAGATTCACCCATGTACATTGTAGACACGCCACTAAAATAATTGTATTCTAGATGCACCCATGTACATTGTAAATACGCCACTGAAAGAATTGTATTCGAGATTCACCCATGTACATTGTAGATACGCCACTGAAAGAATTATATTCGAGATTCACCCATGTACATTGTAGATACGCCATTGAAAGAATTGTATTCGAGATGCACTCATGTACATTGTAGATACGCCACTGAAAGAATTGTATTCGAGATGCACCCATGCACATTGTAGACACGCCACTGAAAGAATTGTATTCGAGATTCACCCATGTACATTGTAGACACGCCACTGAAAGACTTGTATTCGAGATGCACCCATGCACATTGTAGACACGCCACTGAAAGAATTGTTTTCGAGATGCATCCATGTACATTGTAGACACGCCACTGAAAGAATTGTATTCAAGATGCACCCATGCACATTGTAGACATGCCACTGAAAGAATTGTATTCGAGATGCACCCATGCACATTGTAGACACGCCACTGAAAGAATTGTATTCGAGACGCACCCATGCACATTGTAGACACGCCACTGAAAGAATTGTATTCGAGATGCACCCATGCACATTGTAGACACGCCACTGAAAGAATTGTATTCGAGATGCACCCATGCACATTGTAGACACGCCACTGAAAGAATTGTATTCGAGATACACCCATGCACATTGTAGACACGCCACTGAAAGAATTGTATTCGAGATACACCCATGTACATTGTAGACACGCCACTGAAAGAATTGTATTCGAGATACACCCATGCACATTGTAGACACGCCACTGAAAGAATTGTATTCGAGATACACCCATGCACATTGTAGACACGCCACTGAAAGAATTGTATTCGAGATGCACCCATGCACATTGTAGACACGCCACTGAAAGAATTGTATTCGAGATGCACCCATGCACATTGTAGACACGCCACTGAAAGAATTGTATTCGAGATGCACCCATGCACATTGTAGACACGCCACTGAAAGAATTGTATTCGAGATACACCCATGTACATTGTAGACACGCCACTGAAAGCATTGTATTCGCGATACACCCATGCACATTGTAGACACGCCACTGAAAGAATTGTATTCGAGATGCACCCATGTACATTGTAGACACGCCACTGAAAGAATTGTATTCGAGATACACCCATGCACATTGTAGACACGCCACTGAAAGAATTGTATTCGAGATGCGCCCATGCACATTGTAGACACGCCACTGAAAGAATTATATTCGAGATGCACCCATGTATATTGTAGACACACCACTGAAAGACTTATATTCGAGATGCACCCATGTACATTGTAGACACGCCACTGAAAGACTTGTATTCAAGATGCACCCATGAACATTGTAGACACACCACTGAAAGAATTGTATTCGAGATGCGCCCATGTACACTGTAGACATGCCACTGAAAGAATTGTATTCGAGATACACCCATGTACATTGTAGACACGCCACTGAAAGAATTGTATTCGAGATGCACCCATGTACATTGTAGACATGCCACTGAAAGAATTGTACTCGAGATGCGCCCATGTACATTGTAGACACACCACTGAAAGAATTGTATTCGAGATGCGCCCATGTACATTGTAGACACACCACTGAAAGAATTGTATTCGAGATGCGCCCATGTACATTGTAGACATGCCACTGAAAGAATTGTATTCGAGATGCGCCCATGCACATTGTAGACACGCCACTGAAAGAATTGTATTCGAGATGCGCCCATGCACATTGTAGACATGCCACTGAAAGAATTGTATTCGAGATGCGCCCATGCACATTGTAGAGTCTGGGAGCTTGTCCTATACATATTGTTGACATGGCCGGTACACGCTGGTATAGTTGTGTGTCGCTTGTTCTTAACATGGAGACAAATATATTTGAGGTCAAACCAGAGAATACACAGGTCTGCATGGCCGAATTGATAAGAGCGCTCATTCTTAAACATCCGGTGTGCTGACGCTGAGGTAGTGCATTTAATTCCTTCACCGGTCAGTCGGACTAAAATGTTGACTTCTCGTCCTTGACTTTGGGGACGTAAATTACAAGTACCTTTGAAGTCGAAGTGGGTTTGCCTAATAGCATGGGATACTGGTATTAGGGGAACCTAATCCACACGCTAAATTCAGTCCAGTGCACTAGAACTAGTAATGAATAAATCACCAAATAACAAAAAGTAGATTGTGAGCATTACTAGATCACGATTACAAGTAACCAAATAGACATTGTGGCTAAAGCCTTCGTCAACACAGAACAAACAAACACAAACAGACACACAACTACTCTGAAAACACTTAAAAAAAAAAATTTGCATATCCTTTACAGGACATCGCTGTCAACAGCAGCATCTTTCAGCTGATTGTTGATTTCTTGGCAAGATTACGCTCAGTAGTTTGCCATAGCTTTCTGAGCAGCCGGCTCAGTTATCCCCCAAGTCACCAGCGGGGGTCGAACCGCTTCCAGCTCTCGCCCGCTACGAGACTCTGCGTGATAAACGGGATTACGGAGAAAGTGTTGTAACCCCTCGGCCAGAGAGATCGGCCTGAAAACACTACATGAGAATATTAAAGTTACATATCTGTATCCTTGATTGGCTGAATACGTCTTGAGCCACTATCAGTGGATGGAATTAACCGGATGTATGATTCAGGCGGTCACTGGACTAAAGGTCAAGAACGCCAGAAGCTCTGTGATTGGCTTAGCTTCCCGACGGGTGGACACCGAATGGTAGGATGGGGGGGGGGGGGGGGGGGCCGCCAAGGGGAACGAAAGATAAAGATAGGGATTAGTAGAGCACTATAGCCGGCACTGTGGCGAAGGTGTCACAGACGCAGTTCGCAATTACGTATCCAATGCTTGAAACAAATCTCTGAGCGATTTGAATGATGACCACCCTGCGTTTGTTTTCATAAGATAGTACAAGTGCCGGTCGCTCAGAAAGCAATGACAAACCACTGAACGCAAACTTGCCAATAAATCACAAACAGCAAAAATAATATTGGGACTGACGGCGACGTTCTGTAAAGGATATGCAACTAATTTTTTAAATGGACTATACACATGCGGGAATGGGGTGGGTGGGGGGGGGGGGGGTGGAAGTTAAATGAAACTGTGTTGGACACTGAGGCCGTTAGGGGAGAGTGAGCCCAACTGGAAGATGAGACAGTTTTCCAATGCCTTACGATCGTGTTCGTGAGATGCGCACGATTTAATCGTCACCACATGTATGTCGGCTACACCACAGTGGTCAGAACTGTTGGAGTGTATGGGTACTGGTTTCTGGACACCACTGTTGATATCAGAGAGGTGTTGCCTAAACCTGTCAGCCAGACATAGACCTGTCTCTCCGATATATCTCATATCACAACGTGTGCGGATGATCGCATAGATAACATTGCAACTCGTGCATGAGAAACCCTCACGGATGTGGAAAGTAGTCTTAGGGAATGTCAGACTCTGGGTTATAAGTACATGAGGCAGGTCTTACAACGTGATCGAAGACAAGTCACCGTGCCAAAAAGACACTTTTGAGGTTGGGGGTAGACTGCTGCTATGGACCAGCACATCCCTGAGGTTACGATCCCGCCTGTAAGCCACCAGGGGGTTCTCTGAAAATACATCGCGAGTGACCGGGTCTGCCTGGAGAATATATAGGTGCCTTAGGAGGATATTCTTGGCAGCACTATTATGGGGATGGTAGGTTAGTGAGAGGAAAGGTCTATTATTTCTGGAGGAGAGAGCCTCGGCACGATTATAAGTAGTAGAACCTGTATGGACTACACTTAAGTTCAACGCTAGCGAATGCACACAATTACAAGCCCGAGAATAATGTAACTAGGCTTTAGTCTGGAGCCCACAATCACACGGAACAGAGAAAATCAATTTGAGAACCCTTGAGGCCACTAAGACAGTTCACAAATAAACACACATAGTATTGTTTGGCGCTCATAGAAGGAGAAGAAGGAAGTAGAAGAAATTAGAGGACGCACTAGACAACATAACATTTGGAAAAAAAAAACACCCGAGAATAGTGTAACTAGGCTTTAGTCTGGAACCCACACGCACACGGAACAGAGGGAGACCTCAGACACACAAACCCGAGAATAGTGTAACTAGGCTTTAGTCTGGAGCCCACACGGAACAGAAGGGGACCTCAAACAGACAATGAAGGTTTAAAAGGCAAAAAGATCGACTTCATTGCACCGGGTGTTATCCCATATGGCTCGGTCTCTTTCCACAGGGCGGCCTTCCGAAATCGTTGCACAAATCATGAACTCCGTAGCTTCAACAACGACCCCCGGGAGTCTCCGAGAAAATGAACCGAATGTCGTAGCCCGGAATCGAACCCACAACCATCGGAGCGCGGGGCAGGCGACGTAACCACTTGACCACTTACACACAAAGAAGAGGAGTAGAGTCACACATGAATAATATGGGAGGACACAGACGGACTTGCACGGGGTAGCCAAGGTCAAGAGGACTTGGGCTGAACCGGCATGCCCTAATGGGAAATAACGGGCAACAGAAGAGGAAGAAGATGAATATTTCAAGTTCCGATTTGAAATATCCACAGTAACAAGAATACCAAAGTAAGATATCCCCTGTCTGCGCGAACAGCGTTCAGAAACAGTTTCGGCAGTTATTGATTTATTACAGCCAGGACAACAAGTCCTAATATAACCAGAGATCTCTGCCATAAAACCAAGACAAGTATGACAAGTATGTTTGCTTTAGGGAACCATGACTAGTCGAACTGAACTCAGTACAAGCGGATATGAGCCAGGGGATATCATGACCGCGGGAGGACGGGGGAGGCCCAGAATGAAATCAATCCTTCGAAGCACCCACTTGACTTGGTAGAGGAGCCGTGGTAGTGAGATGGCGGGCATGCTTGAATTCCACCCCGAAGGTGATGTATTCGAATCCTCCACGAAGTTGGTAACTTTAAATGGTTATGGGCTTCTGTGGTCGCCCAATCTAAAAATCTGTACCAGCAAATTAAATGGGAAGTAAAGACAACGGATGTGATATTGATCACACCAACCAATATCAACGGTACTGGCCAAAATATAAGGCTAGCACCATATACCCAATACCCTTCATGGCCTGGACGAGGGTCCCATATGACACTTACAGGACATGGAAGTATAGGGTGTACTTTTAATGACTGTGCAGTTTTTGAAAATATTGCCGTTCCAGGTTTTGTATTCACCATCTGTGGAGTTCATGCAACATAAAAGGTAAATACAAAACTTGGAACGGCGATATTTTCAAAAACCCCACAGTCATTAAAAATACACCCTGTAATAAGGTCAATGCATTTGTTTGTGCTCAAGAGAAAATAGTAGATATTAGAGGACGCGGAGAACCAACAGTAACTGTTAATACAATTTAGTTGCATGTTCTGTCTATACAGCACATCGCTTTCAACCCCAATATTTTTAGGCCGTTTGTGATTTTTTTTAGACAATTAACGTTCTGTAGTTTGCCATAGCCGGATCCATGGCGAAGGATTACGGACTCAGTTCGTAATTCTGCATACCGCGTTCGAAACACAGCTGCGGGCGATTTGGCAACAGACCGCCTTGCGTTTAGTTTTTCTTATAAAATGGTATGGTTGCCGGTCGTAAAGAAAGCAATGGCAAACTATTGAACGTAAAAACTGGCCAAGAAATCATAAACAGCCCCAAAAAGGTTGAGGTTGATTGCAACGTCCTGCAAAGGATGTGGAACTAACTTTTTTGTATGCCATTGATTTCTGAACGGACGGTGCTCATACAATTGAGAAAATCAACGCAACACGATCTGCTCTAACAAGCGTCAGCGGCCGTCTTCGAACTTGATATGTCGAATATTTGAAACTTCATTCACTACCCTAAAGTCACAGACGCACACGGCAGTTGAGGTTATAGGGACTAAACAGAGTGCACATATAAAATGTGAAGATAATTAGAGACATGGGTTAGTAATAGAAAAATGTGGAAGCGAATCGGGCAGATAGCAAAGGAAAGATTACGGGAGTGGCTTGGCGTGTGATTATCTACAGCCGATGTGAAGTAGGAATAGAGACAATGTTCACGTGGGACAAGACAACAGAAAGACAATATATTAGAAGATATCAAAATAGAACACACTGTAGGAACTGCTCGGATTAATAGAAAAATAGGAGGCAGGGAGAACATTTCTTGACAGTCCAGAAATATGGCACCTCCAGCTTTCAATATGCGAGGGAGCTTCAATTGAAAACTTGAAATGTGTGTGTGTGAATATATTCTGAAAAAGTAAAGAACAAATGTATCATTTTTCGATGTATTCACCAATGCCTTCAATGCAAGTCCTCCAGCGCCGATAAAGTGCTTGGATTCCTGCATAAAAAAAATTCCCTTCGTCGCGTGTGTAAACACTCTTGCACCAACGGCTGTACCTCTTCATAAGACCGAACAGTTTTGAAAGTTTCTACTAAACTCGTACACTTACTGGACTGACATGCATGCATTACCATACTGGACCTTCATTCGCCAATACATTTCTATAGGTTTCGCCCCTTCACTAATTAAAAAAAAAAACGATAGCAGAACGCTGTTCCTCTTTGGTGCATGTCTAAAGTGGGGCAGCCAACTTTAGGCTGTCATTATGATGTCACCGTGTCCATCTGCAAAGTGATATCACGTGCTGAACACTCTTGGCATCTTTAACAACAATATTGACAGGTTACAAGACAATGACATGGATATTGTAATTGCTATGACACTTTAAAGGTGTTCATGTGAAGCCTCCTCGTATAAATGGACACATTCTCCCGTAGAGTGAGGGCGGATGTGATCCATGGTTGCCCATGGTAGTTAGCAAGAACATTAATTATGACGGTGACTAAATTAAGTGAAACAAGTCTCACAACAGGAACCCGTTGTGGGTAAATGATGTGATAGAACCATCATATTTTGTAGTGCATGGAGGAATAGGTGGTCAGTCTTTCCTTCGGGTAGTTGAATGTCGAGATCTGACACCAAACCCTTGTCTCCTCGCGCTCAAGCCATTGTTAACATAACCTCATAACCACCACACCAATGCGCCCGCTGAGACACTGTATAAGAAGAGAAAACTGAACATATTCTAAGACTGATCGGAAAAGTGACAAGATGAGACAGGGAGAACGTTTCTAGACAATTTTACATTATGGCATGTCCGGATATCAATACATAAATTGACATGTTGTGCTGTTTGAGTGGGGGATGTTGTGAAGCGTTGTAGCCCAGGCTAGTTAGCAAGAAACTTGATTACGATGAAGACTCCATTACTTTCAATTATTTATCTTGCTGTCTTTCTAATTTGCAATCCTGGTTACGTGCTTATTTATGTCATTGTTTTGTCTTTATTCAAGTGTTTGTATGCTTTCTGGTGAAGATCGACCCGACCTCATAAACCTGGTTTCGGAGATTACGTTCAGAAGTAAAGGGGCGGGGCTAACTTGAAGGTCCGCTTTTGGCGTTGACGAAATAAAGAACCGCATCATAGTATACACACCTCTGATTGTAGGGTAGTGTTTTCGACGCATAGTCTTCTTGGATACTTACGAAAAACGTGGATTTTGTGCAAGTTGCTTAGGTTAAGAATACCGCGGCAGTTATAAATCAAACGAATGAATAAATGCGCGAACTTTATTTTCAAATGACCATAAATAGAGCACGAACGAGAGTCTTATATTCGACCAATCCATCCATAAGTCTTTCACACAGCAAGTACATAAATAACAGGTCTTATATTCGACCCTTCCATCCATACGTCTTTCACACAGCAAGTACATAAATAACAATAATTTGCTCCGAAGCTGTTGTCTGCTTTGGATCTGTGATGGCGGCATTACATTTTGTAGATCGGAGAGCAAGGAGGACAGGTAGCTCATCTTTCCCTAGATTTAACAAGCAATGAACCTAGCCTCGAAACTGCGCTCGACAGTGTTCATGACAATACCAGCACAGTTCGCTATAAACTTCGCTAGCGCTCCCACCCAGCAGTGACATGTTACGTACACATATTGCAAACAGCAGGCCAAACACGCTGCAAAAACGCCAACATTAGGGCACATAACAAGCACGAATATTTATGTTATATGATACAGTATTTTGTCATACATGCGAATTGGGGTCAGTGCCGATGCCATAGGGTTCGTGGGCTAAGTGAGATTCTCCGAGCATCTATGACGGGATGCATGACTCGACCACTTATTAAAGTATCCATGTGCAATGACGACGATCCTTAACCAACCAACCAACCAACCAACCAACCAACCAACCAACCAACCAACCAACCAACCAACTAACCAACCAACCAACCAACCAACCAACTAACCAACCAACCAACTAACCAACCAACCAACCAACCAACCAACCAACCAACCAACCAAACAACTAACCAACCAACCAACCAACCAACCAACTTGCAGAAGAAAAATCTTGTTGGAATGGATATGATAACCTCAGATTAAAATGTCGTGATCTGGCCCATCTGATGGTCTAACAACCCCTAACACTCAAATTGTATCTCCAAAGATTTACATTAATTTTACACTGATTACTAAACAGCATATTACTGATATGTATGTACGTCATATGTTCAATTTTCAAATTCACAGAAAGGTGCTGCGATAGAGAGAACTATAGACAGACAGATAGACACATACATATAGTCAGATATATAGAGAGCCAGACAGAAAGACTGCCAGGCTATAGAAAATCAGACAGATAGCGAGATAGTTAAACACACAGACAGACACTCAAACAGACAGATAGACACGCATACAGACAGACAGACAGAACGATAGCCACACTGATAATAAGATGTTAGACAGACAGGCAGACAGACAGATAGACAGACAGACAGGCAGGCAGTCAGGCAGACAGACAGCGGGCGGGCGGGAGTAGTTAGAAAGGCGCAAAACGGGTATGATTTGCCGGAGCCTCCGGCAATTGACCTTGACCTCGGCTGATTTTCACTCCCCCTCGGTCCTATAGTTGGGTGGTGTAAGGGGTGATATCTAGGTCATATCTAAGGGCGATAATTCTAAGATTTTATGTTTCTAAGGGCAGATAACTATTGAGTGAGAGTATAAAAATTTTAATTAATTATAAAAAAATAAAATAAAATAAATAAAAAATAAAAATAAATAACGACGGGGTGCGGGGTGGTGGCGAGGGGGTGGGCGCCTGGGGTGAGACTAGGCTGTTCAGGTTTAAACACTATCATCACAGGGTTACAAATGAAAACCTTAAAATGTAATGATGGTCGATATTATTGATATTAGCGGGTATAGCTTAGTGAAATTCATTGGTGAGGGATGGGTAGCGGCTATTAGTGCTATGTAGAGTGTCGTAGTGGCATATACACTATCATCACAGGGTTACAAATGAAAACCTTAAAATGTAAAGATGGTCGATATTATTGATGTTAGCGGGTATAGCTTAGTGAAATTCATTGGTGAGGGATGGGTAGCGGCTATTAGTGCTTTGTAGAGTGTCGTAGTGGCATATACACTATCATCACAGGGTTACAAATGAAAACCTTAAAATGTAAAGATGGTCGATATTATTGATGTTAGCGGGTATAGCTTAGTGAAATTCATTGGTGAGGGATGGGTAGCGGCTATTAGTGCTTTGTAGAGTGTCGTAGTGGCATATACACTATCATCACAGGGTTACAAATGAAAACCTTAAAAAGTAAAAATGACCGATAATATTGATTTTAGCGGGTATAGCTTAGTGAAATTCGTTGGTGAGGGGTGGGTAGCGGCTATTAGTGATTTTTAGAGTGTCGTAGCTGCCTATACACTATCATCATACGGGGTACAAATGAAAACATTAAAAAGTAAAGATGGCCGATTTTAATGATTTTAGCGGGTATAGCTTACTTAAATTTATTAAGGGGTGGGTAGCGGCTAGTAGTGCTATGTAGAGGGTCGCAGTGACTTATTCACTAACATAACACGTCTTACAAATGAAACCTTGAAAGCTAAAGATCGCTGATTGTAATGGATATAGTGTAGTATCATTCGGCGGTAAGGGGTGGGTACCAGGTATTAGTGGTCAAGCAGTGGTCAAGCAGTGGTCAAGTGGTGGTCAAGTAAGGAAAATTTTTGGGAAAAGTGATTGTAATGATATGATGATGCTTAAAGGGTGGTAAATTAGTGGTCAAGTAGTGGTCAAGTAGTGGTCAAGTGTTGGTCAAGTAAGGAAAATTTTAGGGAAAAGTGGTTATAATGATATTGTGATGATTAAAGGGTGGTAAATTAGTGGTCAAGTAGTGGTCAACCAATGGTCAAGTAGTAGTCAAGTGAGGAAATTTTAGGGAAAAGTGGTTATAATGATATGGTGATGATTAAAGGGTGGTAAATTAGTGGTCAAGTAGTGGTCAGCCAATGGTCAAGTAGTGGTCAAGTGGTCGAGTGACCACTTAAATTGTAGATGACGATGTCCCTAAGATTATGGTAGTGGTTAAAGTGATCGATGACATGGTCAAGTAGCGGTCAACCAGTGGTCAAGTGGTCGAATGATCACTTAAAAGGTAGAGAAAAGTACTATATTGAAACGGTGATGGTAAAATGGTCGACAACGTGGTCAAGCAGTGGTCAAGTAGTGCTCAACCAGTGGTCAACCGCTCAAGTGAGAAAATTGTAGGGTATGGTACGTGTAGTGAAACAGAGATGAATAAATTAAGTAGTGACGTTGTCAAGTAGTGATCAAGTAGCGGGCAAGTACTGGTCAAATGGTCGTGTGACCACTTAAATTGAAAGGGAAAGTACGTGTAGTGAACCTGTGTTGGTTAAAGTGATCGATGACGTGCTCAAGTAGTGGCCAAGTAGTGGTAAATGGTCGAATGACTACTTAAATTGTCGGTGAAAGTAGGTATGGTGACATGGTGATGATCAAGAGTTGGTCAAGTGGTGCTCAAATAGTGGTCAAGTAGTGGTCAAGTAGTCGAATGACCACTTAAATTATAGGGTATGGTACGTGTAGTGAAACGGTGATGGTAAAATAAGTAAGGACATAGTCAAATAGTGGTCAAGTACTGGTGAAATAGTGATCAAGTGGTCGAAGGATCACTTAAATTGTAGGGTATGGTATGTGTAGTGACATGATGATGGTTAAAGTGATCGATGAAATGATCAAGACGTTATGCCGACTGCTAAGTTCAGAAAGTAATGTCCTTACTATCGGCAATTTCCCTGACAGGAGCGCCTCGAGCACTGATTTTGTATTGATCAATAGCACCTAGTGGTACATTCAACACACATGGACAATAGTTACATCCGGTCAAAGATGGCGTCGCACCCTATCACACATGGGTAATTGCTACAACCAAACTACGTCTCATTCACTAAAACTGGTCAAATATGGTGTCACATCCGGCCACAGGGGTAATGGGACATCTGAGACACGTGGTTAAGAGGGAAACTATAGAAAAAGGGTGTCCTATCGGTTGTCGAGTCAGGGAACCTAACGTATGATGATCACTGTGTAAAGGAGTGAATACACTGCATCATCAACACTGCATCATCACCACTGCATCCGAAGGGTAAAATGGTCACCCCCTTCTCTCTCTCTTTTCTATAACCGTGTAGTCCTAGTGTTATCCGGTTACACCAAAGGACACCCGAGCATCAACACAACAAACTGCCCCGATTCAACCTTAGGCAATGCACGTAACATGACAGGTCACATGTCCGCCGTCATAATCAGCGACGTTATCACGTATCAAATTAGATAGCCACACTTTCATTTCCTTTCTATGTGTCCATAGTGTCTTTACATCTTTCTCCAGAAAACCATTTTCAAGACCAATATATGTTATTTGTCAGTGTACCTGCTCAGTGCCACACTTCACAACCAGACAAAAATACACGTTCTATGTACCACTTCAACCGTCAAATAAGAAAATATGTTAGACAAAATATTAAAATTATTGGTCAAATACAGAAATATATCACCCAAACTTATAAAAAGTAGGAACATATGTTAACCAAATGGAAAATATCTTAGCCAAATAGGAAAATTTGTTAGCCAAATAGAAAAAATATTGACCACGTAACGATATATCTTGTCCACACTTATGAAAAGTAGGGAAATTTGTTAGTCAAATGAGAAAAAAGATTGTCCAAGTAACGAAATATCCCCCAACAAACTTAGGAAAAGTACGAAACTTTGTTAAGCAAGTATGAAAAGGTATCGTCCAAACAGAGAAATATATCACCTAAACTTATAAAAAGTAGGAACATATGTTAACCAAATGGAAAATATCTTGGCCAAATAGGAAAATTTGTTAGCCAAATGGGGAAAATATTGTCCAAGTAACGAAATATCCCCCAACAAACTTAGGAAAAGTACGAAACTTTGTTAAGCAAGTATGAAAAGGTATCGACCAAGTAGAGAAATATATCACCCAAACTTATAAAAAGTAGGAACATATGTTAACCACAGAGAAAATACCTTGGCCAAATAGGAAAATGTGTTAGCCAAATAGAAAAAATATTGACCACGTAACGATATATCTTGTCCACACTTATGAAAAGTAGGGAAATTTGTTAGTCAAATGAGAAAAAAGATTGTCCAAGTAACGAAATATCCCCCAACAAACTTAGGAAAAGTACGAAACTTTGTTAAGCAAGTATGAAAAGGTATCGTCCAAACAGAGAAATATATCACCTAAACTTATAAAAAGTAGGAACATATGTTAACCAAATGGAAAATATCTTGGCCAAATAGGAAAATTTGTTAGCCAAATGGGGAAAATATTGTCCAAGTAACGAAATATCCCCCAACAAACTTAGGAAAAGTACGAAACTTTGTTAAGCAAGTATGAAAAGGTATCGACCAAGTAGAGAAATATATCACCCAAACTTATAAAAAGTAGGAACATATGTTAACCACAGAGAAAATACCTTGGCCAAATAGGAAAATTTGTTAGCCAAATAGAAAAAATATTGACCACGTAACGATATATCTTGTCCACACTTATGAAAAGTAGGGAAATTTGTTAGTCAAATGAGAAAAAAGATTGTCCAAGTAACGAAATATCCCCCAACAAACTTAGGAAAAGTACGAAACTTTGTTAAGCAAGTATGAAAAGGTATCGTCCAAACAGAGAAATATATCACCTAAACTTATAAAAAGTAGGAACATATTTTAACCAAATGGAAAATATCTTGGCCAAATAGGAAAATTTGTTAGCCAAATGGGGAAAATATTGTCCAAGTAACGAAATATCCCCCAACAAACTTAGGAAAAGTACGAAACTTTGTTAAGCAAGTATGAAAAGGTATCGACCAAGTAGAGAAATATATCACCCAAACTTATAAAAAGCAGGAACATATGTTAACCACAGAGAAAATACCTTGGCCAAATAGGAAAATTTGTTAGCCAAATAGAAAAAATATTGACCACGTAACGATATATCTTGTCCACACTTATGAAAAGTAGGGAAATTTGTTAGTCAAATGAGAAAAAAGATTGACCAAGTAACGAAATACCCAAACCAAACTTATGAAAAGTACGAAACTTTGTTAAGCAAGTATGAAAAGGGATCGTCCAAACAGAGAAATATAGCACCCAAACTTATAAAAAGTAGGAACATATTTTAACCAAAGAGAAAATACCTTGGCCAAATAGGAAAAGTTGTTAGCCAAAGGAGTAAAAAGATTGACCAAGTAACGAAATTCCCCAACCAAACTTAGGAAAAGTACGAAACTTTGTTAAGCAGGTATGAAAAGGTATCGTCCAAACAGAGAAATATATCACCTAAACTTATAAAAAGTAGGAACATATGTTAACCAAATGGAAAATATCTTGGCCAAATAGGAAAATTTGTTAGCCAAATGGGGAAAATATTGTCCAAGTAACGAAATACATCGTTCAAACCTACGAAAAGTACGAAACTTTGTTAAGCAAGTATCAAAAAGTATCGACCAAGTAGAGAAATATATCACCCAAACTTATAAAAAGTAGGAACATATGTTAACCACAGAGAAAATACCTTGGCCAAATAGGAAAATTTGTTAGCCAAATAGAAAAAATCTTGACCACGTAACGATATATCTTGTCCACACTTATGAAAAGTAGGGAAATTTGTTAGTCAAATGGGGAAAATATTGACCACGTAACGAAATACCCCCCAAAAAACTTAGGAAAAGTACGAAACTTTGTTAAACAAGTATGAAAAGGTATCGGCCAAACAGAGAAATATAACACCCAAACTTATGAAAAGTAGGAAACTTTGTTAGCCAAAGTGAAAAAACCTAGGTCAAGTAAGAAAATTCTGATAGCCAAATGTGAAAAGTGTCGGCCAAATACAGAAATAGCTCAACCAAACTTATAAAACGTAGGAAAATTGTTATTCAAACGGGAAAGCTATTGAACAACTAGGAAAATGTAATAGTCAAAGAAGAATAATATTGAACAAGTAATGAAATATATCATTCAAACTTATGAAAAGTAGGAAGCCTTGATAACCAAATGTGAAAAATATCACTCAAAGAGAGAAGTAGCTCGCCCCAACTTATAAAAAGTAGGAAAATTGTCGGCCAAAGGGGAAAAAGTTAGACCAAATACAGAAATATCTCGACCAAATTTATAAAAATCTAGGAAAAAATAGTACCCAACACAACTAAAAGGCTGACTAAAGTTATAAATCCAAACTTATAAAAATAACCAAATAGGAATACATATTGTCCAAGTACAGACATATATCAATCAAACTTATAAACTTGTCGTCCAAAGTGATAAAAAACAAAGAAAGGCTGTCAGCCAGTCTAAGAAATAGGTATGGAAAAGTAAGTCGACCAAGACTACAGAAGTTATATTTTTATTTCCTTTTTTTTTTTTTCTTTTTTTTTTCTGAACTTGGTCGACTTACTTTTCCATACCTATTTCTTAGACTGGCTGACAGCCTTTCTTTGTTTTTTATCACTTTGGACGACAAGTTTATAAGTTTGATTGATATATGTCTGTACTTGGACAATATGTATTCCTATTTGGTTATTTTTATAAGTTTGGATTTATAACTTTAGTCAGCCTTTTAGTTGTGTTGGGTACTATTTTTTCCTAGATTTTTATAAATTTGGTCGAGATATTTCTGTATTTGGTCTAACTTTTTCCCCTTTGGCCGACAATTTTCCTACTTTTTATAAGTTGGGGCGAGCTACTTCTCTCTTTGAGTGATATTTTTCACATTTGGTTATCAAGGCTTCCTACTTTTCATAAGTTTGAATGATATATTTCATTACTTGTTCAATATTATTCTTCTTTGACTATTACATTTTCCTAGTTG
The DNA here is from genome assembly GCA_963921405.1 of Cepaea hortensis. Classification (NCBI taxonomy): domain Eukaryota; kingdom Metazoa; phylum Mollusca; class Gastropoda; order Stylommatophora; family Helicidae; genus Cepaea; species Cepaea hortensis. The sequence goes on from OY992893.1 coordinate 71,592,681, forward strand.
TTCAATAGCTTTCCCGTTTGAATAACAATTTTCCTACGTTTTATAAGTTTGGTTGAGCTATTTCTGTATTTGGCCGACACTTTTCACATTTGGCTATCAGAATTTTCTTACTTGACCTAGGTTTTTTCACTTTGGCTAACAAAGTTTCCTACTTTTCATAAGTTTGGGTGTTATATTTCTCTGTTTGGCCGATACCTTTTCATACTTGTTTAACAAAGTTTCGTACTTTTCCTAAGTTTTTTGGGGGGTATTTCGTTACGTGGTCAATATTTTCCCCATTTGACTAACAAATTTCCCTACTTTTCATAAGTGTGGACAAGATATATCGTTACGTGGTCAAGATTTTTTCTATTTGGCTAACAAATTTTCCTATTTGGCCAAGGTATTTTCTCTGTGGTTAACATATGTTCCTACTTTTTATAAGTTTGGGTGATATATTTCTCTACTTGGTCGATACCTTTTGATACTTGCTTAACAAAGTTTCGTACTTTTCGTAGGTTTGAACGATGTATTTCGTTACTTGGACAATATTTTCCCCATTTGGCTAACAAATTTTCCTATTTGGCCAAGATATTTTCCATTTGGTTAACATATGTTCCTACTTTTTATAAGTTTAGGTGATATATTTCTCTGTTTGGACGATACCTTTTCATACCTGCTTAACAAAGTTTCGTACTTTTCCTAAGTTTGGTTGGGGAATTTCGTTACTTGGTCAATCTTTTTACTCCTTTGGCTAACAACTTTTCCTATTTGGCCAAGGTATTTTCTCTTTGGTTAAAATATGTTCCTACTTTTTATAAGTTTGGGTGCTATATTTCTCTGTTTGGACGATCCCTTTTCATACTTGCTTAACAAAGTTTCGTACTTTTCATAAGTTTGGTTTGGGTATTTCGTTACTTGGTCAATCTTTTTTCTCATTTGACTAACAAATTTCCCTACTTTTCATAAGTGTGGACAAGATATATCGTTACGTGGTCAATATTTTTTCTATTTGGCTAACAAATTTTCCTATTTGGCCAAGGTATTTTCTCTGTGGTTAACATATGTTCCTGCTTTTTATAAGTTTGGGTGATATATTTCTCTACTTGGTCGATACCTTTTCATACTTGCTTAACAAAGTTTCGTACTTTTCCTAAGTTTGTTGGGGGATATTTCGTTACTTGGACAATATTTTCCCCATTTGGCTAACAAATTTTCCTATTTGGCCAAGATATTTTCCATTTGGTTAAAATATGTTCCTACTTTTTATAAGTTTAGGTGATATATTTCTCTGTTTGGACGATACCTTTTCATACTTGCTTAACAAAGTTTCGTACTTTTCCTAAGTTTGTTGGGGGATATTTCGTTACTTGGACAATCTTTTTTCTCATTTGACTAACAAATTTCCCTACTTTTCATAAGTGTGGACAAGATATATCGTTACGTGGTCAATATTTTTTCTATTTGGCTAACAAATTTTCCTATTTGGCCAAGGTATTTTCTCTGTGGTTAACATATGTTCCTACTTTTTATAAGTTTGGGTGATATATTTCTCTACTTGGTCGATACCTTTTCATACTTGCTTAACAAAGTTTCGTACTTTTCCTAAGTTTGTTGGGGGATCTTTCGTTACTTGGACAATATTTTCCCCATTTGGCTAACAAATTTTCCTATTTGGCCAAGATATTTTCCATTTGGTTAACATATGTTCCTACTTTTTATAAGTTTAGGTGATATATTTCTCTGTTTGGACGATACCTTTTCATACTTGCTTAACAAAGTTTCGTACTTTTCCTAAGTTTGTTGGGGGATATTTCGTTACTTGGACAATCTTTTTTCTCATTTGACTAACAAATTTCCCTACTTTTCATAAGTGTGGACAAGATATATCGTTACGTGGTCAATATTTTTTCTATTTGGCTAACACATTTTCCTATTTGGCCAAGGTATTTTCTCTGTGGTTAACATATGTTCCTACTTTTTATAAGTTTGGGTGATATATTTCTCTACTTGGTCGATACCTTTTCATACTTGCTTAACAAAGTTTCGTACTTTTCCTAAGTTTGTTGGGGGATATTTCGTTACTTGGACAATATTTTCCCCATTTGGCTAACAAATTTTCCTATTTGGCCAAGATATTTTCCATTTGGTTAACATATGTTCCTACTTTTTATAAGTTTAGGTGATATATTTCTCTGTTTGGACGATACCTTTTCATACTTGCTTAACAAAGTTTCGTACTTTTCCTAAGTTTGTTGGGGGATATTTCGTTACTTGGACAATCTTTTTTCTCATTTGACTAACAAATTTCCCTACTTTTCATAAGTGTGGACAAGATATATCGTTACGTGGTCAATATTTTTTCTATTTGGCTAACAAATTTTCCTATTTGGCTAAGATATTTTCCATTTGGTTAACATATGTTCCTACTTTTTATAAGTTTGGGTGATATATTTCTGTATTTGACCAATAATTTTAATATTTTGTCTAACATATTTTCTTATTTGACGGTTGAAGTGGTACATAGAACGTGTATTTTTGTCTGGTTGTGAAGTGTGGCACTGAGCAGGTACACTGACAAATAACATATATTGGTCTTGAAAATGGTTTTCTGGAGAAAGATGTAAAGACACTATGGACACATAGAAAGGAAATGAAAGTGTGGCTATCTAATTTGATACGTGATAACGTCGCTGATTATGACGGCGGACATGTGACCTGTCATGTTACGTGCATTGCCTAAGGTTGAATCGGGGCAGTTTGTTGTGTTGATGCTCGGGTGTCCTTTGGTGTAACCGGATAACACTAGGACTACACGGTTATAGAAAAGAGAGAGAGAAGGGGGTGACCATTTTACCCTTCGGATGCAGTGGTGATGATGCAGTGTTGATGATGCAGTGTATTCACTCCTTTACACAGTGATCATCATACGTTAGGTTCCCTGACTCGACAACCGATAGGACACCCTTTTTCTATAGTTTCCCTCTTAACCACGTGTCTCAGATGTCCCATTACCCCTGTGGCCGGATGTGACACCATATTTGACCAGTTTTAGTGAATGAGACGTAGTTTGGTTGTAGCAATTACCCATGTGTGATAGGGTGCGACGCCATCTTTGACCGGATGTAACTATTGTCCATGTGTGTTGAATGTACCACTAGGTGCTATTGATCAATACAAAATCAGTGCTCGAGGCGCTCCTGTCAGGGAAATTGCCGATAGTAAGGACATTACTTTCTGAACTTAGCAGTCGGCATAACGTCTTGATCATTTCATCGATCACTTTAACCATCATCATGTCACTACACATACCATACCCTACAATTTAAGTGATCCTTCGACCACTTGATCACTATTTCACCAGTACTTGACCACTATTTGACTATGTCCTTACTTATTTTACCATCACCGTTTCACTACACGTACCATACCCTATAATTTAAGTGGTCATTCGACTACTTGACCACTACTTGACCACTATTTGAGCACCACTTGACCAACTCTTGATCATCACCATGTCACCATACCTACTTTCACCGACAATTTAAGTAGTCATTCGACCATTTACCACTACTTGGCCACTACTTGAGCACGTCATCGATCACTTTAACCAACACAGGTTCACTACACGTACTTTCCCTTTCAATTTAAGTGGTCACACGACCATTTGACCAGTACTTGCCCGCTACTTGATCACTACTTGACAACGTCACTACTTAATTTATTCATCTCTGTTTCACTACACGTACCATACCCTACAATTTTCTCACTTGAGCGGTTGACCACTGGTTGAGCACTACTTGACCACTGCTTGACCACGTTGTCGACCATTTTACCATCACCGTTTCAATATAGTACTTTTCTCTACCTTTTAAGTGATCATTCGACCACTTGACCACTGGTTGACCGCTACTTGACCATGTCATCGATCACTTTAACCACTACCATAATCTTAGGGACATCGTCATCTACAATTTAAGTGGTCACTCGACCACTTGACCACTACTTGACCATTGGCTGACCACTACTTGACCACTAATTTACCACCCTTTAATCATCACCATATCATTATAACCACTTTTCCCTAAAATTTCCTCACTTGACTACTACTTGACCATTGGTTGACCACTACTTGACCACTAATTTACCACCCTTTAATCATCACAATATCATTATAACCACTTTTCCCTAAAATTTTCCTTACTTGACCAACACTTGACCACTACTTGACCACTACTTGACCACTAATTTACCACCCTTTAAGCATCATCATATCATTACAATCACTTTTCCCAAAAATTTTCCTTACTTGACCACCACTTGACCACTGCTTGACCACTGCTTGACCACTAATACCTGGTACCCACCCCTTACCGCCGAATGATACTACACTATATCCATTACAATCAGCGATCTTTAGCTTTCAAGGTTTCATTTGTAAGACGTGTTATGTTAGTGAATAAGTCACTGCGACCCTCTACATAGCACTACTAGCCGCTACCCACCCCTTAATAAATTTAAGTAAGCTATACCCGCTAAAATCATTAAAATCGGCCATCTTTACTTTTTAATGTTTTCATTTGTACCCCGTATGATGATAGTGTATAGGCAGCTACGACACTCTAAAAATCACTAATAGCCGCTACCCACCCCTCACCAACGAATTTCACTAAGCTATACCCGCTAAAATCAATATTATCGGTCATTTTTACTTTTTAAGGTTTTCATTTGTAACCCTGTGATGATAGTGTATATGCCACTACGACACTCTACAAAGCACTAATAGCCGCTACCCATCCCTCACCAATGAATTTCACTAAGCTATACCCGCTAACATCAATAATATCGACCATCTTTACATTTTAAGGTTTTCATTTGTAACCCTGTGATGATAGTGTATATGCCACTACGACACTCTACAAAGCACTAATAGCCGCTACCCATCCCTCACCAATGAATTTCACTAAGCTATACCCGCTAACATCAATAATATCGACCATCTTTACATTTTAAGGTTTTCATTTGTAACCCTGTGATGATAGTGTATATGCCACTACGACACTCTACATAGCACTAATAGCCGCTACCCATCCCTCACCAATGAATTTCACTAAGCTATACCCGCTAATATCAATAATATCGACCATCATTACATTTTAAGGTTTTCATTTGTAACCCTGTGATGATAGTGTTTAAACCTGAACAGCCTAGTCTCACCCCAGGCGCCCACCCCCTCGCCACCACCCCGCACCCCGTCGTTATTTATTTTTATTTTTTATTTATTTTATTTTATTTTTTTATAATTAATTAAAATTTTTATACTCTCACTCAATAGTTATCTGCCCTTAGAAACATAAAATCTTAGAATTATCGCCCTTAGATATGACCTAGATATCACCCCTTACACCACCCAACTATAGGACCGAGGGGGAGTGAAAATCAGCCGAGGTCAAGGTCAATTGCCGGAGGCTCCGGCAAATCATACCCGTTTTGCGCCTTTCTAACTACTGGCGGGTCGGCCGGCCGACCGACCGACCGACCAACCAACCAACCAACCGACCGACTGACCGACCGACGACCGACCGACCGACCGACAGACAGACAGATAGATAGATAGATAGATAGATAGATAGCTAGCTAGCTAGCTAGCTAGATAGATAGATAGATAGATAGATAGATTAGATAGATAGATTAGATAGATAGATAGATAGATAGATAGATAGATAGATAGATAGATAGATAGATAGATAGATAGATAGATAGATAGATAGATAGACAGACAGATAGATAGATAGATAGATAGATAAATTGAGAATATCGAATACAAATCCGCGCTGTTGTACAAACAGATCACATTACTTTCCGAAGCAAAAGTTTCCATTGAAATATTCCCTCGTTTACAACCCAAAAATGCTTCAAAATGGACCCGCACATATACATATAGAAATATCTACAGTTCAGGAGAAATAATTTAAAAAAAAACTATCAGAAAAAATACAACAAACAACAGTATACAATGGTGCTTGTTATCACAAGGAAGGTGCAAATTGTTTTCTCACTTCATGAGGACGCGCTGGGATGTCGCTGGAGAAATCATCACACTCTCGGTGGGAATGCCATTAATGGTACTATAGATGTTGCCACAGTGGCGATTACATGTGGGAGAATGGGAGATGTACAACTAGTAACGTTGAAAGACAGACAGACAGACAGACATACTCTCTTTCTCTCTCTCGCTCTGCGTGTCTAATTCGACCCCCCCCCCCCCACACACACACACACTCAAACACATATTTTCTTATAGTCGTTGCCGTGTGGCGTTGACGATCTCGTCTGTCCACAGCGTTCTGTCTCGTGAGCTGCCAATCATTTCGGTTCTGATGTTCCTCCATATCATGATGTCAAACTGTTCACTATCTTGTCTCTTGGTCTCCCCCTGCCCCTCTCCCCTTCCAGCTTTCCGGTTGTGACAACAGACTCCGGCTTTCCTATCTCTTAACATGCCCAACAATAAAACCACATCTCTGCAGCTTCCACATTATTCCCTCATTTGTCTGGTAATTGTCCATGATTCGCTTCCGTACATCAGGACTGACTCCATTTAGCTGTTAAAACTTTCTTAATGCATCTTCTATCTACTGTTATTACAACACACGCACACACACACACACACACAAAGAGAAACATTCTGAGGGATAGATAGCTAGTTTTTTAGGCAAGCAAGCTGGCAGACAGACAGACAGACAGACAGACAAGCAGAGACAGATGGAAACAAGTAGAGACAGCAAGAGAGACAGGTGCAGACATACATACAGACAGACAGACAGAGACAAAGAGACTGAGAGAAACAGAGACAAACAGACCGAGACAAAGACAGACAGACAGACGGACAAACAGACAGACAGACATATAAACAGACAGAGAAGAGAGACAGACAGACAGACAGACAGAGGACACACCGGGGGGCACAAGAAGATGTAAACTAAATCAAAGCCCAGAGTGTGCAAACATTATCTGGAACTGAACAAAGAGCATCTTAGCAGGCACAAATATTGGCCCAGCCCAAGAAATTGTCGAAATCCGCACATCCTAGACACAGCGTCGGCAACCAACGGCACGCCTGCCATGTTTGGCACACCCAACGATTTATGGTGGCACGCTGCGTGAACTGGAATACAGTATATGATCTCTTTAAATAGTAATTTGTTTACTAGAATTCTTTATTGCAGCATCTAAGCCTAGTAAAGCTATTTTTAAAAAAATTTTTTATTTTATATCCCCGTAACATGAAAGTTTTTAGATAACGGAAATAAGAATATTCAAGCTAATGCAAAATAACCGAGTGAGTGTCAAGACACGATAATTGACGTTGATGAAGGTTTATTTCCTTGGCAACCTACCTTTCTCTCCCGACCACCCCCACCTCACCGCTACTCTATCGTTCTTTCGGTCTGGCCAGTACAGTACCTTCTTCAGTAGCACAAAAGTTGGTGTTGCTGTTAAGTAACACGACAGCGCTAAAATGACATAAGAAAGGCAAATAATTGATGTACGCTCCTTTTAAGACGTTTGAACAAACAGATATGTACTCATATTTATGGAAGACCATTCTTCTTTGTGACATAGAAAACAAACAACACGGACAAAAGGATCATGCAGTTTATGTTTTATGTCACGAAGAAAAATGAAAATTTCTTGGGAAGCCTCATTGGATGGCGGTGAATGCCCACGGTCTGCCCCTGCCTTCTCTTGAGGGCTGACCGGGATGTCTTCGGTTGTTCTAAATGGACCAGCTGGGATGGGGGTGACACAACATTGAGAGCTAACCCTCCTACGAAATACCTTGGAAGATTAATCCGGTAAACAAATGCCTGAAGAAGTCGGATGTGCCTGCCGAAAGGTGCAAATATCACAGCTCTGCTGTTAACAGGCACAACACAATTACGTCCGGAAAAAAAACAACATTCCCGATAAACGCAGAAGAAGAAAAAGTACAGTCCAGTCTTCAGTAGCATAAAAGTTGGTGTTAAGTAAAACGACACTGCTACAATAACTCAAGAATGGCAAACACTTGATGTATCTCGTTTCGAGATGGTTGGAGAAACTGATATGTACTCATATTTATGGAAGACCATTTTTCTTTGTGACATAAAAATAAACAACACGAACAAAAGGATCATGCTGTTTATGTGTGTGTCAAGAAGAAAAATGTCCTTCCATGAGTGGCTCAGAGAAGTTTCAACATCGTGTTGTTATTAGTGTTCTAAATACAACTGCAATAAGAAATGACGAATGACAAGTCAAAGAACAGCAATAAAAACCCAGCCGCATATCACAAACTCCACCGAGCATTGCCATAATATCGACAAAACAGACTGAATGTAATTTCCGAGTATTTCTACGGCGGCTGTGCACGTCAGAACGGGGGTCAAATCTGCAACATAAGAAAATACAAACTCAACGAGTGCAATAGGATAAAAGCGTTGCGAAGGTTGTTTTAATCTTGCTGGTGGGTGGGTGACGTTAGTGCGCGGTTCCAGACTTTCTTGTTTGTGAGGCTACTGAGAGAATATTAGTTTGTCAGCCAACGATGGAATAAACCGAGCAGTGGAAGTATATGATTAAATATTTGTCTATTCATAAAAGATAAATAGATGGACAGGAGAACAGACAGACAGACAGACAGACAGACAGACAGACAGACAGACAGACAGACAGACAGACAGACAGACAGACAGACAGACAGACAGACGGACGGACAGACAGACAGACGGACGGACGGACAGATAGATAGACAGCCAGACAGACAGAAAGGCTACTTTTGCCATGGCGATTCTTGTTCCAATCTCTTCAAGGCATCTCCCATCAGATGTTATTACTGTTCCGAGATAATTGTACCTATTCACTTGTTTAAGAATATTCCCATTTACTTGTATATTATTACATTGTGGTATTTCGTTCTTCCTAGTGACCACCATAATCTGTGTCTTTTTACAATTTAATTCTAACCCTAGTTGTTTGTTCACTGTGTGTAACAACCGCATATACTAAATTTTGCAGGTCCTGTTCATTGTCTGCAATCAAGACTGTATCATCTGCATATCTAATGTTATTGATGCATCGTCCCCCAATGTTGATTCCTTCCATATCTTCAATATTTCTGAAAATAATTTCACTGTACAGGGAAAACAGATCTGGTACAGAGGTGCACACATAATGAGGTACACTCACGGGGATACACAGAGTGAGTGTGACAGAAGGAAGGACACCTACAAGGATACACAGAGTGAGTGTGATATTTGTCTTTCGGGATCAAGCTTGCCATCACCATCAACCAATTCTGCAACCAATCAAGAAAGAACATACTCGAATTGACGAGGTTCTGTCCGGAACAACAACAACAACAACAACAACAACAACAACAACAACAACAACAACAACAACAACAACAACAACAACAACAACAACAACAACAACAACAACAACAACAACAACGCAGCCGGCCACGACTACAACGACAACTACGACACGACACAATTAGCCAGAAACAGCCCGAGGGGTTCAGACCGTATGTCCAGTGTACAGCAGACATCAGTGGCAAAGAACTATGGCGTCCAGATCTAGCTAGATAAAACTGTTAGAATTCAGCTGAAGGCAATAGCTCAGAGCCAATTGCATCAGAGAAACTCAAAGATAATATTCCCCACCGCAGCTTGTTCCTAGAGCACGGTGGTAGAAAGGTTAGTGTGCTTTGCTTACTAAGACAGTGACCCGGCTTAATTCCAAGCAATATCAGGTTTACCCCCGATAAGCAGATCTCTTCGCATCGACCCAGACTTGTCAAATGAGGTCTGAAAATTGTTAGAAGTGATGGGAGCTGTCTGTGATGTAACGGCGATGAGGAAGCTGCCTAATTATCCGACTGTTTTATACTTGTCTAGAACACGGCCAGTGTTAGAAGTTATGGGAGCTGTCTGTGATGTCACGGCGACGAGGAAGCTGCCTAATTATCCGACTGTGTTTTATACTTGTCTAGAACACGACCGGCGCTGTGGCGAAGGGGTTACAAACGCAATTCGAAATCCCGCATACCGCGTTCGAAACACAGCTGCGAGCGATTTGGAAGCAGACCACCTTGCGCTGGTTTTCATACAATGGTATGTGTGCCGGTTATTCAGAAAGCAATGGCAAACTACTGAATGTAAACTTGCCAAGAAATTACAAAAGCCAAAGAAGTTGTGGTGACTGCGACGTACTGTAAAGGATATGTAACCAACTTTAACTTGAACACTTGGGAACATTACACCTCACACACCAATGGCAGCAGTGTTTACCATGGGACTACTTTAACAATTGTGAAACACCACAAGATGCGTGGCGCTTCCATCACACTGGTTGAGGTGTAACAGGAAGTACGACATTCTCTCCTCAAAAAGTGTTACACTTACACTTAAAATATAACAAGAAATTAAAAAAAAATGAAACCTGTGTTTTAGGTCCATTCATAATTGATCGATATCCGATTCCCGTACTCAGAGTCAACAGTATACCACAACAAGCAATGATGTACAGACCAGAGGGAAGCAGAGGAAGAGGCCGACCACGTAAACGTTGGGCGCAGAGAATAACAGTCCATGGGAATATCGATACATGAAGCCAAAATCCGGCACTCTCATGATGTTTATACTTCACCTCGACACCGCAAGGGACAAGAGGAACATGATGAGATGAGATAAGATGAGTACTCAGATATGCAGATGTTACAGCCCACCCTTGTAACAGGTCTTTTTTTTTTTTGCATATCCTTTACAGGACATTGCTGTCAACACCAGCATCTTTCAGCTGTATGTTGATTTCTTGGCAAGATTACGCTCAGTAGTTTGCCATTGCTTTCTGAGCGGCCGGCTCAGTATCCCGCAAGTCACGAGCGGAGGTCGAACCGCCTCAGCTCTCGCTCCGCTACGAGACTCTGCGTGATAAACGGGATTACAGAGAGAAAGTGTTGTAACCCCGCAGCCAGAGAGACCGGCCAACCAGAGATTACGATCAGTAATAAAGCAACTGAAAATTGTCACAAACCATAGTTCCATATTTAACAATAGTGGTGGCCGTTTAAAAGAAATCAGAAGGAGAATGACCCTAACATTGCAGAGGTTAAACAGCTTTAAACAGCTATGTTACAGGAATAGCCAACAAAGGAGTGTCAACAATTTGAGGACATACATATTTCCCGTGCTCGCTCCGTGGTGAAGGTGTTACGGACGCAGTTCGTAATCCTGCATACCCACGTTAGAACCACAGCTGTGGGCGATTTGGCTGCAGACCGCCTTACGTTGTTTTTTTATGACATGGTATAAGTGCCGATCGTTCAGAAAGCAATGGCAAACTACTGAACGTAAAAACTTGCCTAGAAATCACGAACAGCCAAAAAATGCTGAGGTTGACTGCTACGTCCTGTAAAAAAATATGCAAAAACTTTAAAAAAAATATTTCCCATTGCAGCATACAGACGTAAGTCGTGGATCATTTCGCAATCCCTACAGACAAAAATCGTGGCTTATAAACTTAAATGTTACAGACACATTCTTAGAATACAGTTGGTCGATCAGATGAAAACTACGGACATTCTACTGTCATTTTACTGCCAATATAGTACTGTGAGGTGTATGACGACCCGGGGGGGGGGGGAGAGAAAAAAAGGGGGGAGGGCTTTGAGCCTGAGGAATTAAAGCCGCATGGCTAGTGAAGTCGCCGCGAACTGTGCTGGTTAGGATTTTCTTTCTTACCCCAGACAGAAAAATAAACAAAACTCCACACCTTACCGAATATTCGAACTCGGGTCTTCCGAAGGAGAATCCGGCATTCTAGCCACTCGGCCAGCCGCTCCTCACAGACATTCTAAGAGATCTTAATATTAATAAAATTTGCCTCATAAACAACAGCATGTCTCGAAACTGAAATGCTTTGACAATATTAAATATCACATTACTTTAGAAAGAACTTTATAGAATATATTATTCCTGGACGAAGAGGCAGGGTCGACCAATACGACGTTGGAGAGAGAGAACTGTGAAGACAGACTGGACATAACGATGCTGGGGAACTGGTGAAGGATCTGGAGTCCCGAGGTGGATTGTGATGAGGCGGGCTGCCATGGACTTGCCAAGATATAATGATGTTCTAAAGGATGGGAGGTTAGATACATAGTGCGATGACGTGCAATGGAGATGTTTCCTACATTCACCGAATGAACCAATGATGAATGAACGAATCAATCATGTTTGAAAACGACTGTCTTATTAACAGACTTAGTCAGACAATTTGGAGACAGCCAATTAAAGATTAATTTTACCAATAAATACTATAGTAAACAGAAACCAGCTCAACATTTCTAACTAGCTCGAGACGATAGTTAATCGATTCGATAATAAACTATGAGAAAGGATAGCCGTTATACACTAGGGACATATCAATCAAACGGCACTGAAATATAGAACAGAATGAAAGAATCTTTATTATAGACTTGGTACTCGGGAGACACCTTATGTAGAAAATATCGCTGCTAGAAGATTGATATAGGAAACTATGGGAATAATAACCTAGACTAAATATCTTGGTTATGGGTACTCAGACAACGATGTCTGTGCAAGATAAAGATGGAGCAATGAACTTTCTTAAAACAATGTACTCACTTTTTGGGGGGATTATGTAAAAGAGGAGACAGCGGCGAGAAAGAGAACACAGCAATAGACGGGGAGCTAAAGATAATAAAATGGGCAATGAGAAGAACTGCGCTGGACACATTGAAGAAAAGATGGAAAACATAATACACTCAAATTTGGATACTGGCTCTACGATTACTATGAAATGCAACCAAATGACTAAATGACACAGACTAGTTTGAACAACAGTGGGAGCGAACCTTGACGGACAACTTTGTGAACAGGGAAGCTTATAACAAGAGACACAGCTGCAGATATAGATAATTTATTTCAAGCCAATGAAAGAAGAAGAAGAAACATTCACAGGAATTGATGAGCACTCATAGAAGTAAAGGGGGAATGTAGAAAGGGTCAAATGGATAAGGAACCTATGAATCGTCTAGCAAACCGGCAGGAAATTTATTTGATCTTAGACAACACTGCTCAAGAAAATATCGAGGAAATAATTGAAGGAAAGGTGATAGTCATAGGCAATGAAAGTCTAATTACACCTTCACATGACGTCTAATGGCATAAGTGAAAGACAACAGCGACGACGACGACGACGACGACGACGACAACGACAGTAGTAGTAGTAGCAGCAGCAGCAGCAGTAGTAGTAGCAGCAGCAGCAGCAGCAGTAGTAGTAGTAGTAGTAGCAGCAGTAGTAGTAGCAGCAGCAGCAGCAGTAGCAGCAGCAGCAGAAGCAGCAGCAACAACAACAACTGGCCTTACATATTGCCTTTTGACCAACTGGTATTCTGTCCTACCTGGGGTTCAATGTGTATGGTTGCGGTTAACACTTTACACAAGATGGTTTATGCTGCCATTATTGGGAAGATTAAGAAGTATTGCGGGAAGGTTAATAAAAATATTAAAGGCACAATTAAGAGGAACAAAGGGGTAGATTAAGAAACACATTAAAGTGAAGAATGAAAAAAGACAATAAAGGGAAGATTAAGAACAATATTACAGGGAAGATAAAGAAGAATGAAAAAAGACAATAAAGGGAAGATTAAGAACAATATTACAGGGAAGATAAAGAAGATCATTAAAGGTAAGATTAAGAAGCAATGGGAAGATTAAGAAGAACTTTAAAGCGAATATTTAGAAAAACGTAAGAAATATTAAGAAATACTTTAAAGGAAACATTTCACAAATAAATTAAAGGGAAGATCATGAAGAAAAGTAAAGGGAAGGGAAAGATGAAGATTAAAGGGAATGTTAAGAAAAACATAAAAGGGAATATTAAGATGAACATTCTTCTTCAGGTGCTTAGTCTGTGGCATTCATGGGCAATCACGACTCTCCATTCCATTCTGTTGTATGCTATTGTGATGGAGATAGTGTCGCTGATACAGTTACTTGTTGCTGGCTGTTTCAGCTGCCTAATACATCTGTAAGAAAATAAGACTTTGATGTGTTTAGAGCTGCACGTGTTACACACTCACAGGTATTGATGAGCACTCATTGAAGTCCAGGGCGAAAGTCGAAAGGATCAAATAGGTCAGAAACCGATGATAGGTCTAGCAACCCGGTAGGGAATTTATTTGAGCTTAGATAACACTGCTCACTAAACTATGGAGGAAATTGAAAGCGCTGGTCCCAGGCGCTGGAACTTTAAAAGTTTGTTATCATTAAAAATACACGGAAAAGATCAATAAAATATCCAGGTATTTCAATGAAAAACTAGCAACACGATTGGGGGGGGGGGGGGGGAAATTTACTTGGCGAGGAAGAAGATTAGAGAAAACATTAAGAATAACAACATAGAGAAGATGAAGAAGAACATTCAGGAAACATTGAGAGTCGCTGTAATACTCTTGCTTACCGGTTTGAATTCAAATTTTAAAAAAAAGTTTGTTGCATATCACTTAGGACATTGCAGTCAACCCCAGCAGTGTTTTGCTGTTTGTGATTTCTTGGCAACTTTACGTTCAGTAGTTTTCCATAGATTTCTTACGACCGACACTCATACCATTGTATGAAAACTAACGCAAGACGTATTAAAAGGAAAATTGACCGGAGCTCGTATGTCAACTCAGTCTAAAACGGGTACAAGGAAATTTCATGGGAAGTCACATATCACATCACATATCACATCATATGACATCACATATGACATCACATATGACATCACATATCACATCACATATCACATCACATATTACATCACATATCACATCACATCACATATCACATTACATACCACATCACATCACATATCACATCACATCACATATCACATCATACTTCACATATCACATCACATAACATCACATATCAAATCACACATCACATCACATCACATATCACATCACACATCACATCATATCACACATCATATCACACATCACATCACACATCACATATCACATCACATATCACACCACATCCACATATCACGCATCACATCACACCACACCACATATCACATCGCATCACATATCACATCACATCACACATCACATATCACATCACATCACATATCACATCACATCACATCACACATCACATCACATATCACATCAAATATCACATCACATCATACATCACATCACATCACATATCACATCACATCACATATCACATCACATCACATATGACATCACATCACATATCACATCACATATCACATCACATCGCACTTCACATATCACATCACATCACATATCACATCACACATCACATCACACATCACATCAAACATCACATCACACCACATCACATATCACATCACATATCACATCACATATCACATCACACATCACATCACATATCACATCACATATCACATCTCATATCACATCACATATCACATCACATCACGTCACACATCACGTCACACATCACGTCACACATCACACACCACATCACATCACACATCACTTCACACATCACATATCACATCACACATCACACCACACATCACACATCACATCGCATATCACATCACTTATCGAGACCCGATCGGTCTATAACAATATGGACCAGCCACCTCGCCTCAACTAGTGTAAAAGCGCCCACTGCTTATGTTACTTTACATAAAGGACAGATTCAATGAACATAAAGAAAGATGAATGTTAAAGTCAGTATAAAAAGAAGTGCTGAACAGAATTGTAATAGGAAGATCAAGAAGAACCTGAAAGTGTGGCTGTAGGGCGGGTGATCGATGGGTCAGAATATCAGATTCTCACACCGTGGAACGAGTTCCACATTAGATATGCAGATGATACAGTCTTGATTGCAGACAATGAACAGGACCTGCAACATTTAGTAGATGCGGTTGTTGCACACAGTGAACAACTAGGGTTAGAATTGAGTTGCAAGAAGACACAGATTATGGTCGTCACTGGGAAAATGGAAATACCATAACGTAATATACAAGCAAATGGGCAAATTCTTAAACAAGTAAATCGGTACGCTCAGAGGAAAGGCGAGACGGACATATAATCAGATTGCTACTGGAACTATTAGTGTTGGAACTCTTCGCTGGTTGCTGAGGATGGGGACGGAGCGCTTATGGGAATGTCCCGAATGCTGTGATGTCGGTTCCTAGATCAATCAATCAATCAATCAATCGGTACAGTTGTCTCGAAACAGTCATAACATCTGATGGGAGAGGCCTTGAAGAAATTAGAACAAAAATTGCCATTGCGAAGGTAGCCTTTTGCAAGATGAAAAATATACTGACCAATAAAAAGATGTCAATTGAAACGAGAAAAAGAGTGTTGAGATGCTACATAGAATCTGTACTTTTGTATAGATGTGAAGCGTGGACAATGAGCTGACAAGCTGAAAAACATCTGGTGGCTGTGGAAATGTGGTTTCTGAGGAAAATGCAAAGAATACCATGGACAGCCAGAAAGATCAATGAACAAGTCCTTCAAGAAACAAATAAAGATCGTAAACTGATTAGAGACATTAGACGTAGACAGTCAAAATTTTGTGGGGCATGTTATGAGAAGAAATGAATTAGAGAACTTGGTGACAAAACTGGCAAGATCGAAGAGAAGAGACCAAGGGGAAGACATAGAAGTAAATACCTGGATGGCTTGGCCACGTGGCATGGTCGAGACAGAAATACGGAGCTGATCCACGACTCTGGTGATCGAGTGAGATGGCAAAACATGACGACCCACGCTTATCGGCATGCCACATGATGGATGGACGGAACGTGTTCGATATTCGGTAATGCTTCACCATCATCATCATCATCCAGTGCCTTAGCGGCTGGAGTTGGCGATCATGTCTCTCCACAAATTACGATCTCGGACGTTATGGATCAATCCGCGTGTTGACTCCTTTCCAAGTTATGAAACAATCAATCAATTAATCATGTGCCATGCCGGAAAGCGTGGGCGGTCATGACTCGCCATTTCACTCGATCACCAGTGTCGTGGATCAGCTCAGTGTTCCTGTCTCGTCCATGCCATGTGGCCAAGCCATCCAGGTATTTTCCTCTCGGTTTTCCTCTTGGTCTGTTCCCTTCGATCTTACCAGTTGTCACCAAGTTCTCCAATCCATTTCTTCTCATAACATGTCCAAAAAGTTTTGACTGTCTACGTCTAATTTCTCTAATCAATTTACGATTTTCATTTGTCTCCTGTAGTACTTGGTCATTGGTTTTTCTGTCTGTCCATGGTATTCTTTGCATTTTCCTCAGAAACCACATTTCTGCAGCCATCAGATGTTTTTCAGCTTGACTGCTCATTGTCCAAGTTTCACATCCATACAAAAGAATAGGCTCTATGTATCCCCTCAACACCCTTTTTCTCGTTTCAATTGACATCTTTTTATTGGTCAGAATGTTTTTCATTTTGTTAAAGGCTACATTCGCCATGGCGATTCTTATTCTAATCTCATCAAGGCATCTCCCATCAGATGTTATGACTGTTCCGAGATAATTGTACCGTTTCACTTGTTGAAGAATATTCCCATTTACTTGTATATTACATTGTGGTACTTCGTTCTTCCTTGTGACGACCATAACCTGTATCTTTTAACAATTTAATTTAATTCTAACCCTAGTTGCTCACGGTGTACAACAACCGCATCTACTAATTGTTTCAGATCCTGCGCATTGTCTGCAATCAATACTGTATCATCTGAATATCTAATGTTATTGATGTTTCGTCCTCCAATGCTGATTCCATTTATATCTTCTACATTTCTGAAAATATTTTCACTGTATAGGGGAAAAAAAGATCTGGAGACATTACACATCTCTGCCTAACACCTCTCTTAATAGGTTGATATTGTCCCACTTCATTATCAATCCTTATGTTTATGTTTTAGCTTGTTGTTTCCAATGTTTGTTTTTTATAAGTCTAATGTCTTTCCTATCAATTTGTAGATCTGCAAGCATATCCACCATGTTGACATGTCTAACTCTATCAAAAGCCTTTGTGTAGTCAATAAAGCAAATATGTATATTGATCAGTCTTTAGGCGAATCATAATGTACATGAAACAAGACTGTCAGTAATCTTCTCACGCCGTCTTCCTCTATCTCTCTTTTCGCAAATCTTTCCGGTTGTCACAACAGGTTACAGTTTTTGTCTTCTCATAAGGCTTAGTGAGTTAATCCTAGCGACAATGTGGCGACTGCTTGGGCAAGCGACAATTTTTATCCAACCCGTAAAATAACTCCATACCAGCAATGATACCGATTATCATCATCATCATTCTCTGCCTTGTCAAATGGCGGAGGCGTTCATGCCTCTCTAAATAACTCTTCCCTTGGTTTTCTAAATTAATCTTATTGATGCAATGCTCCATGTCACCGTCTAAGTCTACCTAGCATCATTTCCCTCAGTCTGCTCTAACTCTTTATCACTAATCTTTCCAGTCGTCACAAAGTTCTTTAACCCCTCTCTTCTCATTACATGACCGGATAATGCTGTCTGACTCTTTCTTATAGTTGTATATAATGTTGTACTCTCATTAACCTTGACCAGGCAATCGTTGTTAGTTAATGTAGCCGCCCAAGGTAACTGCAACATTCGTCCCAAAAATCACATGTAATGGTACGGATGCATTATGACAACACACAAACAAGTTGCTTGCATATCCTTTACATGACGTCGCAGTCAACCCCAGAATATTTTGGCTGTTTGTACTTTCTTGGCAAGTATATACGTTCAGTAGTTTGCCATTACTTTTTTAACAACCGGCACTCATACCATTGTATGGAAACCATCGCAAGGCGGTCTGCTTCCAAATCGCCAGCAAAGAAACAAACATTAAAATGACGGATTCTTGATTGGTATGTAACCCCATGGAAGATTTCGCCCTAAGACCGATGTGCTGACTGCCACATTGTCTCAGCCATAACAAGGGCGCATCTAGCGAATCCATATTGATTTAGAGACTTGTCCCCGACCGGCACCCATATACCATCCCTAAAGGACTCTTTTGTCCCCCTTTCAAGCTCTGAAACTAGCGGGCTGTGCAATGCTTGTATTGAAACCATCTGTTTGAAACACCAGAGACCGCGTGTGTGAAAAGACTGCATTATGTAGGGCCATGCCATGATTATGGCCTGTGTCAGAGGTGGTCAAAGAAGAATATTAAAGGGAAAGTTCAGATAGCTAACGGGAGAGCTAAACAAAACAGAAGAATCAAGGGGTGGCGAAGAAGAATGCCCGCTCGTGTGTTACCCGGACCTATGTGGGAAATAAAGAACAGTACCACAATGACATACCAAACATTTCGTAAGAGACGATTACGGATGGTTGGCAGGAGGCATCTACCTCTTTCCATAAAAACACCTTTAGCTGTCTAATCCAACCAATTATGGACCAGCCTTCATAGAGCTTTTCGTGAGTTGGTTGTTCCATTTGGAGATTAATGACAGCAGCAGCAGCAGCAGCAGAAGAAGAAAACGAATGCTAGGACTTTAGTCTGTTGGCTTATTAGTTGTGGGTTCAAACCCCTCGAGTTTTGTTCTTTAACGTGAACATACATCTCCAAGGCAGACTCAGCTTTTTAAAATGATTGTCAGAAAATGTTCTGGGAGGTTAAAGGCATATAATATATCACTGGCAACATCTACTATCGAGTGCCGGTTGTCTATAAATAGGGCAAGCGCTGTATCCCCAACATTTTAGTTTAGTTTAGTCAACGGATCAACATCACGGCACACGGGTGCAGCCCATAAGTGCTCCGTTCTTCTCCTAACTCAAACCTGAGTCTGGAGAAACTCAGCTCAGTGCACGAACTCCATAGCACAGGCGAGGATCCAACATTTTATATGGCCCGAAACAGTGTCTGTAGCTTTACTTAACTCAAGAAGACTATTAAGGGATGACTTAGGAGCAAAATTACTCAAAGTGCAATGTGTTGATGAATGTTTAAGGGAAAACTCAGAATAACATGACAATATGTAAAGAATAATGTCAGCGGAAGAATTGGGAATATGACACTATGTGAAAAATAATGTCAAAGGAAGAATCCGAAATATTTTGACGCTATGTAAAGCGTATGGGTAGCGGGTTAGGGGTATCCCCTATCAAAGGAGAAGTAAGGCGCCTCCTTCCCTCCGCTAGCCTACGGGACACCCTTGGGCAAGGTGGAGTACCCGTTTAGCCCCCCGATCAGGGTTACGTGAAGCCATGGGTGCAGGTGGTGGATGAAGATGGAGAGCAGCCGACAGATAGTTGTAGGTTATGGTCTCCACCTTCACGACGGTAGGCAGAGGATCTCCTTTTTTGAGGAGACAATGGCTACGGTCACTGACCAGTATGGTCACTGCTGGGAAGGAAAGCAATGGCAAACTACCTTCTTTACACATGCCAAGAAAATCATGTTGTGTTCACTTATCGATAATCAGAGAAACGGCGTAAATGGGTGCTCCATAGGAGCAGCCTCGCCCGGTAGGGATAGTCATGCGCACCAGGTGACTCCAGACCGTCAACAGGCTACTAGGTGCAAAAGATTAATATCATTGAAAGTAGGAACTTGGAATGTTAGAACAATGAATGCAGATGGAAAGTTGGAGGACATCAAAAAAGAAATGGAGAGAGAGAAGATTAACATATTAGGAATATCGGAAACGAGATGGAGAGGAGCAGGGATAAGGACAGGAGAGGATTGTAAGATTATTTACTCGGGGGGAGAAGAACAGCAAAGAGGTGTAGCCATTATATTAGATAAGCAAACATCAAATTCTGTCAAAGGATATTGGGCTGTGTCAGACAGAGTTCTATTAGTAAAATTAAACGGAAGACCTTTTAAAATAAATGTAATTCAAGTATATGCCCCAACAAGTGAAAGCAGTGAAGAAAGTATAGAGAAATTTTATAATGACATGGAGTCTGCTTTGAAGAACTGTAAAAAATCAGAAATAAATATCATAATGGGTGATTTCAACGCAAAAATAGGAAAGCAAAGCGATGGATGCAGTGTAGGCAACCATGGTTTGGGAGAGAGAAATGAAAGAGGTTACAGACTTGTAGAATGGGCAAAAGAACAAGAAATGGTTGTAGGAAACACCTGGTTTAAACAACATCCTAGAAGATTATGGACATGGAGGAGTCCAGACAGCAGGATTAAAAACCAGATAGATTACATCCTGATAAGCAAAAGGTTTCGAAATGCATTAACAGTTGTAAAAACAGTTCCAAATGCAGACTGTTACAGTGATCACAGATTAATTATTGGCACATTGAGGGTAAAGTTAAAGAAAGTCAAGTATACAGCAGGAAACCCTAAATATGACTTGTGCAAATTGAAAACTGACAAAGAAATACAAGATAATTTTAACATAGAAGTAAAGAACAAATTTGATTTATTGTCTGATCTAGAGATCCTATTTCAAGATGTAGATGATCAATGGGAAATGCTGAAGAATTCAATCAGTTGTGCAGCAGAAAAAACTATTCCAAAAGTAAAGAAAGTGGGCCGTAAGACATGGATGACTGAAGAAATTTTACAACTAATGGAAACAAGAAGACAGAACAAAAATAATCCTGCCAAATATGAAGAAATTCACAGAAAAGTCAGAACCTTATGTAAGGAGGCTAAAGAAACATGGCTTGAGAAAAATTGCAGAGAAATTGAAAAACAACACAACAGTAAAAATGCGAAACTAATGCACAAAAGAATTCAGGAGATTACTAATCAAAGAACACGTACATCAGCAGGCTGCCTAAAGACAAAAGATGGAAGAGTCGTAATAGAAAAAGATCAGATTTTACATGTATGGTCAGATTACGTGAAAAACCTTTATGACGATAACAGAGACGAACAATATATTGTTCAAAATAACAATGAAGGGCCAGCAATTTTGAAGACGGAGGTTCAGAATGCTCTTAATCATATGAAATCTGGCAAGACCCCCGGTCCAGACAGCGTCACAACAGAAATGATTAATGCTTTAGAAGAATATGGAATAGATAAAGTTACCAGTCTGCTTAATACAATATATGATACTGGAAATATACCTCATGAGTTATGTAATTCTGTATTTATTGCAATCCCAAAGAAATCAGGAGCCTTGGAATGTGATCAACATCGAACAATTAGTATAATGAGTCACATCACGAAGATTTTGCTAAGAATTATCATGCAAAGAGTTAGGAGGAAAATACAACCTGAAATAGGAGAAGAACAATGTGGGTTTGTAGTAGGCAAGGGTACAGTAAATGCTGTGTATATACTGAGAACCGTAATCGAACGTTCTATAGAAGTAAACAAAGATCTACACCTTTGCTTTATTGACTACACAAAGGCTTTTGATAAAGTGAGACATGTCAACATGATAAGGATGCTTGAAGATCTACAAATTGATGGGAAAGACCTTAGACTTGTAAAAAACATATATTGGAAACAACAAGCTGCCATAAGAGTTGATAATGAAGTAAGCCAATATCAGCCTATTAAGAGAGGTGTGAGACAGGGATGTGTAATGTCTCCAGATCTGTTTTCCCTGTACAGTGAAAATATTTTCAGAAATATTGAAAATATGGAAGGAATCAACATTGGGGGACGATGCATCAATAACATTAGATATGCAGATGATACAGTCTTGATTGCAGACAATGAACAGGACCTGCAAAATTTAGTAGATGCGGTTGTTGCACACAGTGAACAACAAGGGTTAGAATTAAATTGTAAAAAGACACAGATTATGGTCGTCACTAGGAAGAACGAAATACCACAGTGTAATATACAAGTAAATGGGAATATTCTTCAACAAGTGAATAGGTACAATTATCTCGGAACAGTAATAACATCTGATGGGAGATGCCTTGAAGAGATTAGAACAAGGATCGCCATGGCAAAAGTAGCCTTTAGCAAGATGAAAAACATACTGACCAATAAAAAGATGTCAATTGAAACGAGAAAAAGAGTGTTGAGATGCTACATAGAACCTGTACTTTTATATGGATGTGAAGCTTGGACAATGAGCAGCCAGGCTGAAAAACATCTGATGGCTGTAGAAATGTGGTTTCTGAGGAAAATGCAAAGAATACCATGGACAGCCAGAAAGACCAATGAACAAGTCCTTCAAGAAACAAATGAAGATCGTAAACTGATCAGAGACATTAGACGTAGACAGTCACAATTTTTTGGGCATGTTATGAGAAGAAATGATTTGGAGAACTTGGTGACAACTGGTAAGATCGAGGGGAACAGACCAAGGGGAAGACCTAGAAACAAGTATCTGGATGGCTTGGCCTTGTGGCATGGTCGAGACAGAAACACGGAACTGATCCACGACTCTGTTGATCGAGTGAGATGGCAGAACATGACCGCCCACGCTTACCGGCATGGCACATGATGGATGGATGGATGTAAAGAATAATATCAAAAGAAGAACTGAGAATATCATACAATATGTGAAGAAGAATGTTGAAGGAAGAACTGAGAATATCATACAATATGTGAAGAAGAATGTTGAAGGAAGAACTGGGAATATGACACTATGTGAAGAATAATGTCAAAGGAAGAATAGTGAATATCATGACACAATGTGAATAATAATATCAAAGGAAGAATAGTGAATATCATGACACAATGTGAATAATAATATCAAAGGAAGAATAGTGAATATCATGACACAATGTGAATAATAATATCAAAGGAAGAATAGTGAATATCATGACACAATGTGAATAATAATATCAAAGGAAGAATAGTGAATATCATGACACAATGCGAATAATAATATCAAAGGAAGAATAGTGAATATCATGACACAATGTGAATAATAATATCAAAGGAAGAATAGTGAATATCATGACACAATGTGAATAATAATATCAAAGGAAGAATAGTGAATATCATGACACAATGTGAAGAAAAATATCGAAGAAAGAACAGGGAATATCATGACATCAAGTGAAGAAGAATTTTGAAGGAAAAACAGGGGATATCTTGACACCAAGTGAAGAAGAATGTTGAAGGAAGAACTGGGAATGTCATGACACCATGTGAAGAAGAATGTTGAAGAAAGAACTGGAAATATCACTAAACCATGACCTGACTTGCAAGTGGCCGTCTTTGCTGACGATAGTTTGTCAAATGGAGTTATACCTCTCCATAACACAAAACCTGGACTGAATTTAGAGACCACGTGTTGCCCATGCAGCATGATCCCTCTCTCGGCCTGTCTAGTTTACACCAGAGGAAAGGTAACACAAATACGCCCGGAACTAGACAAGCTGCATAAGCTGTCGGATCAGCAAAGCAATGCTCTAACTGTTCACCTGTCGGAGTTTCGAAATTAGATCACTTGCCGACCAAGGCTTAGGACCTGGTCTGCCCTGCTATGACATATAGTCTTAAGGCTGCATTTCCTCGCACCAAGATAAGTGTTATAGCCTCCCAATTGCGTTCTTTCACTCAAAGCCGTTGGCACAATGTGGGGTGTCGGGTTTGGAAAGCGCCGCCCAACATTCACCGTTATGCAGGTAGTACCGTCTACTGTCATACGATAGGCCAGTCATATCTGACTAAGATCTGACGTAGATTTGGATGCTGACAACAGGAGTATGAAGCGATAGGGTTTATATTATGAGATAACCTCAGAAGTCCGAGTGGGGTCGCCTGATGGTGAGGGATACGGAGCTGGCCCACATGCAAAAATCAGCTCAGTGTGGTCTGCGCTTGAGTTTAAAGCGAGCGAATAAAACAAATCTACACACACACTAACACACACACACACACATACAAACACACACACTAACACACACACACACACACACATACACACGCACGCACGCACACAAACACATACACACACAAACACAAACACACACACAGGCACGTACACAAGCACACACACACACACACGCACGCACACACACAAACACAAACACACACACACACGCGCACTCACACACACACAAACTCAAACACACACACACGCACACACACACGCACGCACGCAAACACACACACGCACGCACGCACACATACACATGCATGCACGCGCACACACACATACACACACGCACGCACACACATACACACACACACACACACATACACACGCACGCACGCACGCACACAAACACACAAACACAAAAACACACACACACACGCACGCACGCACACACACACACACACACGCACTTACACACAGACAAACACAAACACTCACACACACGCACTCACACACACACATACAAACACACACACACACACACACACACACACACACACACACACACATACATACTATGCTGGGCTACCAGTTTCCCTTCCTAATCATTTTATTTTTCATTTAAACGATACCTCCTTTTTTCTATGGTGTAATGTGCGTTTCTTTCTTTCTTTCTTTGTGTGCATGTGTGTGTGTGTGTGTGTGTGTGTGTATGTGTGTGTGTGTGGTGTATATCACATAGCGTTGCCGTTTGTTAGTGTTAAGGGTCACATGTGTGAATAAAATAAATATATTCATGCACGGCATATGATAATATAACATTTATGGCATGGTGCACGTACACACGCATTCCTGGCAGAAGGAAGGAAGGAGGCCCATCAAATTATTTTCTTTTTAAAAAAAAAACTTTCTTGTCGTACAAAACTGTATTTACGAGGCACGTTGTGTGTGTGTGTGTGTGTGTGTGTGTGTGTGTGTGTGTGTGTGTGTGTGTGTGTGTGTTTACATTTGCAAATACAACATATACATTTATTAATTAATTAATTAATTAAATTTGTTGCGTATTCCTTACAGGACGTTGCAGTCAACATCAGCAATTTTCAGCTGCTGTTGATGTACTAGGCAAGTGTTACGTTCAGTAGTTTGCCATTGCTTTCTGAACGACCGGCTCCCATACCAACACGTTATAACACAACGCGACACGGTCTGTTTATACATTCATATACACATGATAATATTACATTCATGGCATGGTGTAAGTACCTAGACATTACAACTGAAAATGTTGTTGCATGTCCTTCACAGGACGTAGCAGCCAACCCCAACATTTTGGCTGTTCGTGATTCCTGGGCAAGTTTTACGTTTAGTAATTTGCCATTGCTTTAAGAGCGACCGGCTCCTATACCTTTTTCGAAAAAACCAGCACCGCTGTGTTTCGAAACCGGGTATACGGGATTAAGAATCGCGTCCGTAACCCTTCGCCACGGAGACCGACACATACGCATTGCTTGTTGATGATGATGATGGAGTCATCATTTGCTCTCATGCTCACTAAATACTTTCAATAGAAATTCTTTCATGCACCAAGTACCCTCATTCACACTTGGTTTTATGTAAACAAGTGTAACAGTATCATTGAATGGGTCATACATTAATCATTGCTATAAGCGCCCCAATTTACAAAATACTATTCCAAACCAGGTATGTATGGTGTTTGCTCGCGCACACGCGCGCGCGAAAGCGAGAGAGAGAGAAAGCGAGAGAGAGAGAGAGAGAGAGAGAGAGAGAGAGAGAGAGAGAGAGAGAGCGAGAAAGAGATAAAACAAATAATGAAGTTAGCTGCATTGGGTGGGTGCCAATCGCTCCCGAAAGCAATGGCAAACCACTGAACCTAAACTTGCCAAGATAATATAAACAGTCAGAAAATATCGGGGCAGATTGCGACCTCCTGTTACGATATGCTTCCTAAATTTGATTTGGCCTGTAAAACAGGCCGGAAAAAAATTTCTGTTCAGTCTTTAGGGATCTATTAAGACCAGATACAAAAATTAAACAATGACTGTTGTAATGAAGAAAAACAAAAAATGAGTTAGAAAATTCTCACTGATCTAAAATAAAGCCGTTATTTTCATACAGTCTGTGAAAATACCTTAAAATTATTATCGCTTATTTATGACGCATATTACTCTAAATAACTCCTTTAACAAATTTATAAAACGTCAAGATAATCACTACTATTATTTAAATTACATAATAAAGTTGTGATACTTTTAGTAATGTCCCTTGAAATAACTAATGGAGTTATGTCCTATTGCAACAATTTATTTACATGTCCGTCTTTTCAATGTGGTTATATTTCGTACAGAATTGTGTTTTTTTCAAGGTGTTTTCTTTCACATTTACAAAATGCAACAAGACCCCGAGACGTCAAATGCAGCAAGATTATCTAATTGTTGGTGTAATTACTGCATGCTATTTATTACATTAGCCGGCTCCATGGCTAAAGGCTTGCGAACGCGGTTCGTGAGCCGGGTACCAGACGTTCGAAGCTCAGCTGCGACCGATTTGTGCAGCAGACCGTGTCGCGTTGTGTTATAACGTGCTGGTATGGGAGTTGGTGCAGGAGAGCCTGGCGTATGATACCACAACATCTAGCTTAAAAATGGAGGTGGAGGCAGTCAGTGCAGCTTTCCGCTGGATGGAGAATACGATACACACACACATCGTGATTGTAACTGACTCAGAAAGCATGCTGACTAGGGTGAGAACAGGCAAGCTTCGTGCAGAGTGGCTTGCCTCGCTTCGGAGGTCACGGGTAGCAAGCATCGCCTGGATCTTTTCTCCGGAACATGCCGGTGTGCCGGGGAATGAACAGGCGGGCAGATTAGCTGGCTCTGCAAAACTTGGTGGAGTATTGATGCATGACAAGGCAGACGTGGTTGCGGCCTTGTGGGAGCACGTGTACACCTCGAAGGAGCAAATGGATCACCATGGTCTGACAAGAATGAGACAGCGAGGAGTGACGAGGGGATCTGGTCGATGCTTGACGCTCAGAGGAAAGGCGAGACGGACATATAATTAGATAGCTACTGGGAGTATTGGTGTTGGGACTCTTCGCTTGCTGTTGAGGATGGGGACGGAGCGCTTATGGGAATGCTCCGGTTGCTGTGATGTCCTAAATCAATCAATCAATGTAAAGAAACCAGCCAAACAGAGACCGCAAGAATAAAGCATGACGAGAACACAGAAGAAGAGCCATCTGCAAATCTAACCATTAGAGACCTCCTGTTTGCTGACGACCAAGCACTAAACAGCAAAATCAGAAGATGAATTACAAGACCACATGAATAGTCTAAATGAAATGTGTAGGGAACATAACATGAAAATTAGCACAAGCAAAACAGAGGTAATGACTATAACTAAAGAAGAAAAGACAACAACATTTCACCTAAACGAACATCCCTTGAAACAAGTAAAGAGTTTCAAGTACCTAGGAAGTATAATATCATCAAATGGCAGATCAGAAGACGAGATTAAAAATAGGTGCAATAAGGCAAACCAACTCATTGGACAAATGGCACCAATACTAAAGAATAAACATGTATCAATAACTACTAAGAAAGCACTTTACAACACAATCTTCCTACCAACTCTGTGCTACCAATGACCTGGACAATGACAGAAAAAGAGAAAAGAAAAATCACAACAACAGAAATGAGATTCCTGAGAAGAATACTCAACGTATCAAGAAGAGATAAGATCAGAAATGAAGAAATCAGGACAAAAGTCGGGGTTATAGCAGCACTAAATTTTATTAGAAAGCAGCAAGTCAAATGGTTTGACCATGCAAGTAGGTTACCATTCAACAGCACACCACAACAAGCATTGATGTACAGACCAGATGGAAACAGAGGAGGCCGACCACGTAAACATTGGACGAAGGGAATAGCAGAGTCCATGGTAATATCGATACATGAAGCCTATAATTGGGCACTCTCACGATGTTTATACTTCACCTCGATACCGCAAGGTACAAGAGGAACATGATGAGATGAGATGAGAAACAAAAATCTATTAATAAGGCACGTTGTGTGTGTGTGTGTGTGTGTGTGTGTGTGTGTGTGTGTGTGTGTATTTACATTTGCGAATACAATATATACATTCATATACACATGATAATATTACATTCATGTCATGGTTTAAGTACCTAGACAATAATATTTTAAAATCTTGTTGCATGTCCTTCACAGGACGTAGCAGTCAACCCAGGACTTTAGCTGTTAGTGATTCCTGGGCAAGTATTACGTTCAGTAGTTTGCATTGCTTTCTGAACGACCGGCTCCTATACCTTTAAAAAAAAAAAATCCAGCACCGCTGTTTCGAAACCGGGTATACGGGATTACGAATCACATCCGTAATACCCTTCGTCAGAGAGACAGACACCTACACATTACATGTTGATAATGATGGTGGAGTCATCATTTGCTCTCATGGTCCCTAAATACTTTCAATATAAATTCTTTCATGAACCAAGTATTCTCATTCACACCTAGTAACCGTATTGCTGAATGGATCATACATTAATCATTGCAATAAACGCCCCAAGTTACAAAATACATTGACTATTAGGTATGTATGGTGTTTGCTCGCGCATACGAGAGAGAGAGAGAGAGAGAGAGAGAGAGAGAGAGAGAGAGAGAGAGAGAGAGAGAGAGAGAGAGAGAGAGAACAGACTGAAGTTAGCTACACATGTGGCAGCTTAATCACAAGTACAAAGGGTTTATTTGGGGCGGCCTTGGCTGGGCCAGAGATCAAACTTCGGCTGACAAAGAAAACTGACCCACAAGGAACAGCCTCCCTTTATGCTTCAGGACTCTGGTAATAGACCCCATGATGGTCTTTGTAAAGATTAATGATACTCATGTATTACTATTTATGTATACACTATTGAAAATCCCCTTTACTTATTGTTGACATGTGTATATTCCATCTTGTCTACATGTTTTTGAATATTTGTGTGATTTTGTTTTAGACTATATGCAATATTCGATTTGTGCTGTATGTTCTGAATCTGTAGTTACTGCAATCCTACAGGCCCACACCGAATATCTGTACTCTACCAGTGCATTCAACAACTTTGTGTGGTTCTTTTCTGTAGTTTTAGATATGATGTTTAAAAATATTGCCGTGTAATATCTGTCTTCTTTTTGGTAAAT
This sequence comes from Cepaea hortensis, assembly GCA_963921405.1. Taxonomy (NCBI): domain Eukaryota; kingdom Metazoa; phylum Mollusca; class Gastropoda; order Stylommatophora; family Helicidae; genus Cepaea; species Cepaea hortensis. The sequence goes on from OY992893.1 coordinate 71,622,688, forward strand.
ATCTCAATTAGTTGTCCTAAAGTGTCTAGTGCGGCCCTGACTGTTGGGCATGTATAGTATATGTGGTCGTCTGTTTCCTGTATGTTTTGTCTGCACAGTTGACATGGTACTATTCGTTTGGACCTGTATGCGTGTCTTTCTGTAGTGGGTGCCATGTTGAAAAGCAAACGATAAGTAATCTCCCTGTCCATGGAAGCTATGTGTAGGTTCGTTGTGAAGATTAGTAAATGTACCTGTGTAGTCTTGTATGTAATATGTTTTTCCTCTTTTAATTCTAAGCTGAAGTGGGGGTGCTTGTTGTTTAACCAGATATTTGTAGATTTGGTGTGTTGCCTGATGTATTAACTGCTCACTCCCTCGGAGTGCTTGTATACATGTCTTGTAGAATGCCGGTAGAGTTCCAAAGTAGTGTGGTGTATTCAGTTGTTTGCTCCTAAGGTGTTGCAGTCTCAGTTCTGTGTAGTAGAGCGCTAGTTGGTATTGTTCTGGTTGATTAAGGATGTGTCCTATTTATTGGATTCTCAGCGCTTGGATGTGTGTGCGTATGTCTTGCAGTGCTATTCCCCCCCCCCCCCCCCCTGTTTCTTGTCCTGTATGAGTGTCTTATGCTGTATGCTGTAAATTGTTCTTGCAAAGATGAAACGTCCTATGTGTTTGTTGATGTCTTTGATTGTCTGCTTTGGAGTGTCTAGTACTGAAACTAAATATATTTTAATTTCGGAATAATGAATGTGTTGACAATGATGCTCCTACCAAATATTGTAGATGTCTTGTACTTGTATCTGTGCAGCATGTCTATGATTTTGTGTGTGAGATGTCTGTGCGTGTGACTGTCTAGAACTGTTGAGAAATGTGATGCCATATATCTTTATACTGTCTGTGACCGTTAGGTCTGGAGGAAAATCGGCATTTTTCAGCCATTTCCCGAGACCCATTATGTGTGATTTGTGTATGTTTAATTTGGTTCCATTCTCTTTATCAAATTGTGTAAATGTGTGGAGTATATTTGTGATGGATGTTTTGTTGGCGGGGAAGAAAACGGTGTCGACTGCATATGCAAGAAACTTCCGCTCTCCTCCCCTTGGTATAAATGTGCATGTGATGTTGGTGTCTTGTCTGATTGCTTCTAGTAGTGGTTCTAAACCAGCACATATAGGAGCGGCGACAGAGGACATCCTTGTCTCACCGACCTTGTGAACCGGAAGCCCGCAGTGAGCGTGTGGTTAACCAACACTCTACTCTCGGGATTCAGGTACACGATTGCTATCCACCTCCCAAAGTACTGCCCTAAGTTTCATTGTGTTAATGTTTTGTGTAGATATGAGTGGGAAATCCTGTCAAAGGCCTTCTCCTGGTCTAAAGACAAAAGAGAGGCCTGTCAGTCTTTCTCCTGTGTGTGTGTGATGATGTCTCTAATGAAATGTGTATGCTGGTAGATGTTCCTAAGTGGTACTCCACATTGTTGATCAGGGTGTATGAGCTTTGGAATGTAGGGTCTTATTGTGTGGGTTAGTGCCTTGGTAAGTATTTTATAGTCTGTGTTCAGTAGTGATATGGGTCTGTAATTTTTCATCTGTGTTTTGTTCGTATTGTCTTTTGGTATGAGTGTGATGTAAGACACGTTGCAGCTATCTGGCAGTTGTTGTTTGTCATATGCGTCTTGATATACTTTTAGAAGAAGACCACCTAAGATAGGAAAGAAATCTTGGTGGAATTCTACAGTTAAACCGTCCGGTCCTGGTGTCTTTTCTTTGTTAATTTTGCTGAGTGCGTGTGTTATGTCAGCCAGTGTTAGTTCTATGTCTAGTCTGTTTCTGTCTTCGTCTGACAACTTTTTACCGTATTATAGAAAGTTCTCTTGTATCTGTGTGTCTACTGTCTCTGCTGTAAATAAATGTGTGTAGTGTTTATTGAATGCTTCTGTTATTTGTGCTCGTTATGTTTGTCTGTTGCCTTGCATGTCTATTATTCTGATTATTTGTCAGCTATGCTGTATGTTTTGTTCAATTACCATGTGTTGTTTGCTGGGGGTCTCTTGTGTGATTGTGTTGAGCTTTGTTCTAAGGAGAGCACCTATATATCTGTGTTGTTGGTGTTGCTCTAATTGTTCCTCTGATGAGTGTAAGTTTGATGCATTGTTGTCTATCTGTTTTGACAGTTGTATGGCTGTTTGCATAAATTTTTCCCTGTCTTAATCTGTCTTTGTGTATGATGGATGCTAGTTGTTGTGCTATTCTTCATATGGTATTTTTCAGCAAGTCCCAGTATTTTCTGATGTTATCAGTCGGTAAGTGGTCTGTGTATGTGTGTAAAAGTTGTGCCATGCATTCTACGTATTTTGTATGCTTAAAAGGTGTGTTGTTAAATTTAAAATGCGGTGAAAGTTTCAATATCTGTGTTTTTATGTTGCTTGTACTGATGTGTGCTAATATTTCTTTAATGGTATGTGTACTGTAATGTTTCTTGTAGGTATTGAGTTTTTATTATGTGGTGTGTTGCAGATATGTATATCCTACCTAATCTTCTTCCTGTGTGGTGTATTTTATTTGTGTGGGTTGTTTCTCGCTTATTTAGGCGTTTGTGTCTGAATGTGTCTATTAAAGTGTGTGTCTAAAATGTTTTACAGTGTCCTTTACTGGATTGTGCCTTCTTCGTTCATTCTCCTCACCTGTGTCTCCATTTCTCCGTCTACTATATCCAATGCATTTAAGACGCAGTTGAAATCTCCACAGAGGGTGATGTTCTGTTCTCTGTATGTATGTGTGAGTTGTGTGTCTAGTTGTTCATAAAAGTGTGGCTGGTAGTTGTAATTTGGTGGTGCATGAATGTTGACAATGGTATATGTGTGTGAAGTGTTTCTTGTTTGTGCTATGCTGATTCTACCCTGGCTATCCCAGTTTGTATTGAATGTGTTCCACCAATCTGATGTTTGTAGTATGACTGTCCCAGACCCTATGTTGTGGACTGCCAAACTGAAGTATGCATGGCTCAGTCCTAATTGTGTTGTAATTTGTGCGCCACGTACATCTGAATGTATATTTGTCTCTTGTTAGTTAGTTAGTTAGTTAGTCGAGGTTCCAATTTCATGGCAACGGGTTGTCCCCATTATGTTCCATTCCTGTGCCAGTTAATATCACTCAAAATGCTCCCCACTGTCCAATGTGAAAAGTGGAGTAGATAGGAGTCTCGGCAATCCAACAGCGCGCACACAGGTACACTGTGCAAAATGCCGCCGCCAGAATGCTAACACGAAATTCATCGTCGATGAACTCGGCAGTCACAAGAAAGACCCTGGTTTTCTCACATGGCTCTTGTCCCTTGTAGTAGAATGAAATCTGGTTTGTATTTGTATATAAGTGTGCAAATATGTTGTTGTTTTATACGTACACCTGATTGATTGATTGATTTAGAAATCGACATCACAACTTTCGGGGCATTCCCATAAGCGCTCCGTCCCCATCATCAGCAGCCAGCGAAGAGTTCCAATATTAATAGTACCAGTAGCAATCTGATTATATGTCCGTCTCGCCTTTCCTCTGAGCGTTGAGCGTAGGCCAGATCCCCTCCTCACTCCTCGCTGTCTCATTCTTGCCAGACCATGGTAATCCATTTGCTCCTCCGAGGTGTGCACGTGATCCCACAAGGCCGCAACCACGTCTGCCTTGTCATGTATCAATACTCCACCAAGTTCTACAGAGTCAGCCAATCTGTCCGCCTGTTCATTTCCCAGCACACAGGCATGCCCCGGAGAAAAGATCCAGGCGATGCTTGTAACACGTGATCTCCGAAGCGAAGCAAGCCACTCCGCACGAAGCCTGCCCGTCCTCACCCTCGTCAGCATGCTTTCTGAATCAGTTACAATCACGATGTGTGTGTGTGTGTGTGTGTGTGTGTGTGTGTGTGTGTGTGTGTGTGTGTGTGTGTCGTATTCTCCATCCAGTCGAGAGCCACAGTGACCGCCTCCACCTCCATTCTTAAGCTGGATGTTGTGGTATCATATGCCAAGCTCTCCTGCCCCAAACGTCGACCATTGGCTTTGGCTATGAACCCCCAGCCACTTTTCTCACCTCTTGACACCGAACCATCTGTGTAGATAATCACATCACCCGAGTGAGCATTGTCCTGAATTAGTTGCTGGATTTCCACTTCCGTGGCCCCTGCTGGCCACTCCCTGCACTCCCGGCTTAATGTGATTATAACTCAGCACAAGTCTGACTGATCCGCTGGCACTCTGACCCACTCCTCTCCACGCCTAATGTTCTCCAAGGGGCACACCTGTCTGATCGTATCCTCTGCCTGCGCCATCCATGATTTCCCTCTTATCAGTCGCTGGCCCTTAACTGCGTCCAGCGCCTCATGCAGTGGGTGATCTGTGTCTGCAGCTACTCTGAGGTATGCCTTCGCCTGCATCACCTTGAGCCTACCAGCAACAGTCGGCAGACCAAGGATGTAACGCATACACAATACTGGGGTGTCTCTAGTGCATCCCAGAATGACCCGCATAGCTTCGTTCTGTATGCGCTCTAACTTCACCAGCTGACTCTCTGAGACAGTGAACAGACCTAATCCATAATCAATTACTGAGAGGATCAAGTGCTGGTATAGTGTGAAAAGCATTCTCTGCTCTGTGTCCATTGCAGCCATAGTTTTAAGTGCACTGAGTCCCTTTTGAGATCTTGTCACAACCGTCTCCACATGGTCCTTGAAGGATAGGCTCCTGTCAAATGTGATCCCAAGATACTTCAGTTTGTTACTTCAGTCTTACGTATACCTGATATATTTAAACATATTATCTTGATATCTTCACCCATCACAGGTATCAAACAAATATATTTAGTACAGATTGATAATTGACATTAATAATAAGATAGTAAAAATAGACGAGATGTAGCTGTTTTGTATGTTTTGGCCTTTTCCTGATTCTCCTCGTCCTCTGTGTCAGTGGCGATGAATAATGTTCTTAACAATACGTTGTCACCTTCCTCTATGGTCTGTCGTTGGTCGTTTGTCTTCCCAGTAGGGATGTCTGGTTTGTTGACATAATTTGGTGTAGCTATGGGAGAATCGTCTTCTTCACTATCGCTGTTTTCCACGTTTTCCCGTTATACCTGCATTTTATTGCGCTTGTAGTTTATGGATTACTTCAGTGAAACCATCATTCTGATCTACCTCTTTGTCGTTTTTTTTAACGGACTCTTCCTCATCCTGGCCTTTCTCCTTGGTCGAGGTCGTTGGTGGAGTTGGATTTGAAGTCGTAGCTGGTTTCGACTTTGGCTGGGTGGGCGGCGGGGCAGACTGTGTTGACTTTTTAACAATCCTGGCAGAAATGGAAACTCGTCTAGTTGTTTATGGTTGGTGTTGGCTTTGCTGACTTAGTTGGACATTTATTAGACCGATGGGAATCTTGCCCGCATCCCAGGCAGACTGTCTTCCGCCCTGGCATGGTCAACAGGATTCTATGATTCAGGATTTTCTGCCCTCCTTTTGCTGCTATGTTGACGTAGTGGGATATGGTTTGTCCTTCTTTAGGATTTACCAAAGCTCCCCATTTCCTGGCTGAGTTTTTAATTTTGAAAACCACGGGCTCAGGGTCGCCTGTGATTTCCTTCACTGTTTCTTCATCCCTTTTTCTTTCATTGTTGCTAACATCCAATGCAAGGTTAATCGCTTCTTTTCTTTCTCTGACTGCTGGGTTTCTATTGTCATTTGCGTTATTTTTTTTTTAAAGTTATGGTTTTTCGGTGGCGACGCTCTTAAAGCGTTTCCGATACAAAAGCAAAGAACCACTTGAGTTCTCATACCAGTATATCTCACCAAGTTCGTCTATCGGTACGCCCCCGGGACCGACCAATGCACCTCCCACCAGTTCGGCAGTCTATCTGGCCGCTCCTGGGCCTCTCAAAGAGACCACCAACGTTTTCGGTCGGTGCATGGTATCCTCCTCAAAAGAGTCTAGGCCGACGCTTACCGCAGAAACTTGGATACGTTTATTCCCTTGGGTAAACGCAGATGATTGACTGAACTGTCTCCTCTCGGTAACATGGCTGACCTGAGTAGAATCCATTATGAATTTTATCAAAATATTTTCAACACAGTACCCTTTAAAATAACAAACCGAAAATTAGCGGCACTTTTCAAAAACGTTCAGTTAAATTTTATTTGGCCTGTAAATCAGGCTGGGAAAAAATTTCTATCCAACTTGCGGTAATATATAGATACCCTCTGTGTCAATTTTGCAAACATCAAGACCTCAGTGTTGCTATCTCCCTTTGATGAAAAAGCACCAAAATCGACCCAAAAAAAGCACAAAAAAGCACCAAATATTTTTGGAAAGCACCAAAAAAAAAAAAAAAAAAAAAAAAAAAAAAAAAGCACAAATTGTTTTTATTATAAATGTAACATGGTAGCACATTATAATTTATTATTATCACTTCATATTACAATGAAGTTTATTCCAGATCCGCCAAATCCCAATCAGAACTACTCTCGAGCCAAAAAAGCACTACATTGCAATACTTTGGGGGGGGGGGGGGGCTTGATCGTAGCCTGTCCTTCAGAGATCATGTCGATTATGTCATAACGAAGGCTCGAAAAGGTTTGTCAGCAATGAGAGTCATGGCGACTGCCAATATCGAGCAAAGACTGCTAAAATACTCCTGTTCCAAGGACTTGTGCTTTCACGCATCGAGTATGCCCTGGCCATCCTCACTGTCAGCCCTACACAGATTGGAAGACTTGAAAAGGTACAAAACGAAGCCATGCGCATCATTTTGGGCTGCACGAGAGACACCAGCTGTGTAGCAGTGAGATACCTCCTTGACTTCCCGACAATGGAACACAGGATCAAGATCTGGAGAGCTCGTGCATACTTAAAAATAAGTGCAGATGAGCAGCACCCTCTGCATGACGCTATATTCAGAGAAAAGGGTGACAGGCTAAAGAGGGGCAAATCATGGATGGGTCGGGCGGAAGATGTCGTCGGACAGGTCTGCAGTCTTACCAGTATCAACCCCGGCAAGGAATGGGTGCCGGTGCCTCCAGCTTTTAAGTGCACCTTCTCCTGCATTATCACACTCGACAGACTGTGCAGAGAATAGAACCCTGCCACTGTCAATGCAGAGGTTAACACGCTTATCTATGAACACTCAGATAGCCCCGAAGTGCTCATCTATACAGATGGATCTGTTGTAAAGCAGCAGAGAAGTGCGTGGGCATTTACAGCCTGGTCAGCGGGCTGAACCGTTCAAGAATCCAGTGGTGCCCACTCTATGACCACGAGCAGCATGACGATGGAGGTGATGGCAGTTACACAGGCTTTCATATGGCTGAAATCACAGCATTATACCAACGTGTGTGTACTAAGTGATTCAATGAGCATGATTCAGAAGGTCGAAGCTGGATCTGTACGTAGACAGTGGAATGAGTCGCTGCGGAAGTCTGTTGTTCGTAAAGTCACCTTCATCTTCGTCCCGAGACATGCGGGAGTCGAGGGAAATGAACGAGCTGATAAACTGGCTGGCTCTGCACCCCCTGTAGATGGCCAGCCCATGGATCGTGCCGATGTTATTAACGTCCTTAAAGATATTGCGAGAACAGAGGACTTTGACGTCAGTGATTCCACATCGCTGTCCAGGATGAAAGACTTGGGAGTAAGAATCGGCACAGCCAGACGCGAGAGGTACATCGGGAAAACAAAGTGCCTCGTCAACCAACACAGAACTGGCACTATTAGCCACAGGACGCTGATGCATATGCTGGGGGGAGGATCTGAGCACTTATGGACATGTCCGGAGTGCAATGAAGATACCCCTACTGATAACTGATAACTGATAACTATGTTTTGGGAAATCACTAAAACAAGCACTGGCGGTATTCATTCAAAATGTTATAAAGTAGCACATTATAATTTATTATTATCACTGAATATTAGAATGAAGTTTATTCCAGATCTGCCAAATCCCAGTCAGACAACTCCTCTTCAGTTTATGTAGCTATTTCCTGCTGTGTTTGCTCCTGCAATGATGATGACGATGATTGAAAGAAACGTGTATATGATTCCTGTGATCCAATATTCGTAGAATATCTTTCCATCCATCCATCATGTGCCATGCCGGTAAGCGTGGGCGGTCATGTTCTGCCATCTCACTCGATCACCAGAGTCGTGGATCAGCTCCGTGTTTCTGTCTCGACCATGCCACAAGGCCAAGCCATCCAGGTACTTGCTTCTAGGTCTTCCCCTTGGTCTGTTCCCCTCGATCTTACCAGTTGTCACCAAATTCTCCAATCCATTTCTTCTCATAACATGCCCAAAAAATTTTGACTGTCTACGTCTAATTTCAATATCTTTAGGTAGTTTTTAATCATGACAGCATTTGTCATATCTTTTCATTCCATATCTAATAGTCAAAACAGATGTCAAACTCTTTATACACAGTCTATTCCGCAATTTTGATTTTATAATTCCCATCTGACTGAAAATACGCGCCACGTCCGCATTAGAATGAGGTAAAATGAGCACAGTTCAAGCTAAATTTGTAAGATCTAGGAAAGGATTTTCACTGGTGGCATCCCTGTATGAGGCTATTTCTGCCCACAGTCCAAGTGTGTCAGAGGTCTGTGTCCACTGCATATGATGAAGTTTTCTCCACTGGAAATCAATGCGGGTGAGAGTAGCTGCATCTTCTACAAACATTTTAGCAAGATCCAATATACAGGGCTTCATTGGCTGTAGACATTCACTTCCACTAAGACATGACATGGACTGCAACACTCGAACGTTATCGGGTGTACGTAAACGCAGCTGTGTCAAAAGCTCTATTAAAAATTGGATGGATGCACCTTCCACGAATTTCTTTCTCATCGGGAAACTTGAAGTCTGCTTTTTCTTTCTCAAACTCATAACCTATATTGGGATTAGGATCTAAATAATCTTGAATAGCATCACTTTCAGTTATTTTTTTCCCCAGGAATAGCAATCTTTGAACTGATCGAATCAATGAGCTGGACAAGATCGCTGAGTAGTTTTGTTGGATCTTGTATATCTGCTTCGAATTTCTTATTCCCACTTTGAACTTCTCCGACAATAAGCTTGAGAAATATGAGATAAACATAGTTTTTCATGTCGCTAAACATAGAATGTAGAAGTTCTGCTGTATAACAGCGCTCGTTGAGTCTTGCTACATCAAAATGAGTTCTGCGCTCGACCCACTGCTGCAATATTCTGATAATAGCAGATGGAATGGACATCCATCGTGAATGGCTTAATTGAACAATCTTCAGCGGATGTTGTCCATCATTTATTGAAGCAAAAAGCTCCCTGTACTTTGCTTGACGAAGACTTGAGTGAGAAAACCAGTTATATGTTTCTCTAATCATGAACTCCATGTTCCTGGGCAGACAAGCAGCTGCAGCCTGTGATACTGCCAGCTGAAGGGAATGACATACACACCTAATTAGTACCAGATGAGGAACTTCGGATTTTAATTTTGTATATACTCCATTGTTTACACCTGTCATGACAGACGCATTGTCAGTGCCGAGTGCAACTAGTCTTTACAACTCAAGTCCATTCTTGTTTAAACAATTTTTTAACGCATTGCATATTACCTGTGCGTTGCAGTCACTCAGTTCAACTAAATCTAAGTAAGTAACCACAAACTGCTTTCTTGTCTCTGAATAGTACCTAATAGCTACTCCAAGTATCTTAGTTTCAGAAATGTCATTGCTCTCATCAATCAATAAGCTGTATTTACTTTTGCCAATATCAGCTGTCAAGTCTGTTGTGAAATATGGTGCAAGTACATTTGAAATAACCGCTCTGCACTTAGTTCTCCTAAGCTTAAAGTTCTTGCAACATTTGCTGTCACCAAAGTGTACCTTGCAGAGTTCACTTAAATGGTCAACAAAGCGAAGCGAACAATGGCCAGCTGTGAACAAAGACATGCATCCTTCTGTTTCTTTGACATCATCTTTCAGTTTGTCAAATGCAATTATTGTTTGCCTTTGTGTACTGAATGGTTGATCGGCTTTCTGATGTTTCGTTGTATTCTTGTGCCTCTCAATATCATTTAACCTGGCTGCAATTGAACATTTGCAATATTTGCAAAAACACTTAGTATTATCCCCTTCTACTTTTAACAACCATTTTTGAAATCTCGTGTCACTGAGCCACTGTTCTCTGAAATGTTGACGATATTTCTTGCTCATGGTGAAACACAAATAAGCTTAAATGAAAGGATAATGTAGACACCACAAAATTATGAACTCGATTACAAGCTAATGTATTGACGTTTGGACTTGTCTGCAAGATGGCGTTCGCTTTCAGCTAAATCGTATTAAAGGGAGTTAAATTAGTTGAATATTGCGCGGTAACGTACTAAGACTGTTTTACTCCCTAGCTTCAGTTCAAATTCGGCTTGTTAGTGTTTCCAAAATGATTGTTAAAGTAATTTTTACCCACCCCAAAAAAGCACCAAAAAGCACCCAAAAAAATATTCGTGAAGCACTAAATTTACGCGGCCGCTCTAAAAGCAAAATTTTCGCACTAAATGACTTGAAAAAAGCACTAAATTTAGTGCGAAAAGCACTAAAATGGCAACACTGCAAGATCTACACGAAGAGCTGGGAATAATATTACATCCGGGGGCTATGTGAAGAAGAACGTGAAAGCAAGAGACAGGAAATGCATGGCCCTAAAAGTATTGATTAACGTTAAAGATAGACCAAATAAGAATAGTCAGAGATCACGATGTCGGTGTCTAGTTCGTGGTGACCTGGTTCGCTTTATCGTCTGCCCTGTATTTGTAAAAAGTAAGAAAAATATGACATAATACCCTCCCCCTGATCCCTGGATACTGGATAGGACGTCTGGCTTTTTTCAGAAAAGGGAGACAATCTTAGAGGATCCGAATGTACATTTCGCGTGTTAAAAGTTACCCAACAATACGAAATTGACAATAGCAGGCTATATGGGCCCCTAATCCACACAATTGGGCCCCTAACCCAGGCCAAATGGGCCCCTAACCCAGACCAAATGGACCCCGAACCCAGGCCAAATGGGCCCCTAACATCTCGGAGAATGTCAGCGTATTTCTTCTTCTTGATCCACGATATTCCATGTTCACATCTCATAGAATGTCAGCGTATTTCTTCTTCTTGATCCACGATATTCCATGATCAAATCTCGGAGAATGTCAGCGTATTTCTCCTTCTTGATCCACGATATTCAATGATCAAATCTCGGAGAATGTCAGCGTATTTCTCCTTCTTGATCCACGATATTCAATGATCAAATCTCGGAGAATGTCAGCGTATTTCTCCTTCTTGATCCACGATATTCAATGATCAAATCTCGGAGAATGTCAGCGTATTTCTCCTTCTTGATCCACGATATTCAATGATCAAACCTCGGAGAATGTCAGCGTATTTCTCCTTCTTGATCCACAATATTCAATGATCAAATCTCGGAGAATGTCAGCGTATTTCTTCTTCTTGATCCACGATATTCAATGATCAAATCTCGGAGAATGTCAGCGTATTTCTCCTTCTTGATCCACGATATTCAATGATCAAATCTCGGAGAATGTCAGCGTATTTCTCCTTCTTGATCCACGATATTCAATGAACAAATCTCGGAGAATGTCAGCGTATTTCTCCTTCTTGATCCACAATATTCAATGATCAAATCTCGGAGAATGTCAGCGTATTTCTCCTTCTTGATCCACGATATTCAATGATCAAATCTAGGAGAATGTCAGCGTATTTCTCCTTCTTGATCCACGATATTCAATGATCAAATCTCGGAGAATGTCAGCGTATTTCTCCTTCTTGATCCACGATATTCAATGATCAAATCTCGGAGAATGTCAGCGTATTTCTCCTTCTTGATCCACGATATTCAATGATCAAATCTCGGAGAATGTCAGCGTATTTCTCCTTCTTGATCCACGATATTGAATGATCAAATCTCGGAGAATGTCAGCGTATTTCTCCTTCTTGATCCACGATATTCAATGATCAAATCTCGGAGAATGTCAGCGTATTTCTCCTTCTTGATCCACGATATTCAATGATCAAATCTCGGAGAGTGTCAGCGTATTTCTCCTTCTTGATCCACGATATTCAATGATCAAATCTCGGAGAATGTCAGCGTATTTCTCCTTCTTGATCCACGATATTCAATGATCAAATCTCGGAGAATGTCAGCGTATTTCTCCTTCTTGATCCACGATATTCCAAGAATTGTTTTCTAACAGACACACTCAAACGTCCCGACTGTTCTTTTACACTGTTCGCAGAATAGTCCACAACTAGCATTTGTATGTTGATCAAAAGATGGAAAGATAACCCTTTGCTGTGATGTTGGAACCGCGACTAACTAACTGACTAGCTACAGGCACACCATTATGTCACATATGTTCATAGATAGTTCATCATGGATAGAACTCTGGTGTCTCTACCTACTTGAAATAGTTTCTTTCATATTTAACTCAAACGTAGGCCATACACGTTCTATTACTGGACTGATTGTTCCTTGAAGATTAGCTTTCACTATTACCACGTCCCTCGCCAGCAGGAGAACCCACTCCGAATTCTGAGATACTTGTAATTTACGTTTCCAAGTCAAGGACGAGAAGTCTTTATTTTAGTGCAATTGAATCGGTGATATAAAACAAAAAAGTGTAGATTCAGATTAACAAAAAGAGCACAGGCAGGGAAACAGAGAACATGTATTTGTGGACTTCAAAAAAAAAAAATTACCCTTTAAAAGACGCGTGCCAGGATTTGGAGCTGACATTTTAAAACAGTTCTGGATAGAAGGCCAGAACTCGTGCCGGCGAGGTTTCCACAACTGTTGACTTTGTCTGGGTAATATTTATTCCAGAATATGCTCCTGTAACAATTCAGAATGTGACTAGTTCAAAGTGTAAAACTTAGAAGTAGAGTACATTTACACTGTAACCTTGTTCAATTCCCTTGGACAATGGGTTCGAATCATTTGACATTGAAAAGCTTAAAACGTCTGGAGGAAGAACTACTAATCCAGACCTAATCCCAGGCAGTGCCTATGTGTTATGCTGAATCATGAAAATATTACATCCCAATATGTGTCTCTCTTAGGTAAGAAATGCATATTGTGATTTCTGAACTTGGAGAAGAGAAGAAAAGCTCTGCGACAATCCTGTGCATATGTTCTTTGATACTGGATTGAGGGAAAAATCCGACAGATGCATGCCGGTTATAAGGTTCAGACGACCTGAACGGAAATGCATTTCAAGGTGTTTCAGAGAATTCGTCAGCGACCAACCAGCCAACAAACCAATCAAACACCAGCCAGCGAACCAAACAACCAACCAGTCAACAAACCAACCAAGTACTAGCCAGCCAACCAGACAACCAATTCATCAATCAACCAGTTAACCATCCAACAGTTGATAAATCGGCCAACCAACAAACTAACCAACCAGCCAGACTGCTAGCCAACCAACCAGCTAACCAACCAACCAAAAAAACCAACCAATCAACCAACCAACCAACCAACCAACCAACCCTGTTCCAAAACTCAAAGGCAGAGAGAAACCCCTAACGCAAACATGTGCAGTCCAAGGCGTTCTGTGGGAGTAAGAAGAACGACATTAAAAGGACACATAAAAAAGGATTAATGAAATACAGCAAGAACATCAACGATTTATCTGGTTGGAGCCGTAGTGTACGACATGATCAATGATTTAGACGTCTGAAGCCACTAGGAGCAAAAAGAAGTTGAAATCGTTGGGTACCAAATTATTTATGAACTTAGACGAAACCTTTTGGACTCCCAGCGTTAGAATCAGTTCGAATTAGTCTCAGTGGTTTACTTTGTCATAGTCCACGTAATAAAATACTTGATAGCAACATCAATAACGACGACGACGTATCACAATTATGGAAAAGTACACTTAGGGGAACACCAAAAATCGAACCCACCTAAAAACATTGAACGGTCAGCAAAACGTAGCAATTTCAAACAATGAATTCCCTGAGCGAATTGAAACATAGAAATCATAAACAGTAGGTTTGCACAATTTACTGACTGGCATATTTCACTGCATCTCGCCAGATGTGTACTGCAGAGTTTTATAATATGAAGTGAATAAAGGAATCATAGTTTGGCTGAAATACATAACAGGCATAGTCGCCGACACTGTTGGAATGTGCAGCATATGTTCACCCTGAGAGAAGGAACCCTCAAACTGAAGAGTATGGCGCATTACCGAATTAAAGGTGAGAAGATCGACTTAATTGCACGGGGTTTTATCCCATATGACTCTGTCTATTTCCTCAGGGGGGCCCACCGAAAGCGTCGCACAAAGCCCGAACTCTGTAGCTCCAGCGACGACACCCCTCCCTGTAGTCATTGAGAAAATTGCACTTGTGAACCGAATGATGGAGTCGAATGACGGAATCGACCTACAACCCTCGGAGCGCAAGGCAGGCGGCTTAACCACTTCGCCATGGAGGAAACCTACCCCCCCCCCACCCTGACCTGCTCCCATAAGGAGTATATGGTGCTATATTTGTATCGATTAATCGGCACTCGATCTGTGATGTAGTCAATATCTTCCAAGACATTTCTCAATACCCATTTTAGACTTGTTCGACCTGGAATATCTAGGAAACGAAAATGATAACAAACTGTTGACCAGTTAGAGTCTCCGGTACAAGATGTTACCACCAGGAATGTTTATAAAACTATCCGTACTGTGCCTGGGATCGGAATTCTCAATGCCTCTGAGTGTTACAACAACGCCGCTTTAGTGTTTATATTCGATATGTCTTGTCCATACAGAATACACAGCGTGTTCTTCTTTCGTTGTTGATCCCTCACTGGGGCATGCGCTGTCAACCAATTCACTCTTTAGAAACGTGTGTGGTGTTTGTCCATCAAGAATGATGATGACCATTTATTTCATCCAGTGGGGTTGAAAGTTTGGAGCCGTGAGTTTTAAGATGGCTGGTAAGGTCTATTTTGGCTCGAAATGTTCTTTGACAATGTGGGCAAGGAATGCTTGATGTCCCAGGAGGTGGATCTCCTGCTGTGGTATTTTTGTCCAGCCTTTTTTTCACAGTTCTTGCAGTCCTGTTTGCTTTAAAAGTGACTACACCCTTGCGTAATGATGTGTGCATGGTGCAGAAGAACGGAGAGATCATCACGCTTGGAGAGAATGGTGCTATAGGTAGTGACCAGAGGATCTGGCCGACACACAAAACTCCGAAGACAGGCCAGACGGACACATAATCAGACTGCTACTGGCACCATTAATACTGAGACTCTTCGCTTACTGTTGCAGATGAGGACGAAACACGTATGGGAATGTCCCCAAGTGCTGTGATGTCGGTTCTGGACTCACCTAAACCCTGAGTTGAGGTCCCGCCTCATCTTCTCTCTGAGCGCGCAAGTCCAGTAGTCTGATTGAATAGAATTAAACGTTTGCCTTTATCTCTCCACGAATTTGCTTCTGGTTATCCGGGCTATTTATGAACATGGCTGATGTCTCACCGAGGTATCATAATGGCAAACATAGAGTAAAAATCATAAAATAGCCATAAGCATATTCATATAAGTATTCTAATCAATATAGGCTGGGCGATATCTAAATCTCTCGACATTTCTTCCTATTTATGTGTTCATTTCATACAATTCATGAAACAGCGTATAAGCATTATTTCACGGAAAGGAACGGCATAAAGTGACATTACAGTCTTCCATCGATTTTCTCAAACCTTTACATCCATTCCTTAAATTGGCAAGCGCTGTAAACCAGTGTGTGTATGTGTGCTCTCGGCCAGACTACGAGAATGTGCAGTTAACTCGTATGTCCGTGCTCTGAATCAATATACGTGTTATTGATCCGTATATGTGTATACATCCTGTGGGCCAGTATGTATTGTAACGGGTATAAGGGATATCTGTGTAAAAGTGCTGTCCTTCCTCAGGAAGGTCGCGGGTTCGTGTTCTGAAATGGTCATTCGGTTCAAGAATGCAGTTTTCAGAGACCCCTGGGTGGTCGTCGTTGAAGCCATACTGTAAACTAGTATAATGGACCTCTGTATGAAAGATACATAGCCGCCAGCATCACGCTACAGAGGTCACGGGTTCGTTTCCTGACACGATCATTCGTTTCACGAGTGTAATATTTTCAGATCCCCCTGGGAGGTCGTGGCTGGCGCCAGAGTCCGAGCTCTGTGCGAGCTTTAGGCAGGTCGAAGAGAAACCGAGCTACACAGGATAAAACCCGGTGCAATGAAGTCGATCATCTTGAATATAAGTCCCCTTAAACCTTGAAACCTGTATAAATGTGTGTGTGTGTGTGTGTGTGTGGGTGGGTGTGTATGCGTGCGTGTGTGTGTGCGCGCGTGTGTGTGTGGGTGTGTGTGGGTGTGTGTGTGCGTGTGTGTGCGTGTGTGTGTGCGTGGGGGGTGTGTGCGTGTGTGTGTATGTGTGTGTGTACTTGTAACCAGTACTTGTATTGTGAAAAGGTTTATGTATTTGTGTCTTCTGAACTCGCGCGCGAGCGTGTGTGTGTGTGTGTTTGTGTGTGTGTGCGTGCATACGTGCTCACGAGCGCTGTTACTCGGCATACATGTGTATGCGTTCTTAACCAGTGTAAATAGGATCAAACCCGTTTATGAGTTGTTTACCACTGTATGTGTCTGTGAGCTGTGAATCAGTGTTCCCTCTGTTACTCTACATGCCAAAGTGTGCTCCGAAGTTGTGTATGCGATGTATCATTACATATGCTTATGCGTGTTAGATCGTCTATATGTGTAGTTTTGCATATACACGCATATGTGCGCGACACTTCACTTATTTCTGAGGTTCGATAACATACAGGTAAGTGTGTGTGTATGTGTGTGTGGCCTGTCGAAAGCGTCGACCAAAGCACGAACTCCGCAGCTATTGCGACGACCCCCATGAATCTCCTTGTGAACCAAAAACGGAATCCGGGATCAAACACACAACATTCCGAGGGCGAAGCAGACGGCTTAACCACTTGACCACGGATCTCCCTTCT
The DNA here is from genome assembly GCA_963921405.1 of Cepaea hortensis. Lineage (NCBI taxonomy): Eukaryota > Metazoa > Mollusca > Gastropoda > Stylommatophora > Helicidae > Cepaea > Cepaea hortensis. The sequence goes on from OY992893.1 coordinate 71,639,742, forward strand.
GTAAATGTATCATAAGGTACATTTATATATTCACTAAATCTGTATGTATGTATGCATGTGATAAAGCAAGAATGTATATGTATACTGTATAAACCCTTTGTGGTTGGAAGAGAAGCGGAACTTCACCGAACAAACAAAATATAGCGCAGACCTGATAAGGCGAACTCATCTGGGACCTCAGAAATAATTCTTCTTATCAGAATTCATCTTATAAGATATAAGAGAAAAATAAGAAACATTGCCGGGGATAAACAAATTGTTCTTCACAACAGAAATTCGCCACATCCGAGATCGCCTTAAGTGGATTGCACTGTACTAGGACATCCATTTTTGTTAACTTTCTAGCAAATGAGTACTGGCCGCTGTGGCTCAGGTGTGGCGAACGCAGTTCATAATCCCGCTTACCGGGTTCGAAATCCGCTGCAAGCCAATTGCGTTGTTTTTTTTACCAATGATACGAGAGTGGCTGCTTCAGAAAGCAATGGCAAACTACTGAACTTAAAATTGCCCAGAGAATCACAAACAGCCAATAAATGCCGAGGTTGATTGCGACGTAATGTTAAGGACATGCAGCTGTTTTTTTTTACATCGAATGACTAGGACTTCCACAGATCTATCCAATACTAACATGACATGTGATAAAGAAGCAAATACATCCCAAGTATGATTAAATGGGGGTACTGAGGTGGCGCAGTCGTTAGCCCGCTTGTTGTCCGGTCCGGTAGTCGTGCATTCAAATCGCCATCTAGGCGGAGGATTTAAAATTGTCCTGGGTTTCTGGGTTGACCCAGTCTAAATATAGGTGACAGAAAATGTCCGGTAAAGTTAGAGCGGCCGGCCTCATATTGACCTCATTCCCCACGGAGTACAGGCTGATCTATAAACTGCATAGGCTAGCAAAGGATAAACTGCATGGGGATAGTTAGTTGGTTGGTTGGTTGGTTGGTTGGTTGGTTGGTTGGTTGGTTAGTTAGTTAGTTAGATAGATAGTTAGTTAGCTAGTTAGTTAGTTAGATAGTTTGTTAGTTGGTTGGTTGGCTGGTTGGTTGGTTGGTTGGTTGGTTGGCTGGCTGGCTGGCTGGCTGGCTGGTTGGTTGGTTGGCTGGTTGGTTAGTTAGTTAGATAGTTAGTTAGCTAGTTAGTTAGTTAGATAGTTAGTTAGTTAGTTAGTTGGTTGGTTGGTTGGTTGGCTGGTTGGTTGGTTGGTTGGTTGATTGGTTGATTGGTTGGATGGTTGGTTGGTTGGTTGGTTAGTTAGTTAGATAGTTAGTTAGCTAGTTAGTCAGTTAGATAGTTAGTTAGTCAGTTGGTTGGTTGGTTGGTTGGTTGGCTGGTTGGTTGGTTGGCTGATTGGCTGGCTGGTTGGTTGGTTGGTTGGTTAGTTAGATAGTTAGTTAGCTAGTTAGTTAGATAGTTAGTTAGTTAGTTGGTTGGCTGGTTGGCTGGTTGGTTAGTTAGTTAGGTAGATAGTTAGCTAGTTAGTTAGATAGTCAGTTATTTAGTTGGTTGGTTGGCTGGTTGGTTGGTTGGTTGGTTGGTTAGTTAGTTAGATCGTTAGCTAGATAGTTAGTTAGTTAGTTAGTTAGTTAGTTATTTAGTTAGTTAGTCGTGGTTCCAACTTTACGGCAACGAGTCGTTCTCATTATGCTCCATTCCTGTGCCAGTGAATATCACACAAAATGCGTCTCACTGTCCTATGTGAAAAGTGGAATATACAGGAGTCTCGACAAGCCAACAGCCAGCACAGGTACACTGTGCACAACGCCGCCGTCAGAATGCCAACACAAAAGTCCTCCATGGAATATACAGTTCATCGTCGATGGAAACGACAGTCACTAGAAAACCAGCAGCCACTCATTACTGCATTAAATGTCGAGAGGATCGGCTTTATTGCTTCGGGAATTATCCCATATGGCTCGACCCCTTTCGGCCGCTGAAAGTATCGCACAAAGCACGAACACTGTAGCTCCAGCGACGATCCCCATGAGTCTCCGAGAAAAATGCACTCGTGAACCGAAAAGGCAATCCAGTCAATTCCAAGCGATAAGACGACCGCCATCGTTCCGAACATGCAGTTCATGCTACAACCTACCGCGGACAGATGTAAAAACATTCCAAACGAAATTCACAGCTCACAGTGTCGCGCCACGCACTCAACTCAGTAGCAGCGCGACGGAATCATGCACTACCAGTCCAACATAAGGAAAATGCTACTGTAAACAGTAGCCAGAAGCATAAACACTTCAGAGGCTTTAACGGTTCAACTGCCTATCCGCTATGTTGGGGACCGGAAGTAGTCACTGCATGGGGATAGCTAAGGATAAACTGCATGCGGATAGCTCAGGATAAACTGCTTGGGATAGCTAAAGATAAACTGCATGGGGACACCTCAGGATAAACTGCATGAGGATAGCTCAGGATAAACTGCTTGGGGATAGCTAAGGATAAACTGCTTGGGGATAGCTAAGGATAAACTGCATGGGGATAGCTAAGGATAAACTGCTTGGGGATAGCTCAGGATAAACTGCTTGGGGATAGCTAAGGATAAACTGCATGGAGATACCTAAGGATAAACTATATGGGGATAGCAAAGGATAAACTGCATGGGGATAGCTAAGGATAAACTATATGGGGATAGCTAAGGATAAACTGCATGGGGATAGCTAAGGATAAACTGCATGGGGATAGCTAAGGGTAAATTGCATGGGGATAGCTAAGAATAAACTGCATGGGATAGCTAAGGATAGTACGGCTTGACATGAATTGTATCAAGGCCTATGTCTCAATGTGGAATAAAGGGCGAAATAAATAAATAAATAAATAAATATTAATAATAATAATAATAATAATAATAATAATAATGGTAATGATAATGATAAAAGGACACAAAAGCAACTAGACCAAAGGACTGCATCCACTAACAACAGACGAGCCAGGAGCCTACACTGACAAACGAAAAAAAAAACACAAGAAGAAACGGACACAAAGGAGAACATGCCTGCCAAACCTCCAGCTGACGTCACAGGCATGAACTCAGCGAAATAGAAAAGTCAGCTAACATTGACACAGAAGACAAGAGAAACTAAAGCCGCATACTTAACCACCACGATTATAACTTACACTACTACAGCCGGTTGAACAAAGTGGACATTTTTATTTTTTACATATCTGATCGATCGGATCGGAACTTTTCTTAACACTGGGTAAACGTCCAATTTATGTACACTAAATGAACTGAATTCTGTGGATTCAAGACACATCCTCTAGACTTGGCTGGAGATTTCGACGTCACAAGTCACCTTCAAGACACTTCTCAGGAGCTGATCTACAAGAAGCCTGCACTGGCCTAACTAGGAGATGTAGCTTATATTATATCTATGGTTTAGTGTGTCTTTTCTCTAATTTTGTTTTCTTTCTGCGATGTACACACAGACCATTTCATGTCACAGGTTTCGTACTCTTAATAGTTCCAGTGATCAATTTCTAACTGAACTTTTAACTTTGTGCCTATTAGATCATCTAAATCATATTCATTGGTCCACGTTCATTAATTAATATTTAATTTATTTCGAATAATAAAGATACTTTAGTATCACACTAATCTCATTATTTTAGGTAAGACAGTAGTTATGCGTGATAATGTGTGACTGCACTGTCGTCTGCAAACTGTAGGGACAGGACTGGGAACTATTAGTTTATATGATAGAGGCCGCGGGCTGGTTAATTAGGGCACCAGTCTTGTACCTTCTAGTTCTCAGTACGTGCCTTATCAATCAGTCTCTGTCGACCAGTCTATATTGATTAAAGGGCCAATTCACCCTATTGATATTTACAACGAGCCAATTTCACAGATTGGCCGTCTAATGTGTCTCAGACTGTCAGTGTAGAGAGCCCCGGGCCAATTTTCACCTGCTAACCTTCAATACTGAGCTGACAGGGGTCGAACCCGCTACAATGGGGCATGGTAAGGGGCACAGCGGCGAGGACCATGTCCGCGGGTCGGGATAAGAGCGACGTTCTGTAGACAACCCTCTATGATGATCTGATGAGATGGGCTGTCTAGCAAGGTTGAAGAGTTCCATCTTCCCGAGGCAACTAGATATTTGAAGTGGCTCGATCATGGAAGTATCATGGAAAATACAGTCGCAGGTATTGATGAACACTTATAGAATACAGGGGAAAAACGTAGCAACGACAGACCTCTGATTTCGACTTCTTTACTATATCTTCCGGTAAAATGGCGGGGGCATAACGATGTGTTCTTAGAGGACGCTGTTTTGTGTTTTTCTGTGAAAGGTGTGCTTTTTTTTCGTATCCGTTTTAGGAAGTTTTCACAAGAAACCACAGAAGGCAGGTGATGGATGAAATTTTGAGGACATCCAACAGATAGTTGTTGGTTATGATCTCAAGTTTCGCGACGGCAGGCAGAAGATCTCTTTACTGGGACAATGGCTACGGTTTCCGGCCAGTATGGTCACTGCCAGGAAGGAAAGCAACAACAAACTACCTTTCTTTAAAGATGCCTAGTTTATCATGATTCTTCAAATTACAGAACGTCAGACAAGGACAGCATTGAGAGACAAGAACGCAGAGCTGATTCACGTCGACATTGGTGATAGAGTGAGATGGCGAATCATGACTGCCAGCATTTATCGGTATGGCACGTGATGAATGAATGAGTGCCGCTCAATACCTGTGCATTTACTTCTCAAGTTGCAGTATTTAGCCATACGGACATCTCCTATTACGCTAATTTACCGAACAGTGTTGTCATGGCAATGCTGTTGCGTCTCCCATGCTCTTAATGTGATATCTGTCACATCACGTGACGGTCTCACTATTCTTACATGTATTAGTTTGGACAGCCGGTTGATAATTTAATGGGCAAAACAGAACCACCGACTCTTGGCTGGCTTAGTGCCAATTAAACAGAAACCGGAGTCATCGATTTTGTATCTGGCTACACACCGTCAACGGGATAAACAAAACAACACGGACAGACCAGCACACAGGCGACATCGCCTTTATAATGAGAGCAATAAACACATACACACATATACGTGAAATGTATTTGTAGCGTAATTCATTTAGACCAAGAAATTCACCACGCAATGAACCGTGGCTACAATGAAGCAACGGGAATTACTTTTGAGAACGTATTCGATTTGAAAGGTAATTTACGTTCATTACTTACAAACACGTGAAACTATAAACAATAAAAACATTGTTCTACACAGTTTCTTCACACGCAAAGCTGTCAGTGACGGAGCTGGGCATTTCCTCTTTCTGTGGCAAGCAACCTACGGTTGCATCAATCAACCTGGCAGGTGTGAGTATATGCACCGATTCTGTTGAAGCAGAACACACATACTAAAGTAATCTGCCAATGTTTGTATTTGATACAAAGTGTACATATTTGACGCTCGTGGAAGTTCTTGAGTTGAATTGAGTTGAGCTAAGAACCGACATCACTGCACTCAGTACATTCCCATATGCGCTCCGTCACCTCGTTCAACAGCCAGCAAAGAGTCACATTATTAATCGGTACAACAGCTATTTGATTGAAAGTTCTCCTGATAATCCCTCTCAGTTTTGAGATTCTACCAGAACCATTGCCATCCCCCGCATTCTCATCCTTTCCACATACGGGTTCTCGATCTGTTCCTCCAACTTCTCCACCTGGTCCCACAGGCGCACGACCACCTCTCCCTTGTCCTAGGTAATCTACCACCAAGGGGTACAGTCCTGCCAGCCTATTAGCCTGTTCATTCCCCCCGCACTTCCGCATGATCAGGGCAAAAAATCCATACAATTCTCATAATCTCTCTGAAGTGAGATGAGCAATTCCACACGAAGCAATCCTTTCTCCACCTTACTAAGCATACACCTTGTGTTCGTGATGAAGACAACGTGTGTTGCAGTGGTCTCCTCAAACCAACGAATGCTGATGTGACTGCTTCCACCTCCATTCACAAGCTGGTGGTCGTAGCCTCATACGCTAGCTCTCCTTTTCAAGAATCGTCTATTAGCCTTCACAATGAAACCCCAACCACTCCGCCTGTTTTTCACCACTGACTCGTGAAAGTAATGACAGAGAAGTCAAAGAGTTTAAAAGGGGTTTATAGGATCGACATGCATCGGCGGTTATCACACATGGCTGGGTTACTTTCCGCAGGGCGGCCTGCTGAAAACGTAACATAAAGCACGAACTCCTTTGCTCTAGCGATGACACCCAGGAGTATCTGAGAAAATTGCATTTGTGGCACGGAATCGAACTCACGACCTTCGAAGCGTGGGGCTGGCGGTGTAACCACACGCCTCGGAGACTCCGAGAAGAAAAAGAGCCAGAAAGGAATGGCGTAACCTGACAATACGGTCTCCAGTGAGGCAACACAAAGAAAGGAAATCGCCTCCCTGTGACAATGTACAGGGTGTATTGTTAATGACTGTGGGGTGTTTGAAAATATTGCCCTTCTAAGTTTTGTATTTACCTGTTTTGTTGCATGAACTCCACAGAGAGTGAATACAAAACTTGGAACGGCAATATTTTCAAAAACCCCACCGCCATTAAAAATGCACCCTATACCAACGGTCCTAATCTAGGAGAAGACGGCGTACAAATCCATCACTCACCGTGTAACAGATCTGGCACAACGCTATTTGGTTACAAACATGGAAGAGAACAATCAAAACCCCTCATACAAAGAAAAGAAATATGCAACTTTGCACCAACTATCGTAGTATCGCACTAATAAGTCATGCCAGTAAAACCATCTTGCAGACATGTATTGAAGGTAAATTAGACGATTACAAGAAGTACAGACAGGTTCCAGACAAGGATGGGGAAACAGGGGCCATATCTTCAATGTGAGAACCGTCTTTGAAAAATGCACATAGCAATGTAGATCTTCATACTTGTTTCATAGACTACAGCAGGTCTTCGACTTTGTTTGGCTTAAGAAATTATGGAACAACATGCGGGATATGGGGTTTTCAGCGCTTTTAATGCACATAATGTAAAGATATCATAAACAAGAACCAGCTGCCAGAATAGCTGATGAAATACCAAATTATTTGAGATGTAAAGGGGGTAAGACAGGGTTGCATTCTCTCTCGTTAACTGTTCAACGTCTATGAGGAAAGTGTAATGAGAAACGTCAACATTGATGAGACAGGGACGCAGAGGTGTTTCCAAGGCACCAGGGCCGGGTTATATACTGGCCAAGACCTATTGACGCGTCCTCGTCGAGCGTCCTGGGCAACAGGTCCCTTCGGGGTCCTGGCTAAAGTCAGTAGGATCGCCGATTCCTCCGAAGTCGGAGAGTGTCTGCCTGTACGGCGAGGAACCACCAGTCTGCACACCAATAAGCCAGACATGGGACAACGGATACTCACGCAAAACTCAGGTCCTGTATGACATCACACTGATGTTGGACAACAGGATGCCTTCATCCGACATACAGGACTTCGCGTTGGAGCTCAAGCCAACGAACACAAGCAAGCAAGCATTGATGAGACACGTGTCAGTTTTAACCTATTCTTCTTCTTCTTCTTCTTCTTCTTCTTCTTCTTCTTCTTCTTCTTCTTCTTCTTCTTCTTCTTCTTCTTCTTCTTCTTCTTCTTCTTCTTCTTCTTCTTCTTCTTCTTCTTCTTCTTCTTCTTCCTCTTCTTCTTCTTCTTCTTCTTCTTCTTCTTCTTCTTCTTCTTCTTCTTCTTCTTCTTCCTTCTTCTTCTTCTTCTTCTTCTTCTTCTTCTTCTTCTTCTTCTTCTTCTTCTTCTTCTTCTTCTTCTTCTTCTTCCTTCTTCTTCTTCTTCTTCTTCTTCTTCTTCTTCTTCTTCTTTCTTCTTCTTCTTCTTCTTCTTCTTCTTCTTCTTCTTCTTCTTCTTCTTCCTTTCTTCTTCTTCTTCTTCTTCTTCTTCTTCTTCTTCTTCTTCTTCTTCTTCTTCTTCTTCTTCTTCTTCTTCTTCTTCTTCTTCTTCTTCTTCTTCTTCTTCTTCTTCTTCTTCTTCTTCTTCTTCTTCTTCTTCTTCTTCTTCTTCTTCTTCTTCTTCTTCCTTCTTCTTCTTCTTCTTCTTCTTCTTCTTC
>OY992893.1:71648027-71688960 GCA_963921405.1 Cepaea hortensis
CTTCAGTATGGAGACGGCACCTGATTGATAGATGACATATTTGCTGAATTAATGAGTATTGAAAGTTATAACTGTACATCTGCTTAATGAGAATGTTGCCAGTGTTTAGATAATATTTTCCATCGTGATCAATCAATCAATGTAGCACTTTCTTCTCCACACTGAAGTTTGGATGTTATGAATATCAACAACTTTTTGTCACTTGCTCTTGTTGTAAACTTTGATAGATCGATGAACGTCCATTTATCGCTGTTATCTCCCCACTTGTATACATTTCCCCTTCTTCTTGCCCAACCGCACCTAACTTTTCCTTACACTATGATTTCTGTGAGCGAGGAATGTCTTTTAATGTGGCAAAAACATTTAATCTCTCTTTTTAAACCCTTCCATCAACTCTCATGTCATTCACATTCCTCAGGAGCCTGTACATTTGTTTGCTTTCGCTTCATTGAAATGAAAATCATTTCTCTGTATATCCCCATTTCTAGGGCATCAGTTTGGTTTTCTTATTGCTTGCCAACTGCGCATGCTTCAACACGCTTCATTAGTGCATGGCTTCTTGTGTTCCCCTTAATTGCAAATGCCTTTGGTTTCGTTTATTAAATTATCCATTTCATTCTCCGACTTCTGTTTTATTTCGCGTGTCCGGCTTAAACTTACGCCCAGTACCCCTTGATTTAGACCTTACTCCACGTTTTCGTTTACATTAACTGATGAAAATCTGTTATCGAATCGTTTATTGCAGTTGGAATCCTTGATACATAAATATGATTTTCAATCCTTGGATACATTTGAGAGTTTCAGAAGTTTATGGATTTTTGTGGATTCTATTGACATTGTGATGAATCATAGGGACAACTTTGGTATTCTGGCAAATTCTATGAATCTCTTTGACGTCCAGGTTAAGTCGGCGAACGAGTTTAGCAGACCTGTTAATCCTACTTATCCCATCATGGAATGTATAGGACCAAAGTCAAGAGTAACAAACTACATGGCCAATAAGACTGTGATGTAAAAACACAGACAATGAGCAGGACCTGCAATAGGCTTATAATTGAATTGTAAGAAGACACAGATTATGGTAGTCACTGGGAAGAAGAAAATACCACAATTTAATATACAAGTAAATGGGCATATTCTTAAACAAGTGAATCGGTACAGTTATCTCGGAATAGTCATAACATCTGATGGGAGATGCTTTGAAGAAATTAGAACAAGAATTGCCATTTCGAAGGTAGCCTTTTTCAAGTTGAAAAACATACTGACCAATAAAAAGATATCAAATGAAACGAGAAAAAAGTGCTACATAGAAGTTATACTTTTGTATGGATGTGAAACGTGGACGATGAGCAGACAACATGAAAATCATCTAATGGCTGTGGACATGTGGTTGTTGAGGAAAATGCAAAGAATACTATGGATAGACAGAAAAATCAATGAGCAAGTCCTACAAGAGGCAAATGAAAACCGCAAACTGATTAGAGAAATTATACGTAGACAGTCACATTTGTTTGGGCACGTTATGAGAAGAAATAAACTAGAGAACTTGATGACAACTGGCAAGATTTAGGGGAAAAGAACAAAGGGAAGGCAGATAAGTAAACATCTGGATGGCATGACCACAGGACTTGGTCGGGACAAGAACACGGAGCTGATCTACGACTCTGGTGATCGTGTCAGATGGCGAAGCATGATCGCCCACGCTTACCGACATGACGCATGATGATGATGAGAGACCTAACCCGATATGTTTTACCCATCTCTAATACACCAAATAAGATGTCCTTTGGTGTTAATAATACAATTATTAATAACATATTTAATAGAAATAGACGGTAGACGCAGCAACATGGCAGATGTCGCTAGTGTGTGAAGTTGTGGATCTTCACAATTTCTATTTCATATCATAATGAGGCGAGGTGATCAGTTTCTATCCTTGCTGCCCTTCTTTTCCAGACAATTTTCTAAAACATCTGAACATTATACAATATCCATGCTATGAATCTAAACCGTCCTCGCAGCCGAACTAAGATATGAAATATCTTGTCGTTGGGGATTGAACCCACATGGCTGTCCTGGTAGCCACGCGCATTAATTTTGCTAAGGCGGATCCTCATTAAAATAATCATAACCGGAATCCCGTTTACATCACACCCGGTCAGGGCTCAAAAATCAAGGTCGCGATCTCTGTAAGCAAAAAGTGAAATAAAGAATCCTTTACTAACTTCAAGCTAACTGGGTATTTGGTAAGTAACGTAATGGACACTTATACACATCGTCAGGCTAACTGACCCTTTACACATCGTCAGGCTAACTGACCCTTTACACATCGTCAGGCTAACTAACCCTTTACACATCGTCAGGCTAACTGACCCTTTACACATCGTCAGGCTAACTGGGTATATGGTATTTAAAGTAAAGGAGACTTTTACACATCTGCAAGCTAACTGGGTATATGGTAAGTAAAGTAAAGGAGACTTTTACACATCTGCAAGCTAACTGGGTATATGGTAAGTAAAGTAAAGGAGACTTTTACACATCTGCAAATTAACTGCGTATATGGTAAGTAAAGTAAAGGAGAGTTTTACACATCTGCAAACTAACTGATTATATTGTAAGTAAAGTAAAGGAGATTTTTACGCATCTGCAAGCTAACAGGTTATATTGTAAGTAAAGTAAAGGAGACTTTTACACATTTGCAAGCTAACTGGGTATATGGCAAGTAAAGTAAAGGAGAGTTTCACACTCCAAACTAACTGGTTATATTGTAAGTAAAGTAAAGGAGACTTTCACACATCTGCAAGCTAACCGGGTATATGGTAAGTAAAGTAAAGGAGACTTTCACATATCTGCAAGCTAACCGAGTATATGGTAAGTAACGTAAAGGAGACTTTTACACAATTGCAAGCTAACCGAGTATATGGTAAGTAAAGTAAAGGAGACTTTTACACATCTGCAAGCTAACCGGTGTCAGAGCCTAACATGGTATAGCTGTGCAGCAACATCGTTGCGACACCCGGCTGACAAGATTGTTACCTGACACGCGACCAGCGGTCAGGCTGACGACAGACGCACGCAGGACACGTGACACCACTAGAGGCAGTGGGCAGTTGGCGTGCTAAGGTCAGACCGAGCTGGGACTGGAGACCGGACGGACATGTGCGATGAGAGCAAGGCGTTTGTATGAATCTCCGTGACTGCAAGCCGAACGACTGATATCTTGAGCGTCAGACCTATGAGCTGTATTGTGGTTGTGAGCGTCGTGAGTTATATATTGTAGATTGCTGTAATTATCGTTCTGTATTTAATGTGGCAATAAATCCATAGAACTTGTGTTGCTGTGTCTTACGTCGAATCACGTTATACTTGTACTGTCTCACACGTGTTAGCCAACGAGCCAATTATAAGACCCTGACATGTGTGGACGTGGGTTGCTCGTCCTTGTTTAAGAACCTAATAGATGTAGACGTGTGTTGCTCGTCTTTCGTATCTAAAACTATAATTCTTGAACTTGTGAAATTTGTCAAGGTTATAGCTATGTAAATGTGATCGTGAAAGTCTCAGTATGATCCATTATTACATTGTTTAAATATGTGTAAAACCATTAGTAAATGTGCAGTACATATTGTTTGATCCTGTAAACGTGTAAAACATTTGTGATTTGTGAAACTTGTCACCGTTTGACCTTGTCGACATTATTTTGTCGCCATTTTGACCTTGTCGCCATCTTGTAAACTTGATGTCTATGTCCTTACTGAATGTCATCTTGATGTAAGTGATGTGTCATCAATGTTATTGATTGTTCAAATACAGATAGATTGTCTTTGTGTATTGAGTTTGTGGAACGCAAAGAGTTTTGGAAAGAGTGTAACTTCTGTTGAAACTGTTGACGACAAATTTACGACATACAATTACACTCGACGCCATCCAAACCTAGTCAACACTTAGTGACTTGCATGCACACACCAACAAATAGACGCTAACTTATTTTCTTCCAAAAACAAAGCAGGTTTTTCCGTACCATCCATAACCTTGCCGTAGAGGTCATTAGTGGTTCCGAAGTAACGACCCTACAGTTTTCTATCCGAGTGTCCAACCATTCTTCACCGTATCCAGGGCACTTGAGTATATTTTTCTATACTTTAACTTTACGTATGCAATAGTAGGCACGCATCGTATAGTAAAATAAATTGTAAATTGTTTATTACTAACCATTTATAACATATTTTGTGTGGTTGAGTTTCATTGACGTATTTTCTCCATCATGTCGTCACTATTTGATTTCATCGATATGGGTATTAAATTACATCTAACAGGTGATGAATTAACAAAATGGAGCGAAGACAAATACGCTGAACACCTGCTGGTACAGGAGAAAAATAATGAACGCGAAGAAAGAGCAGCGGAGAGAGCTCTAAAACAAGCAGAAATGGCTGCCAAGCAAGCAGAGGTAGAAACAGCCTTAAAACAGGCAGAGATTGGAAAAGCTGCCAAGCAAATAGAGGCAGAAACAGCTCTAAAACAAGCTGAGATAGACAGTGAACTTAAGAAAGCAGAAATAGCAGCTCAGAGTAAGAAAGAAGAACTAGAGTTACAGTTGAAAATGAAACAACTTGACACTGAGACTGCGATGAATAAAGAATCAAAGAAATCTGAAAGACTGGAAAAAGAAAACCAGTATAAGAAGTATCAAGGTATCGTACGTAACTATACCTCGGGTGACTGCATAGCAGCCTTTACTCAAAATTTTGAGACTTTAATGGAACATTACCAAGTTCCACTTTCTGAATGGAATATTCTTTATATGAGGAGTCTATCTGGGGAACCTCTTAAAGTCATTGAAACCATCCCCAAAGACCTAAGGAAAGAGTACCATTATATTAAATCTAAGATAATGGCACATTTCATGTTAGACGAGGCAGGTTACAGAGAACAATTCAGTAAATTGAGTCCAAAATCAACTCAAACGTTCTCTGACTACCTCTGTTTAGTCCGAGATGTTTTCAGCAAATGGACTTCAGCAGCCAAAATTAATAAAAGTTATGATAGATTAGAAGATCTCATCATTCGAGATAAAATCATTTCTTCTATCCCATCATCGTTTTCTAAGTTCTTACAGGAGAATGAATGCACAAGTGTGGAAGAAATTGAAAGACGTGGGTCGGCCTATTACACGGCAAATAAACAATGCTTTGCCACTGAAGCTACTGACAGTAACTGGGTAGCAGCAGCCAACTATGGAAAAAACTATAGCAGGCAAAAACCAAACAGGCCTACTTCTGAAAAATTTAGACAGTGCAAATTTTGTAATTTTTCTCACCATTTGAACGAGATGTGCGATCAAAACCCAGGATACCAGACATACTTGCAAAATATAGTAAACAGTCAAGACAGAGAACGTAAATTGTTCAAAAATAAACGTAAATGTTTTCTCTGCAAGGCTTTCGGGCACCATCGCATGGATTGTAGAGGCAGGCATATGACCAACAAAGCCAATGCCGCCTTGTTTGATAGCTCAGCGTCAGAAGACGAAAATCCAGAGAAACATCCTGTGAATGCAGCACAGGCTTGTGATGTATTTAATGCTAACAAATGCACTGTCTGTAACACCTTCTATGAAGATGGTATCTTAACATGCGGACACGCCATCCCTATTGCCAGTGAGGAAGCTAACTTGGTAATAGACTCAAAAGGCAGATTAGACATCCATCACGGGTATGTTAATGGCAAGTTTGCTACAGTACTTCGCGACACCGGAAGTACACTTATTGGCCTGAAAACAACATTCATAACGCCTACAGACTATACAGGCAGACACATCACATGTAGAACATTTTCAGGCAATATTGAAAAATATCCATTAGCATGGGCATACATTGAAACACCATTCCTCACCGGGAAAGTAAAGGTCGCGGCACTTACAAACCCAGTGTGCGATATAATCATAGGAAATTTACCTGAGGTGAATGACAAACCTCATAATCATGACATAACATCACTATGTATTGATGATAACACATCACCACCAAATGTCATCACTGAAAATGTCATATCACCTATTGAATGTATGTTAGCTAATGCAGCACTAAGTTCTCATCACATCATTGACGATATCATTCCATCATCATCTGATGTCATTGAGTGTGTGAACGCAGTAACAAGAGCTACTGCTAGAGTGCAAGATGAAAGTAACCAAACTGAGGCTATACAAATGCTTAGCCCAGAATTACCACCTAGTGACTCTATGAAGGAAACATTCATAACAGCTCAAAAAGCTGATCCTTCACTGTCAAAGTACTTTGACCTGATCGGCAAAAAGGCAAAAGTAACCAAAAATGCGAAATGGCATTTTGCTTTACACAATGATATACTCACCAGGTACTACACCAGAGGTGACATTACAACCAAGCAAACTGTTTTGCCAACTGCTTATCGCAAGCAAGCTTTACATCTTGCTCACGATATACCTTTTGCAGGTCATATGGCATATGTTAAAACCAGGTCAAGACTTTTGACACAGTTTCATTGGCCAAAATTTTGCAATGACATAAGAACATATTGCAGAAGTTGTGATACATGCCAGAAACTAGTAAAAAAAGGTAAACACCCACAGGCAAAGTTACAAGTCACTGACTTAGCCAGTCGACCCTTTGAAAAATTATCAGTTGACATTGTGGGCCCTCTTAGTCATACAACTACTAGAGGGAATAAATATATTTTAACTTGTGTTGATCAATGTAGTAGATGGCCAGAAGCGATCCCGCTAAAGAACATTACTGCCAACGACATCATGGAAGTGTTCTTCCATATTTTCTCCCGAATTGGATTTCCAGATACTATCCAGTCTGATAGAGGCACTCAGTTTATTGCCGCATCCACCCAAGCTTTCACTAAAATGTTAGGAGTGAAGCAAGTTTTCAATACCCCCTATCATCCTCACTCTAGCGGGATTATAGAAAAGCTTAATGGGGACCTGAAGCACATGCTTGCCAAAGTAACTCAAGATCACCCCAACAACTGGGATGTATACTTACCAGCTGTCCTTTTTGCTTATCGCGAGGTACCACATTCTAGTACCGGTTTCTCTCCTTTTGAACTAATCTATGGTGCCAAACCACGAGGCCCATTAACAATTTATCACCAAATGTTAACTAATTCTACTCCAATACTGAAACCCATATCATCATTTGTGTATGTAACATCATTGCGTGAAAGGATTATTAAATCATGTGAAATTGCTAAAAATGCACTTAAACTATCTGGTGCTACTTACAGACAGTACGCAGACAAAGGTAACAGGACTATAACATTGACACCTGGACAGGACGTCCTACTACTACTACCTAGTGACAGAGAGCTACTGACTGATTCTTGGCAGGGACCTTTTAAAGTGACAAGACAAATCTCACCTGTAGACTACGAAATCCTAATAAAAGACAAACACAAAATATTTCACATAAATATGCTAAGACCATACCACAACAGAGACAACGAACAAGACGATACGACAGCTTGCACCGTGATAATAGATCACGAAGATGACGATTCTAGCGACGAGATTCCAACACCTACATTAGACACGACAAACTGCTTGAATGAGATCAAGATCAATCCAAACTTAAATCAAGCAGAGACAAACAGTTGCAAACAGTTGATACAACAGTACAACACCATCTTTTCAGACAACCCAGGACAAACAGAATTAGTACAGCATCACATCACGCTCACATCAAACACACCAATAAGATGTAGACCATACACAATACCAATACACTACAAAGAACAGTTACATCAAGAAATTATCAACTTAGAAAAAAACAACATCATCAGACGATCCTTATCAGACTTCTCTTCACCCATGGTCATTGTACGCAAAAAGGACAAGACAATACGACTTTGCATCGACTACCGAAAACTGAACAAAATAACTGTTTTAGATCTTGAACCAATGGCAAACACTGACGATCTTCTAACAGAACTGACTGACGCTAAGTTCTTTACGACGCTTGACATGTCTAAAGGTTACTGGCAGATTGCTGTACATGAAGACAGCAGACATCTAACAGCTTTTGCCACGCCTTGGGGACTGTACGAATGGTGCAAACTTCCATTTGGGCTAGTCAATGCCCCAGCCACATTCGTACGCATGACACGACTCCTCCTATCTGACATTCCTAATATCATTTGCTATATTGACGACATCTGTGTCCATACAGAGACAATGACGGAACATATAAAGACACTAGAACAGACATTAGAACGTATCAGACAGTACGGACTGACAGTGAAGCCTTCAAAGGTGAACATGGCTTACCAAGAGATATCATTTTTGGGGTACAGAATATCCAATGGCTTTGTCATGACAGACAACAAAATTGTCTCCAAAATTCTAAAACTGTCACTCCCGACTAATAAGAAACAAGTCCGGAGTTTGTTGGGACTGATCAATTATTACAGGAAATTCATTCCTGATTTTTCAGAACTGACCGAGGTTTTTTCTAACTTACTAACCAAGGATAAGCCTGAAAAAGTTGTACACGATGAATGCCTACGAAATGCATTTCATAAAGTTTTGACATACTTTTCTGATAAGAATTCGAATAATCTCATCCTTAAATTGCCCAACATTCGTTTACCTTTCAGATTGAGAACAGATGCTAGCTCCGTTGCGATTGGGGCAGTTCTATTGCAGGAATACAACAACATCCTGCATCCCATTTGTTTCATATCAAGAAAGCTAAGGCCTAGAGAGCGGGCATGGTCCATTCCGCAATTAGAGGCACTTGCCTTAGTAGAAAGTGTGACGAAACTATCCAGATATCTTCTAGGACGTCACTTTATCATCGAAACTGACAACAGTCCATTACGGTATATAAATGCCGGAGTACCATCCAACAATATGATTGCTCGCTGGTCCTTGAAGCTTCAAAATTACAGTTTCGAGGTTCGTCACATTTCTGGCAGAATCAATACAATTGCCGACCTTTTGTCCCGTTGTCCAACCGACCCAGTAAGCAATGTCTGAGTGCAGAGTGTACTAATACACTCAGAACAACACAGCCACCAATGAGTGAATGTTTTCTATTCACCTACTGTGTAAGGTCTATAATTGTAATTGTGATACGGTTAAAAAACCGACATGTATAATATACTTATTTTAATCAAGCCATATAATGAGTGTAGTATAATTGTGTAGTGTGTGTTAGAAAGAGAACATTATAAATTGTAAATATACACCAAGAACAGTGTCACAGACGCTTAACCACTTACCAGAAGCGAACTTTACCAGTTAACAGTGACAGCTGTGAGTGACTTTCTTCACCGTGATGTTTTAACGACGTGTGCAAATGTGGACTGAACAATGACTTCTACACCACTTCTGCATTGAATTTAATCCAAAATGTTTGACAATTGAACATCGGAAATAAGAACATTCAATCTTTATCCAGAAGTTGTGAACACATCGGAAATAAGAACATTCCATCATAATCCGATAGTTGTGATAGTAGAACATCAAACACGAACTTTGAGAACATTTAACTATCCGTTACAAAAGAAAACGGGAGCATTTGTGGTCAAACAGCAACTAAATTTTGCGTTTCGTGTGTACTTCCTGTGTAATTTAAAAAGTATAGCAAAATTAGCAGACGATATACAAATATTCAAAAACTTATGACGATTGTAAAATCCTTTTGAATCTATAAAATATAATACACCAATTGGTTCCTTATTTAAATTGATTAGTGTAATCTTAGAATCATATCTTGATTAATGTATTCATATTACCGACTTTTTCTCGTTAATATGAAGAAACGTCAAGCAATGACGCTAAGAAATTAAATAATTATTGTCATTTATTGAATTTCTTGATTGTCAAAATTACTCCCCTTGCATTTACGAATTACACCAAGGGCCATAATTTGAAACATATTCATTAATGTGTATTGTATAAATAGACATGTTGTTGCTCAAATGGTTAACACACCGGGTAGGCGTCCACCAAGCATGGCAGAGAGCTGCCAACATTGCAAACCAACATAAGAGCTCCTGGCCAAATGAGGTCAGAGTTTGAGTGTTTAATGCGACTTATGTAAAGTCGTATTTCAGTCTGGCTAGATGGCTGTTGCAAAACAACCATATTATTACGTTTTTTTCAAATTGCTGCGAAGTAGATGCGTGAAGCTGGTAACTACTGATCTGACTGGGTATTAGTGCAATGGAGGTAACCAGCCATCATGGGGATGAAACCTAAGTTGTGTTAAAAGTTGTACTTCATTTGTCATTTCAATGCAACTTACATTTTTTGTATATATTTCCATGCCATATATGTATTTTCATGCATAACACTGGGAAAGAGTAGTCTCTGACATGAAGTTAACACTACCCCAGTATATACAGACATCATTAATGAAAGATGACATCTTTCATTGAGGTACCCGGGGAGAATGTCAGAGCCTAACATGGTATAGCTGTGCAGCAACATCGTTGCGACACCCGGCTGACAAGATTGTTACCTGACACGCGACCAGCGGTCAGGCTGACGACAGACGCACGCAGGACACGTGACACCACTAGAGGCAGTGGGCAGTTGGCGTGCTAAGGTCAGACCGAGCTGGGACTGGAGACCGGACGGACATGTGCGATGAGAGCAAGGCGTTTGTATGAATCTCCGTGACTGCAAGCCGAACGACTGATATCTTGAGCGTCAGACCTATGAGCTGTATTGTGGTTGTGAGCGTCGTGAGTTATATATTGTAGATTGCTGTAATTATCGTTCTGTATTTAATGTGGCAATAAATCCATAGAACTTGTGTTGCTGTGTCTTACGTCGAATCACGTTATACTTGTACTGTCTCACACGTATTAGCCAACGAGCCAATTATAAGACCCTGACACCGGGTATATGGTAAGTAAAGTAAAGGAGACCTTTACACATCTGCAAGCTAACTGATTATATTGTAAGTAAAGTAAAGGAGATTTTTACGTATCTGCAAGCTAACAGGTTATATTGTAAGTAAAGTAAAGGAGACTTTTACACATTTGCAAGCTAACTGTGTATATGGCAAGTAAAGTAAAGGAGAGTTTTACACTCCAAACTTACTGGTTATATTGTAAGTAAAGTAAAGGAGACTTTCACACATCTGCAAGCTAACCGGGTATATGGTAAGTAAAGTAAAGGAGACTTTCACATATCTGCAAGCTAACAGGGCATATGGTAAGTAAAGTAAAGGACACTATTACACATCTTCAAGCTAACCGGGTATATGGTAAGTAAAGTAAAGGCCAATTCTTCACATCTCAACACCTATGGGGCATATATTGCTAGACGCATATTTTCATAGACTGATCGGAACTGCAGAAGTCACGTGATAAATATCAGACAGACCGCCTTCACTTCCCAAGACAATTCCTGGTACCCTTTCAGACTGGGTGGACCTGGGAGCTGAAGACATGATCACCAGATCGACAGACAAGTGTTCTGGCCACCGCGGCTGCCCGAGACCCCTATAGCACGCGTAGAAATAATCCGTGAGCGGAGACAAACAGGATGTATTTTTAATGACTGCAGCGTTTGGAAATATTGCCGGTCCAAGTTTTGTATTTACCTATTATGTTGCATGAACTTTATAGAGGGTGAATCCAAAAGTTGTACCGGCAATATTTTCTAACTCTGCACAGTCATTAAAAATACACTCTATATTTGCAAATTGTGCATTTTAATAGCATTATTTTACAAAATCTTAGTTCCTACTGAGATAGAGGATTGAGAATCATCTCGCTTGATCAAAATAAGCAAAGAATGATAAACAGTTTGAGAAGTTCTGCAATATGTTATATTGGCATTCGTTGTTTAGTTGGTTGGTTGTGGATAGTCAGGACCACCGTCGGGTCCATGCCGCGGAGTCTAAATATTCTAAACCCTGAAAAGACCTTGGACCTATCGGAGAGAGATTGGTGAAGGGAAGTTTCTTTGGAACCGGTATCAAAGCACCATCTCCATGGGGAATACGTTGTAGACCTCCCCTTCCCTGCTACAAAGCTAGATATCTTCATGGTGTGCAAGACACCGGTACTGAAACGTCACATCTGTGGAGAAGTATATACGGATGTAGCAAGGTCTTGCTTCAGCACAGAATATAACGGCTGGTAGGAATCAGGTCAAGGCTGGTCATAGATTGGAGATTATGTTATTCTCGTGTTTATTTCCCGACCGAACTGCACTCGAGGAGTAATTTTGTCAGCATTACCTCGGCCGTCCTTGCTTTCCCAAAGAAACTCGTAGAACGTACTTAACGTTGCAGGACAGTTCCCTGATTGCTAACGATTGACATAAATTATTTGACTAGTGGGGATTGAACCTGAACCACGTTGTTGAAAAATTTAATAACTACCACGTCGCCACGACTACTTTAACTGAATAAGTGACGTGAAAATATATTTGACGTTTGCTTGTTCTTACGATGTTCTTAATGATAATCGAGTGAGATGGTCGTTGTCTAGGTTACAATGCTCCTTGTATGTCACTATGGAGTGTAAGTTGAGATAGCCACCTGTCTCACAACACATCCTCCAGTCAGTGAACAAGATTGAGTTGGCGCACATAATCTTTTTATTCAAAAGAAACACGGACACACGTAACATACTTCCATATCCAGAAAACAATATAATCCACAGAATATATATATCCTCCTCACAACTTAATAAGCACACATCACTGCCTTCTTCAGGCCTTCTTAATCTCAAATTTATAAGACAGTTATCCAGCTACTCTCCACAGCTGGACCTCACACAATACAACCCACACACTGGGTCTAAGCCTCTGCTAACTATCCGACTCTCTCTAGGGCTCGGCTTCAATACACTATGTCTGCTGATAACCAGGTTCGGTCTTTAATCCTTAGTCTCAGAATTCCCATCACTGAAAACCCACAGGGCAGAGTTCTATCACTAACTCCCCTATCATTCACTTTGCAGACCACGGACCTACACTTCTCTGGCCCTGACACTCCATTGTCCAAAACATCCGACACTCAGTCGGTCTCAGCCCCAACTGACCTTCCAGTCTCCTGACTTCACACAAAACTCAACTGTCTCTCACCCCATCCACCCTGGGGGTCTGCACTCACCCTCACCATTATTTCTCATGGCTGGTTGTTTTTCTCGTAGTCCCGCTACAAAGGTCACTCACCTCAATGTCAATGACCCAGGCATATGTCATTCCCCCCCCCCCCTAAAAGAAAACATCTTTTTCAAATGTTGGGAGAATAATACTTATCAAATTTGTGACCCAGACATATTGCCTGGGTAACCCTAAGTCTGACTCCATCTCATTTTAGGTACCACCTTAAATAATATATCAACTACTCATAGTAAACTCCCATATTCCCCACACATCAATGCAACCAACTTTCCATCTTGTGTATCAATGGATGAGCTAATACATGGCATAATAATCCGCATAACATAGAAAAGCATAATATTTATGTACCCGCAGGTCTATTAATATCTTCAATAACACACCAACCGATGTAACTTTGCTGATAATGGTCCATGAATAAGTGTCGAGGCGCTGCATTGCCTCTGTCTTCCATCAACTATCTGGAGAGTTCGTGTATCGACCATATATCAGGTGGTTCTTTTCTTGCATCAACCCACCTCTGATTCCTGTCGATGCTGTGTCTACCCTTCATGTACCCATGCCTCATGTTTCCTATATCTTTAAAACATTTGTTTGCTAATCCTAACCCTGGTTCAGTGATGTCGTTAACACTCTTTTGAACTGCCTTAACTTTGCTATCTGCATATTGTACCGTTACACTGGAGTCTCTGTTTAGTCTGACCTCTTTATTAAATCCTGGCCAATATCCCTGGCATCTTGCTCTCTGCTGCTTACGCCTTATTCCTATGTGCCCTGCACCTGCAATATCCTGAGCTGTTCTTGCTACCGGTACTACTACTTCTCCACGTGCAATTCCGCCATCTGAAAACCGGCGATTGAGAGTATTGTTCTTCCTTCCGAAGCACCATCTACCCTTCTTTGATTGCCTATGTCTCACTTTACTACACCCTTGGACACATTACTCTGGGAGTCACTAAAGCTATGTTTGAGATCTATTCTCACCTGCTCAGCTGTCCTATCCTTGTCCTCAGTCCCTATGTCTACTTCAAGTGCCTCTTCTTGTTCAGCTGTACTCTATAATTTAGGTTTTCTTTTGGTAGCTACCTCGTTACTACTTAAATTATGTTTTTGGTCTCAATAAACTACTTCCTCTTCTGTACAATCTTTAACTCCTGGCACATTTCCTATGATCAGATCCGCCACTGGTGAGTCCAGAACACACGCTGTCACTCTTCCTGTGATATATGGTGTTTTCACTGTTATCACGGCTAATGGGTAGAATTCTACTGTCCCATTAAATGTTATGCACCTAATCTTTTTCCCTGTGTAATCCGAGGGATGCACTAAACTCTTTCCAACTCCGATGGATGTACATCCGGAATCCCTAATTGTTAACGCTGGCCTATCATTAACAAATTCATGATGCATCTTCAAACATCCTCCTGCATGCACTGCTGATCCTGCCTTAACTGTGTAACCACACATTAAGACTGGTTCACTGTCTTTATCAAACAGAGGTTTGCATCCTCTACAACTCTCCTTGTTAAATGTTTCAATCACTTGGGCTGCATTAGAGTTTTCAGTTTCTCCCATCGTACACTCATAGCTGAAATAGTTCTTTTTTCCACATTTGAAACAGATGATCTCCTTCCTTACGTTACTCGTTGGCTCACTGGATGGTTGTACATCAGACTGTGCTACCTTGTATCTCCAGCTCCCACAATTCCTACATCCGGCATAACTATTTGGACGTCTCTGAAAATTGCCCCTTTTGTATGGATAACGTCCTGCTCTGCCAAAATGGTTGCCACGGACACCATTGTCTTTAGGTCCTTGTTGCTCATATTTCTGTGCCGAATCCACACTCTTCGATCTTGGTCTAATAACTGGATTCTGGTCCTGTTTCGTATACGCTGCACAGACTATTTCCTCACTCATTTGTCTACCAATAGAACTGTTTGGATGTGCAGTCATGTAATTTTGCCCTAACTGAGATATTGTGTCTATGTCCTTTGGTTTACGTTCTTCAAAGAAAGCCACTAAATTAGTATTGCATGCAGATAATACTTTGTCTCTTAACATTAAATCCACTAATCTATTAAAATCTGTCCCAACTGCTGCAAGCTCCATCCATTTCTTAAATGTGTTCTTCACTGTATTAACAAAATCTGTAAAGTCCTGATTTGTCTCTGGCCCTAATTGTCTAAACTTTGTTCTGTATCCATGCTCAGTTAGTTGGAACTTTGTAAGCAAACGTTGACGCAAAATAGTGTAATTGTTTCTTTCTTCTAAAGGTAAATTAAACATGGTATCTATGGCCTTACCCTCAGAAACTCGCTAAGGCGCATCGCATATTCTCCTTCTGGGATGCCTAGAGTTTTCGCAGATGCTTGACATCTGTCCAGATAAGATTCAAGGTTGTCTCGGTCCGTAAAATATGGCAGTTTTAGTCGCTGTGACGCCTGCGAAGGTCTTCTGCCTTCCTCACTTTGACCCTTAGATGATAGTTCTAGTTTTCTGAGGGCAATTTCCGCTTCCATCTTAATCTTCTCTTTCTCGATTTCCACCGCTTTTGTTTGTTTTAACTTTTCAAGTTCCATTTGTGTCTCTCTCGCTTCCTGTAGACGCTTGGCCTCGAGTTCAGTCTGTCTCTGTTTTCTTTCAGCTAACTTTTCTTCCTGTAAGCGTTTGGCCTCGCGTTCATTATGCCTCTCCTCTCTTTCCCATTGATGAAATTCTTTAAATTTTGCTTCTGCAAACTCCTGTAACTCTTTGCCCTTCAGGCCTATTCGTTCACCTGCTTCGATGTATTCCATTAAAGTAGGCATCTTGTACTTGTGGACACGTTGCCTGTCTGTCAGCCAACTATAAATGTAAAGACTCTGCTGCTAGTCTTTGTGTACCTTCCCTAAGTACACCACCACTCACTCTGTACGTAAATTCGTAGTACTAATAATATCCCTCTGTACTCACCCAGTCACTCTACAAGCACTAGGTAGTGAGGAGGAGGGAGGTATTATCTATACTCCCTCGAATATATACAAAATAGCTGTAGAAAATTTCTGGAAATATTGTTAAACATACATATATATACATATACAAAGGAATGAATGATCCACACTAAGTGATGTCTATAAACGCTAAACGCACAAGCTGAGTACACGGAGATGGTGATCACAACTAAATACACCACAGTAGCATCCACAAGCTTGTGTGGGACGACCACAGTGCGCGTAATATATATATATACCTGACACAGACCACTAGACAGTAGATATCACGAAAGATCACAATAATACCTGTATCCGAAGAACCAAATGTCATATGTAAATATAATAAAAAGAAAAAAATATATATAACATCCAAATATACACAAATCTGACGTTAGACACAAACGGGCACGGTATATAATCCAGGACCACCACTGCGTCACTGCAGAACAAAACAAACCGACCTTTCGATTTACTTCCAAGAAAATATATGGTGCACCTCAGAAAATAACTTTTGCCCTGTCTCACGACCTTCGCGAAACACCACAAAAATCTCGTACTCCTGACAACACTGGACCACATACAAATAATTTCGTAACAACCGAAAACAATATAAATGACGATGAGAGCAAACAACATGTCCAAATGGTTGGCCGACAATAATGTGCTTATTAACCAGTCGCAAAAGTTCTTAGTTTGTTTTCAATAGTTTTCCACAATTTGCTGAAAATGTCTGTTGGTTAATGTTCCGAAATGTCTACGACGCTAAATCAGAACAGTAAAATGTTCTTTTGATATGTTGTTACTTTCCCTAGACGTGGTGACAGCAAAGTAATAGTCCAAACGTCTTTATACCTTGGTTGCGGAGATGGCCACTTGTTGTATCATATATGTTATTGATACACGTTTAACGACAAGGTTCAAATAAAAAATTTGCAGCAAATATCCAGCGCTTTAACTCTGTATAGTAAGTTCTTTTTGACAACTGTATGCGACCACGCTGGCGGTGATGACACGTAATTATTCGTTGTAAAATTATTTGCTCATGACAGAGTAATGATAACAAAGGGATTCAACACAAGGACGAACATAAAGTCTGGTTTTCGTTCAAAACAACTTGTTTTGTTCATTCACGATTCACCTTCACGACATATGAGCCATCGTGGCAACCATAGGCCGTGGAAATTTCCTGAGTACCTTCACTCCATGCACCCCCGACTCATACTGTGACGTAAATTTCTCTTTATCAACGTCAGTGGGAAAAAATCCTCAGTAACTTCGTACTGGTAGACAGCCTTGACTTGTAGACCTGCGACCATATAGTGCGATTGCCTCGCCACACACACCTGTCAGTATCTTTGGATTTGAAATCTCTTGATTTGATTTGATTTAAAGTGTCTCGGAAACTAAAATATGTTGGTCACATGATACGTCATAGTGGCTTGCAGAGGACAGTGATAGGAGGCATGGTTTCTGGAGGAGGAGGCATGGTTTCTGGAGGGGGAGGCATGGTTTCTGGAGGGTGGAGACAGAGGTCGATCAACACGAAGTTAGACACAAGACATTGCAGACATCGTGGGCTTGCGGGTGCTTCAGGCAGGGGGACATGGCAGGAGACAGAGAGGCTACTCGGCACGCCGTGATGAGAGCGGCTTCTGCAAAGGACCTCATACTGCAGTGGTTCTCAACCGGTGGGGAATTCTCCCCCCCCCCTCTACCAGGGGGGAATTTTAGGGTTTCGGGGGGGGGGGGGGGTGGCATTAAGATTATTTCAAGATCGCATTAATACAAGAACCAGTTACTTGATATTGTTTTTCCCTCTAAATCTTACGGTTCTGTACTTCTCGCCCTAATGAAATTCGTTTTATAACGTAAGTAGACCCACAAATCGCCGGTCTCCCTGGTCGAGGGGATAGCAGCTTTCTCCGTAACCCTGAATACTCTCGTGGTTGACGTGAGCGCACGAGAATTGGAAGCGGTTCGAGTCGCGCCAGTGACTTATGAGAGTATGGAGCTGGTCGCTCAGAAAGCAATGGCAAACTACTGAGCGCAATCTTGCCAAGAAATCAACAATCAGCTGAAAAATGCTTATGTTGACAGCGATGTCCTGTAAAGGATATGCAAAACATTAGACCAACAAATCACGTTTTATGTAGATGTCTAGACTTGTTCTAGTACGTGTTATTAAATTTAGCTTCAATTTTTATGTATACTGTGTAAGGGTGAGGTGGGGGGGGGGATTTATAGGGAGGAAATTCAAGGGGGGGGGGGGGGGATGACGTTCTGAACATATGGTAAAGTGGGAGGCATGGGCCAAAAAAGGTTGAGAACCACTGTCCAACTGGATAAGTATCTATTAAAATGCAGATAGCGAGCCCTTAATTTGTTTGTTCTGATGTTTTGATAGGTCATCATATCAGGAGGTCAGTTTGGCCGAATGGGCAAAAGACCTCACTCTGAAACTTCCGGTGTGCTGATGGCGAGGTACCGGCTTCCACCCCTACATCAGTCAAATGGACAGTAAATTACAAGTACCCCAGAAGTCGTTGTGGGTTCACCTGATGGCGAGGGACACTGGTAATAGGGAAAGCTAATCCACCCGCAAAAATCAGTCTAGTGTTGATTACGCCAGAGTTCAAAAGTGCGAAAACGAGTCACCATATCATAAATCATCAAGAAAAATGAAATAAACTTACAAGGAAAAAATCATCATATCATAAATCACAAGGCAAAATGGAATAAACTAACAAGAAAAAGAGCAGCAAATGAACTTGGCAAAATAAATTAACCAACAGTTCATTGAATGGAAAACACGAAATTATACTTAACAAAAGCTCTGCAAGTACTTAGCGGCCTATCAGAAGAACACGTTGGCAGCAAGGCTTACTAAGTGAAAGCCCGAAGCAAGAAAACAGCAGAGATAAAGGGGGTAATACACGACATACTGAAACACCTCTGACCTTCTTCAAAATGAAATTGTGAACTAATCAACAATATCACAGAGAACAGAACATTGCGGCCTTGTGGGAGCACGTGCACACCTCGGAGGGGCAAATGGATCACCATGGTCTGGCAAGAATGAGACAGCGGGGAGTGACGAGGGGTTCTGGCCGACGCTCGACACTCAGAGGAAAGGCCAGGCGGACATATAATCAGATTGCTATTGGCACTACTAGTGTTGGGACTCTTCGCTGGCTGCTGAGGATGGGGACGGAGTGCTTATGGGAATGCCCCGAATGCTTTGATGTCGGTTCTTAAATTAATCAATCAATCAATCACAGAGAACATCTACAAAGGTGCTCATCATTCTCTAGACGCAGATGATTGACTTTGTGGACTTGAGGCAAACTTGTGTTTCCTGCAAGTATATGTCTGCAACCTTTCAACTAGTCCTTGGAGACTGACCCAGTTTCACGAAGTCAACTAACAATGGCTATCCTCGCTTCAGAGGTCATAGATTATGAGAGTTGTATGGCATTTTCCCCCTGGCCATGCGAGGTTTCGGGGGGAATGAACAGGCTGATAGGCTGGACAGGGAATGCACCTTTGGGTGGGCGATTACCTATAGACAAGGGAGAGCTGGTCGAGCGCCTATGGGACCGGGTGGGCAGGCGGGGGTACAGATTGAGAACCCGTATGTGGAAAGAATGATATTGCAGGGGTTGGCAGGTGTTCTGGAAGAATCTCAAAACTGAGAGGGAAGACAAGGACAACTTTCAATCAGATAGCCGTGGGAACGATTAGTATTATGACTCTTTGCTGGCTGTTGAACGAGGGGACGAAGCGCGTATAGGAATATTCTGAGTGCAGTGATGTTGGTTCTTAGCTCAACTCAACTTATCTCAACTCAGTCAACAAAAATCAACACACACTACATTTAATCTATCGAACAAACAACACAGAGTAAAACTACAGCTACTTGGACAAGAAATTCTGGAGAAAGAAAGTCCTACATACTTAGATATCACACAATATCACTGCCGGACACTGAAAATAAATAACCACAACACAACAAGGGGCCAAATAGCGACTCAGCATCATGAGGAAACAAACAGATCTTGGCTGCGGAACTGATGTATGCAAACTCAATGCAAAAAAAAAAAAAAAAGACAAAAACTAAACAAAGCAAACTGAAAAAAAAACTATACAAAACGATGTTTAAAAAAAAAAAAAAAAAACTAAGCAAAATAATGTAAAACAAACTAAACAAAACAATTTTGAAAAAAAAAACAAACAAACAAAATAATGTAAAAGAAACTAAACAGTACAACGTATAAAAAAAAAATCAACAAAACAATGTAAAAAAAAAACAAAAAAAAAAACAACAATTATGTTTGGATAACAAACAACATGTTTACCCGAGCTTAAAACAAGTACACCAAACATTAACGCCAAAGGCACCCAGTCAACCATACAGAGAAGACTCACATCAACCAACTGTGTTAATCTAGCATGACCCCAAACACACAGGACACAAGCCTAGACTGATGGCTCCACCATTACTGCCAGAGAACATCTGGCGTTGTTATCAAATGAAATAATGCAATGCACTCTGTATCAGTCAGGGCAGGCACATTTTATAATAACTTCAACGCAGAGGTAGAAGCTTTGACATGATCACCAGAAACAATTATTCAGAACTATTTATATGACAGCCGGTTTCCATGGTTAGGTCTTACGGACGCGATTCGTAAGACCGCTTACCTGCATTCGAAACACAGCTGCCAGCAGACAGCGTTGCACTGGGTTTTAACGTGTTGGCATGGGAGCCGGTCGTTCAGAAAGCTATGGCAAACTACTGAACGTAAACTTGCCAAGACATCAACATCAGCAGTAAAATGCTGGTGTTGACAGTGATGTCCTGTAAATAGGATATGGAAAAAAAAATTAAATAAAATGACAAGAGACAATTAGTGATTTTTACTGGTAGTAAGTAAAAGATCCTTTTATACGCACCATGGCTTATTGGATCTATGGTGCTGAATTCATATTTGAATAGACCAATCGGCACATAGTGGGTGATGTGGATTATATTACTCCAACTGTCTTTAAGTCCCAAGATACTCCCCGGTGCCCTAGCCAGGGTATGTCAACATGGGATCCAAGGTTAGGGTGGGTCAACATGGGAGCCAAGGTTAGGGTGGGTCAACAAGGGAGCCAAGGTTAGGGTGGGTCAACAAGGGAGCCAAGGTTAGGGTGGGTCAACACGGGAGCCAAGATTAGGGTGGGTCAACACGGGAGCCAAGGTTAGGGTGGGTCAACAAGGGAGACAAGGTTAGGATGGGTCAACACGGGAGCCAAGCTTAGGATGGGTCAATACGCAATGTTAGCGTGGGTCAACATGGGAGCCAAGGTTAGGGTGTGTCAACACATGAGCCAAGGTTAGAGTGGGTCAACAGGGGAGCCAAGGTTAGAGTGGGTCAACACGGGAGCCAAGGTTAGAGTGGGTCAACACGGGAGCCAAGGTTAGAGTGGGTCAACACGGGAGCCAAGGTTAGAGTGGGTCAACACGGGAGCCAAGGTTAGAGTGGGTCAACACGGGAGCCAAGGTTAGAGTGGGTCAACACGGGAGCCAATGTTAGGGTGGGTCAACACGGGAGCAAGGTTAGGGTGGGTCAACATGGGAGCCAAGGTTAGGGTATGTCAACACGAGAGCCAAGGTTAGGGTGGGGCAACATGGGAGCCACGGTTAGGGTGTGTCAACACGGGAGCCAAGGTTAGGGTAGGGCAACATGGGAGCCAAGGTTAGGGTGTGTCAACATCTGAGCCAAGGTTAGGGTGTGTCAACACGGGAGCCAAGGTTAGGGTGTGTCAACACGGGAGCCAAGGTTAGGGTGGGTCAACATCTGAGCCAAGGTTAGGGTGGGTCAACTTCTGAGCCAAGGTTAGGGTGGGTCAACATCTGAGCCAAGGTTAAGGTGGGTCAACACGGGAGCCAAGGTTAGGGTGGGTCAACACGGGAGCCAAGGTTAGGGTGGGTCAACATCTGAGCCAAGGTTAGGGTGGGGCAACACGGGAGCCAAGGTTAGGGTGGGTCAACATCTGAGCCAAGGTTAGGGTGGTCAACGTGAGAGCCAAGGTTAGGGTGGGTCACCGTCAGAGCCAAGGTTAGGGTTTGGGCAACATGGGAGCCAAGGTTAGGGTGGGTCAACATGAGAGCCAAGGTTAGGGTGGGTCAACACGGGAGCAAGGTTAGGGTGGGTCAACACGGGAGCCAAGGTTAGGGTGAGTCAACATCTGAGCCAAGGTTAGGGTGGGTCAACACGGGAGCCAAGGTTAGGGTGGGTCAACACGGGAGCCAAGGTTAGGGTGGGTCAACATGGGAGCCAAGGTTAGGGTGTGTCAACGTGAGAGCCAAGGTTAGGGTGGGTCAACACGGGAGACAAGGTTAAGGTGGGTCAACATGGGAGCCAAGGTTAGGGTGTGTCAACGTGAGAGCCAAGGTTAGGGTGGGTCAACGTGAGAGAGAAGGTTAGGGTGGGGCAACATGGGAGCCAAGGTTAGGATGGGGCAACATGGGAGCCAAGGTTAGGGTGGGTCAACATCTGAGCCAAGGTTAGGGTGGGTCAGCACGGGAGCCAAGGTTAGGGTGGATCAACATGGGAGCAAGGTTAGGGTGGGGCAACATGGGAGCCAAGGTTAGGGTGGGGCAACATGGGAGCCAAGGTTAGGATGGGGCAACACGGGAGCCAAGGTTAGGGTGGGGCAACACGGAAGCCAAGGTTAGGGTGGGGCAACGTGAGAGCCAAGGTTAGGATGGGTCAACGTGAGAGCCAAGGTTAGGGTGGATCAACATGGGAGCCAAGGTTAGGGTGGATCAACACGGGAGCCAAGGTTAGGGTGGGTCAACATGGGAGCCAATGTTAGGGTGGATCAACATGGGAGCCAAGGTTAGGGTGGATCAACATGGGAGCCAAGGTTAGGATGGGGCAACATGGGAGCCAAGGTTAGGATGGGGCAACATGGGAGCCAAGGTTAGGGTGGGTCAACACGGGAGACAAGGTTAAGGTGGGTCAACATGGGAGCCAAGGTTAGGGTGTGTCAACGTGAGAGCCAAGGTTAGGGTGGGTCAACGTGAGAGAGAAGGTTAGGGTGGGGCAACATGGGAGCCAAGGTTAGGATGGGGCAACATGGGAGCCAAGGTTAGGGTGGGTCAACATCTGAGCCAAGGTTAGGGTGGGGCAACATGGGAGCCAAGGTTAGGGTGGATCAACATGGGAGCAAAGGTTAGGGTGGGGCAACATGGGAGCCAAGGTTAGGATGGGGCAACATGGGAGCCAAGGTTAGGGTGGGTCAACATCTGAGCCAAGGTTAGGGTGGGGCAACATGGGAGCCAAGGTTAGGGTGGATCAACATGGGAGCAAAGGTTAGGGTGGGGCAACATGGGAGCCAAGGTTAGGGTGGATCAACATGGGAGCCAAGGTTAGGGTGGGGCAAAATGGGAGCCAAGGTTAGGGTGGGGCAACATGGGAGCCAAGGTTAGGATGGGGCAACACGAGAGCCAAGGTTAGGGTGGGGCAACACGGGAGCCAAGGTTAGGGTGGGGCAACGTGAGAGCCAAGGTTAGGGTGGGGCAACATAGGAGCCAACGTTAGGGTGGATCAACACGGGAGCCAAGGTTAGGGTGGGTCACCATGGGAGCCAATGTTAGGGTGGATCAACATGGGAGCCAAGGTTAGGGTGGATCAACATGGGAGCCAAGGTTAGGATGGGGCAACATGGGAGCCAAGGTTAGGATGGGGCAACATGGGAGCCAACGTTAGGGTGGATCAACATGGGAGCCAAGGTTAGGGTGGATCAACATGGTAGCCAATGTTAGGGTGGGTCAACATGGGAGCCAATGTTAGGGTGGGTCAACATGGGAGCCAATGTTAGGATGGGTCAACATGGGAGCCAAGATTAGGGTGGGTGAACACGGGAGCCAAAGTTAGGGTGGGTCAACAAGGGAGACAATGTTAGGGTGGGTCAACACGGGAGCCAAGCTTAGGATGGGTCAATACGCAATGTTAGCGTGGGTCAACATGGGAGCCAAGGTTAAGGTGTGTCAACACTTGAGCCAAGGTTAGAGTGGGTCAACAGGGGAGCCAAGGTTAGAGTGGGTCAACACGGGAGCCAAGGTTAGAGTGGGTCAACACGGGAGCCAAGGTTAGAGTGGGTCAACACGGGAGCCAAGGTTAGAGTGGGTCAACACGGGAGCCAAGGTTAGAGTGGGTCAACACGGGAGCCAAGGTTAGAGTGGGTCAACACGGGAGCCAATGTTAGGGTGGGTCAACACGGGAGCAAGGTTAGGGTGGGTCAACATGGGAGCCAAGGTTAGGGTATGTCAACACGAGAGCCAAGGTTAGGGTGGGGCAACATGGGAGCCACGGTTAGGGTGTGTCAACACGGGAGCCAAGGTTAGGGTGGGGCAACATGGGAGCCAAGGTTAGGGTGTGTCAACATCTGAGCCAAGGTTAGGGTGTGTCAACACGGGAGCCAAGGTTAGGGTGTGTCAACACGGGAGCCAAGGTTAGGGTGGGTCAACATCTGAGCCAAGGTTAGGGTGGGTCAACTTCTGAGCCAAGGTTAGGGTGGGTCAACATCTGAGCCAAGGTTAAGGTGGGTCAACACGGGAGCCAAGGTTAGGGTGGGTCAACACGGGAGCCAAGGTTAGGGTGGGTCAACATCTGAGCCAAGGTTAGGGTGGGGCAACACGGGAGCCAAGGTTAGGGTGGGTCAACATCTGAGCCAAGGTTAGGGTGGGTCAACACGGGAGCCAAGGTTAGGGTGGGTCAACACGGGAGCCAAGGTTAGGGTGGGTCAACATGGGAGCCAAGGTTAGGGTGTGTCAACGTGAGAGCCAAGGTTAGGGTGGGTCAACACGGGAGACAAGGTTAAGGTGGGTCAACATGGGAGCCAAGGTTAGGGTGTGTCAACGTGAGAGCCAAGGTTAGGGTGGGTCAACGTGAGAGAGAAGGTTAGGGTGGGGCAACATGGGAGCCAAGGTTAGGATGGGGCAACATGGGAGCCAAGGTTAGGGTGGGTCAACATCTGAGCCAAGGTTAGGGTGGGTCAGCACGGGAGCCAAGGTTAGGGTGGATCAACATGGGAGCAAGGTTAGGGTGGGGCAACATGGGAGCCAAGGTTAGGGTGGGGCAACATGGGAGCCAAGGTTAGGATGGGGCAACACGGGAGCCAAGGTTAGGGTGGGTCAACATGGGAGCCAATGTTAGGGTGGATCAACATGGGAGCCAAGGTTAGGGTGGATCAACATGGGAGCCAAGGTTAGGATGGGGCAACATGGGAGCCAAGGTTAGGATGGGGCAACATGGGAGCCAAGGTTAGGGTGGGTCAACACGGGAGACAAGGTTAAGGTGGGTCAACATGGGAGCCAAGGTTAGGGTGTGTCAATGTGAGAGCCAAGGTTAGGGTGGGTCAACGTGAGAGAGAAGGTTAGGGTGGGGCAACATGGGAGCCAAGGTTAGGATGGGGCAACATGGGAGCCAAGGTTAGGGTGGGTCAACATCTGAGCCAAGGTTAGGGTGGGGCAACATGGGAGCCAAGGTTAGGGTGGATCAACATGGGAGCAAAGGTTAGGGTGGGGCAACATGGGAGCCAAGGTTAGGATGGGGCAACATGGGAGCCAAGGTTAGGGTGGGTCAACATCTGAGCCAAGGTTAGGGTGGGGCAACATGGGAGCCAAGGTTAGGGTGGATCAACATGGGAGCAAAGGTTAGGGTGGGGCAACATGGGAGCCAAGGTTAGGGTGGATCAACATGGGAGCCAAGGTTAGGGTGGGGCAAAATGGGAGCCAAGGTTAGGGTGGGGCAACATTGGAGCCAAGGTTAGGATGGGGCAACACGGGAGCCAAGGTTAGGGTGGGGCAACACGGGAGCCAAGGTTAGGGTGGGGCAACGTGAGAGCCAAGGTTAGGGTGGGGCAACATAGGAGCCAACGTTAGGGTGGATCAACACGGGAGCCAAGGTTAGGGTGGGTCACCATGGGAGCCAATGTTAGGGTGGATCAACATGGGAGCCAAGGTTAGGGTGGATCAACATGGGAGCCAAGGTTAGGATGGGGCAACATGGGAGCCAAGGTTAGGATGGGGCAACATGGGAGCCAATGTTAGGGTGGATCAACATGGGAGCCAAGGTTAGGGTGGATCAACATGGTAGCCAATGTTAGGGTGGGTCAACATGGGAGCCAATGTTAGGGTGGGTCAACATGGGAGCCAATGTTAGGATGGGTCAACATGGGAGCCAAGATTAGGGTGGGTCAACACGGGAGCCAAGGTTAGGGTGGGTCAACAAGGGAGACAAGGTTAGGGTGGGTCAACACGGGAGCCAAGCTTAGGATGGGTCAATACGCAATGTTAGCGTGGGTCAACATGGGAGCCAAGGTTAGGGTGTGTCAACACATGAGCCAAGGTTAGAGTGGGTCAACAGGGGAGCCAAGGTTAGAGTGGGTCAACACGGGAGCCAAGGTTAGAGTGGGTCAACACGGGAGCCAAGGTTAGAGTGGGTCAACACGGGAGCCAAGGTTAGAGTGGATCAACACGGGAGCCAAGGTTAGAGTGGGTCAACACGGGAGCCAATGTTAGGGTGGGTCAACACGGGAGCAAGGTTAGGGTGGGTCAACATGGGAGCCAAGGTTAGGGTATGTCAACACGTGAGCCAAGGTTAGGGTGGGGCAACATGGGAGCCACGGTTAGGGTGTGTCAACACGGGAGCCAAGGTTAGGGTGGGGCAACATGGGAGCCAAGGTTAGGGTGTGTCAACATCTGAGCCAAGGTTAGGGTGTGTCAACACGGGAGCCAAGGTTAGGGTGTGTCAAGACGGGAGCCAAGGTTAGGGTGGGTCAACATCTGAGCCAAGGTTAGGGTGGGTCAACTTCTGAGCCAAGGTTAGGGTGGGTCAACATCTGAGCCAAGGTTAAGGTGGGTCAACACGGGAGCCAAGGTTAGGGTGGGTCAACACGGGAGCCAAGGTTAGAGTGGGTCAACATCTGAGCCAAGGTTAGGGTGGGGCAACACGGGAGCCAAGGTTAGGGTGGGTCAACATCTGAGCCAAGGTTAGGGTGGTCAACGTGAGAGCCAAGGTTAGGGTGGGTCACCGTCAGAGCCAAGGTTAGGGTTTGGGCAACATGGGAGCCAAGGTTAGGGTGGGTCAACATGAGAGCCAAGGTTAGGGTTGGTCAACACGGGAGCAAGGTTAGGGTGGGTCAACACGGGAGCCAAGGTTAGGGTGAGTCAACATCTGAGCCAAGGTTAGGGTGGGTCAACACGGGATCCAAGGTTAGGGTGGGTCAACACGGGAGCCAAGGTTAGGGTGGGTCAACATGGGAGCCAAGGTTAGGGTGTGTCAACGTGAGAGCCAAGGTTAGGGTGGGTCAACACGGGAGACAAGGTTAAGGTGGGTCAACATGGGAGCCAAGGTTAGGGTGTGTCAACGTGAGAGCCAAGGTTAGGGTGGGTCAACGTGAGAGAGAAGGTTAGGGTGGGGCAACATGGGAGCCAAGGTTAGGATGGGGCAACATGGGAGCCAAGGTTAGGGTGGGTCAACATCTGAGCCAAGGTTAGGGTGGGTCAGCACGGGAGCCAAGGTTAGGGTGGATCAACATGGGAGCAAGGTTAGGGTGGGGCAACATGGGAGCCAAGGTTAGGATGGGGCAACACGGGAGCCAAGGTTAGGGTGGGGCAACACGGGAGCCAAGGTTAGGGTGGGGCAACGTGAGAGCCAAGGTTAGGATGGGTCAACGTGAGAGCCAAGGTTAGGGTGGATCAACATGGGAGCCAAGGTTAGGGTGGGGCAACATGGGAGCCAAGGTTAGGATGGGGTAACACGGGAGCCAAGGTTAGGGTGGGGCAACACGGGAGCCAAGGTTAGGGTGGGGCAACGTGAGAGCCAAGGTTAGGATGGGTCAACGTGAGAGCCAAGGTTAGGGTGGATCAACATGGGAGCCAAGGTTAGGGTGGATCAACACGGGAGCCAAGGTTAGGGTGGGTCAACATGGGAGCCAATGTTAGGGTGGATCAACATGGGAGCCAAGGTTAGGGTGGATCAACATGGGAGCCAAGGTTAGGATGGGGCAACATGGGAGCCAAGGTTAGGATGGGGCAACATGGGAGCCAAGGTTAGGGTGGGTCAACACGGGAGACAAGGTTAAGGTGGGTCAACATGGGAGCCAAGGTTAGGGTGTGTCAACGTGAGAGCCAAGGTTTGGGTGGGTCAACGTGAGAGAGAAGGTTAGGGTGGGGCAACATGGGAGCCAAGGTTAGGATGGGGCAACATTGGAGCCAAGGTTAGGGTGGGTCAACATCTGAGCCAAGGTTAGGGTGGGGCAACATGGGAGCCAAGGTTAGGGTGGATCAACATGGGAGCAAAGGTTAGGGTGGGGCAACATGGGAGCCAAGGTTAGGATGGGGCAACATGGGAGCCAAGGTTAGGGTGGGTCAACATCTGAGCCAAGGTTAGGGTGGGGCAACATGGGAGCCAAGGTTAGGGTGGATCAACATGGGAGCCAAGGTTAGCGTGGGGCAAAATGGGAGCCAAGGTTAGGGTGGGGCAACATGGGAGCCAAGGTTAGGATGGGGCAACACGGGAGCCAAGGTTAGGGTGGGGCAACACGGGAGCCAAGGTTAGGGTGGGGCAACGTGAGAGCCAAGGTTAGGGTGGGGCAACATAGGAGCCAACGTTAGGGTGGATCAACACGGGAGCCAAGGTTAGGGTGGGTCACCATGGGAGCCAATGTTAGGGTGGATCAACATGGGAGCCAAGGTTAGGGTGGATCAACATGGGAGCCAAGGTTAGGATGGGGCAACATGGGAGCCAAGGTTAGGATGGGGCAACAAGGGAGCCAACGTTAGGGTGGATCAACATGGGAGCCAAGGTTAGGGTGGATCAACATGGTAGCCAATGTTAGGGTGGGTCAACATGGGAGCCAATGTTAGGGTGGGTCAACATGGGAGCCAATGTTAGGATGGGTCAACATGGGAGCCAATGTTAGGGTGGGTCAACATGGGAGCTAATGTTAGGGTGGATCAACATGGGAGCCAAGGTTAGGATGGGGCAACATGGGAGCCAACGTTAGGGTGGATCAACTTGATAGCCAAGGTTAGGGTGGATCAACATGGGAGCCAATGTTAGGGTGGGTCAACATGGGAGCCAATGTTAGGGTGGGTCAACATGAGAGCCAAGGTTAGGGTGGGTCAACATGGGAGCCAATGTTAGGGTGGGTCAACATGGGAGCCAATGTTAGGGTGGATCAACATGGGAGCCAAGGTTAGGGTGGATCAACATGGGAGCCAAGGTTAGGGTGGGGCAACATGGGAGCCAAGGTTAGGATGGGGCAACATGGGAGCCAAGGTTAGGGTGGGTCAACATCTGAGCCAAGGTTAGGGTGGGTCAGCACGGGAGCCAAGGTTAGGGTGGATCAACATGGGAGCCAAGGTTATGGTGGGGCAACATGGGAGCCAAGGTTAGGGTGGGGCAACATTGGAGCCAAGGTTAGGGTGGGGCAACATGGGAGCCAAGGTTAGGATGGGGCAACACGGGAGCCAAGGTTAGGGTGGGGCAACACGGGAGCCAAGGTTAGGGTGGGGCAACATGGGAGCCAACGTTAGGGTGGATCAACATGGGAGCCAAGGTTAGGGTGGGGCAACATGGGAGCCAATGTTAGGGTGGATCAACATGGGAGCCAAGGTTAGGGTGGGTCAACATGGGAGCCAATGTTAGGGTGGATCAACATGAGAGCCAAGGTTAGGGTGGGGCAACATGGGAGCCAACGTTAGGGTGGATCAACATGGGAGCCAAGGTTAGGGTGGGTCAACATGGGAGCCAATGTTAGGGTGGATCAACATGAGAGCCAAGGTTAGGGTGGGGCAACATGGGAGCCAACGTTAGGGTGGATCAACATGGGAGCCAAGGTTAGAGTGGGTCAACATGGGAGCCAATGTTAGGGTGGATCAACATGGGGACCAAGGTTAGGGTGGATCAACATGGGAGCCAAGGTTAGGGTGGGGCAACACCGGAGCCAAGGTTAGGGTGGATCAACATGAGAGCCAAGGTTAGGGTGGGGCAACATGGGAGCCAACGTTAGGGTGGATCAACATCTGAGCCAAGGTTAGGGTGGGGCAACACGGGAGCCAAGGTTAGGGTGGGGCAACATGAGAGCCAAGGTTAGGGTGGATCAACATGAGAGCCAAGGTTAGGGTGGGGCAACATGGGAGCCAATGTTAGGGTGGATCAACATCTGAGCCAAGGTTAGGGTGGGGCAACACGGGAGCCAAGGTTAGGGTGGATCAACATCTGAGCTAAGGTTAGGGTGGGGCAACACGGGAGCCAAGGTTAGGGTGGGGCAACATGAGAGCCAAGGTTAGGGTGGATCAACATGAGAGCCAAGGTTAGGGTGGGGCAACATGGGAGCCAACGTTAGGGTGGATCAACATCTGAGCCAAGGTTAGGGTGGGGCAACACGGGAGCCAAGGTTAGGGTGGGGCAACATGAGAGCCAAGGTTAGGGTGGGGCAACATGGGAGCCAAGGTTAGGGTGGGGCAACATGGAAGCCAAGGTTAGGGTGGGGCAACATGGGAGCCAATGTTAGGGTGGGGCAACATGGGAGCCAAGGTTAGGGTGGGGCAACGTGAGAGCCAATGTTAGCGTGGATCAACATCTGAGCCAAGGTTAGGATGGGGCAACACGGGAGCCAAGGTTAGGGTGGGTCAACATCTGAGCCAAGGTTAGGGTGGGACAACATATGAGCCAAGGTTAGGGTGGGTCAACACGGGAGCCAAGGTTAGGGTGGGTGAACATCTGAGCCAAGGTTAGGGTGTGTCAACATCTGAGCCAAGGTTAGGGTGGGACAACATCTGAGCCAAGGTTAGGGTGGGTCAACATCTGAGCCAAGGTTAGGGTGGGTCAACACGGGAGCCAAGGTTAGGGTGGGGCATCATGGGAGCCAACGTTAGGGTGGGACATCATGGGAGCCAACGTTAGGGTGGGGCAACATGGGAGCCACCGTTAGGGTGGGGCATCATGGGAGCCAATGTTAGGGTGGATCAACATGGGAGCCAAGGTTAGGGTGGATCAACATGGGAGCCAAGGTTAGGGTGGGGCAACATGGGAGCCACCGTTAGGGTGGGGCAACATGGGAGCCAAGGTTAGGGTGGATCAACATGGGAGCCAAGGTTAGGGTGGATCAACATGGGAGCCAAGGTTAGGGTGGATCAACATGGGAGCCAAGGTTAGGGTGGGGCAACATGGGAGCCACCTTTAGGGTGGGGCAACATGGGAGCCAACGTTAGGGTGGGGCAACATGGGAGCCAAGGTTATGGTGGATCAACATGGGAGCCACCGTTAGGGTGGGGCAACATGGGAGCCAAGGTTAGGGTGGATCAACATGGGAGCCACCGTTAGGGTGGGGCAACATGGGAGCCAAGGTTAGGGTGGATCAACATGGGAGCCAAGGTTAGTTTTGAAGTGTCCGAATGGAGGTTAGCATGACCGAATGGATAAAAGCGGTCGTTCTTAAACTTCCAGTGTGCTGATAGTGAAATAGGCATTTCAACTCCTACACCAGTCAGTTGGACCAAAATGTTGACTTCTCATCTTTGACTTAGGGACGTAAATTACAGGTACCTCTGAAGTAGAAGTAAGTTGGCCTGCGACACTGGTAATAGGGAAAGCAAGTAAACTTCAATGCAGTGATACAAGAAGTGGCGTGTGTTGACTACGCTTGAGGTCAAAGCGAGTCAGAGCTCACAAAAAATAAATCCGAAATGGCCCTGATGCGGATGGAACCACTGACCACCAGGCGAGCGTCTAGCCACTACGCTACCGCGGCTGCCAATTATGTATGCATAACTCCATAAATGTTCTCAGAGCTACCGCTCTCGTCCTGTGTGAATGAGTTTCACCGAATGGTTTGATGTGATTCTAAGTACCTGTCTTTCTACCGGCTCCGGTCCTCGTGTATTATTAGGATGTCCAAGATCTATTATTGGCCATTCAAGTCTCGCTGGCTTGTAGGGGACATGGCTGTCGTCCTTCCACCCCACACTAAAACAACAAAACAGTGGATAGTCATGTTTCCCCGCTGACTTCTGGGTCGATATTCGCTTTACAGGCAGATATTATCGTGACACTTCCACCCTGACGCACAAGTCGCAACAGTAGCGATTAGATACAATCTATATGTCATTTTATCCACTCCTCATTTAGACCAGCCACTCTGTTTCGGAAGCCGTATGCATCCAATGATTAGTCTTTTGATATTTTCGCTATTATTCTCTTGTGCGGTCAAATTTCAGTCCTCTATTAGTCAATTATGGTTCTCTTGTGTGGTCACATTTCAGTCCTTTATTAGTCAACTATTAGTTATTTTTATCCTGCTCAACGTGTACTCGGGACCTCAGCGTTTTTCATCCTTGAGCGAGAAGTCTCGAAGTCCCATCACCTATCCCATAATACTGGGATGAGGGTACACATTTAATAACAGCTTGGAAGAGACTGCGATGTGGTTGCTGAGACGAGTGTTGCAATTATCTTCCACTGCCAGAGTAACAACGATTGCCTGAAAGAGGCAAATGGAAGTAGAACTTTATATACAACTGTAAAAAAGAGACAAATAGCTTTCTTTGGTCTTGTGATGAAAAGAGAGGCATTGGAAAACATTATCACAATTGGACAGATAAGGAGGCGGGGAATAGGCAGAGGCAGACGGAGACAAATGATACTGAATGGAATGGGACGGTGACATGGAGGAAAGTCATCAGCTGAGTTGATCCAGATAACCATGGGCTCAGATCTGTGACGAGACATGAACGCCCACGCCAGCTGACAAGCCACATGATGATGATGCTGGGGTATACATTCTTTTCCTTATTTTATGAAAACACCCACACTGTCACGGCGGCAAAAACAAACGACAGATGCAGAAGACAGAGTCGGAAATGATAACCTTGCCGTCCATGTGAATCTAATGAAGTAATTTCATCTCTTTACTTTCATCGTTAATTTCTTTCTGATCTTCCACCGAAATACAGTGATAAAAGAGTATATGTTTATTAAAACAACTAGCTGTTGGATATCATGGTATTGAGGAACATCAGTACCAGAAATTATTGGCAGTACACGAGACAGAAAGCTGTGGACAGACTTGATCACCAACGCCCACACGGCATAGGCTATAAGAAAAAGGCCTGACATGCTCAAATGCGTCTGACACGACAGGGCAATCAGCAAATGAAATATGCTGCCTAGTTTATTTTCTTCGCTTGTTGTGTCTCAGCTTGTTCTTTAGCCCACTCTATTCCTGGTGTTGCATTAAATATTCAAAACAAAATATTTGCTGCTTGACACTTACAAATGTATGGTAAACACACTCACACAGAATGAGAGAAATGGAGAGAGATGGAGTGAGAGAGATAGATAGGACAGAAGAGAAAGGAAGAAAGAGACAGATGGAGATAGAAAGCGAGAAGGAGAGAGAAAGGGAACAAGGGATAACAAGAAAGGGTTAAAAATCGAGGGGCATCGCGAGAGAAAGGGATTGTCAAAGAGAAAGCGGGAACATAGAGAGAGAGGGTGAAATAAAGGGAGGATTAGAGAGCGAGAGATTGTGTGTGAGAGTGAGAGAGAGAGAGAGAGAGAGAGAGAGAGAGAGAGAGAGAGAGAGAGAGGGTGAAATAAAGGGAGGATTAGAGAGCGAGAGATTGCGTGTGTGTGAGAGAGAGAGAGAGAGAGAGAGAGAGAGAGAGAGAGAGAGAGAAAAGAGAAAAGGTGAAAGTGAGAGAGAAGGGACAAAAAGAGAGAGTGGAAGGTTTGAGAGAGAACGGGAGGAACAGAGAATGATAGGGAAGAGGGAAGAGAGAAATGGATACAGAGAGAGAGAGAGAGAGAGAGAGAGAGAGAGAGAGAGAGAGGAGGGAGGGAGATAAAAGAAAGGAGAGTGCAAGGAAATAAGAGTAACATAGAGAGAGAGAGAAAGACAGAGAGAGAGAGAGAGAGAAAGAGAGAGAGAGACCGAGAGAAAGA
This sequence comes from Cepaea hortensis, assembly GCA_963921405.1. NCBI lineage: Eukaryota > Metazoa > Mollusca > Gastropoda > Stylommatophora > Helicidae > Cepaea > Cepaea hortensis. Next base: position 71,682,149 of record OY992893.1, read on the forward strand.
GTGAGAGGGAGAGAGAGATCTAGTAGAGGGACGGGTCGAAGATGGAGAGAAACATTTAGGTAGAAAGAGAGGGAGAGAGCGAGAGAAAGAGAGAGAGAGAGAGAGAGATAAAGAAGAGGGACAGATAAGGCAAGAAGATAGAGAAAGGGAGGAACTGAGAGAAAGCATGAAAGAGAAAGACAGAGAGAGAGAGAGAGAGAGAGAGAGAGGAAGAGAGAGAAAGCGAGAGAGAAAGAGCAGGTAGAAAAAGGAAGAAAGCGATAGATTACCAGAGAGATAGATAGATAGATAGATAATAGATAGATAGACAGAGAGAGAGAGAGAGAGAGAGAGAGAGAGAGAGAGAGAGAGAGAGAGAGAGAGAGAGAGAGAGAGAGATGTACTATTTGCAGAAGAAATAGGGAACCTAAATCTTCCATTTGAAAAACAAATCAAAGAAAAAAAAAACTTCCTCTCAGCGCCCAAACAGACTGAGAGAGAAACGACCTCATGCTGAACAACGATTTGTGATGCAAAAACTGGTAATGACACGACAAGACAATCAGCAAATGTAAAGCCCCATTTTATTTCATTAAGTCCGTATTTTGGAAGACACAAAAAATACTCACCAAACTAGCTCAGCTGTGGCAGACGTGGGAGACACATTTAACAGGAAGTGCCACATGTACCGTGTTTATGGGCCGTGGAATTCTACTGCTAAATCTGCACATAGAGACATATTTCGCACGAAATTCCATTCTCCTTTTATTTTGCCAATCGATTCCTTTTTACCGGCATCACAGACAATGTGTCTGATCGAGTTTAGGCATCGTTATAAGCGTCCGTGAGTTTATCGTTTTTTTTTTCTCGTCGGACGTAAATAATAACGTTATCGTGTCACATTATTTCTGATAGGGAATCAAATTGCTTTTATGCGCTCCTAAATGTAATTGTGTCAATAGAGTTTTACAGGAAACAGGCGTATGAAAGTAACAAGTAAAGGATGCATTTCCCCCGCCTTTTGGAATAGTGGTTATATGGTGGTGGCCTCGATGGGTGATATGGGCAATACCCCATTGGCCTCCTCTACTTCCCAGAACATTTCGTGGCACCTATTTTAAGCCATGTAAGCAGGTGGTGGATGGAGTGTGAGAGTAGCCGATAGATTGTTGTTGGTTATGGTCTGCACTCTGCGGCGATAGGCAGATGGTTTCATTAGTAGAGACAATGGCTATGGCCACCGACTAGTACAGTCACTACCCAGAAGGAAAACAATGGCAAACTGCCTTCTGCAAAACTTACCAAGAAATCCTAACAACCATGAAAGAAAACATATATTAATATTAGATTTTTAAGAGCATGCATCTTTCCCATTGCAATATACGCATGTGAGACGTAAACACTTACTAAACAAGCTGAACAGCGCATACATACCTTTGAATATAAATGTTATAGACGAGTTCTAATAATATCTTGGACACAGAAAATAACAAATACTTCCAGACGACAAGATTTGAATACTGTACGAAAGTTTGGAGAGAACAATAATGGAGAGGTATATGCCCGGGAACGAACGAACGAACAAACTTTATTTTCAAAGGGTTAAGAATTGGGCACGCAGGCCCGTCTAACATTCTGCCCTTCTATCACTCTTTCATACATTATTTCATTCACACATCATTCAAGGCTAACAGAGAACAGCAACAATATAAAAGATATGCATTATAAAGGCATGGGCAAAATGCGAACATCAAAACTACACGACACAGTAAAATTAGATAATGGTCTGACACTTGTTATTAGCCATGTGGAATATACTGGCCTACCAAAAGGGGACTGGCTGTTATACTAGGGTTTTGTTATTATTATTATTATCTCTATTATTAAGGGGGAAGATAATCCGTACTGAGATAGTGTTCGAGTAATTTGCGATTATATGAATAGGGATTGGTGATGTCTTTGATTTCTTGTGGAAGATTGTTCCACAGCTGAGCTGCAGAGTACGTTAAGCTTGTTTTGTATACGTCAATCCTAGGCTTCGGAATGTGTAATATATTTAAACGTTTACTGTGTCTAGCATTATATTTAAACAATGGCCAAAGGTAATTTGGGGAATTCCGATGCAGGATTTTGTGAATTAGTTTAGCTTTATTGAAAAGGCTAGGATTGTCAGATAAATGTTTGTTATAAATTAGACTCATGGCCCGTTTCTGGAGTGAGTAAAGTCGCTTGGTGTTTGAATTAGAACAACCGTCCCAGATTGTAGAGCAGTAGTCAAAGTGTGTCTGTATATGAGAAGTATAGAATAGTTTCTTTGTGTCCTCATCAAGGAAGTTTTTAATTTTGGCGAGTTGGTAGACCTTTTTCGCTGTTTGTTTAATAAGCGCTTGAACGTGGGAATTAAAGGTTAGGTTTCTATCAATGATTATGCCTAATGTTTTGTGCTCAATTACACTTTCTACTGGCATGTTATCGATGTGAAGTTGAAGTGATGTGTGTGAGCTTAGAGTTTGAAGTCTTTGTCTGGTTGTTAGTAACATTGATTTTGTTTTAGTGATGTTAATTTGCATACGGTTTGAATAGCTCCACCTAACTACATTATTTAATTCTTGTTGTAAAGACGACTCCAATAAAATACAGTTTTCAGCATTTGTGTACACTGTACAGTCGTCTGCAAGAGAGGAAGAGGAAGATCAAAGAGAAGATGGGTGCAGGATGTGGCAGACGATCATCTCAAGATGGGTGTATCGGACGCAGGACATCTTGCTTATAACCAAGAAGTTTTCCGACGGTTGTTATGGCAGCGAGGTTCTGCAAAGGACATGCTACTGAATGAATGAATGAATGCATGAATGCATGACTGACTGACTGACTGAATGAATGAATGAATGAATGAATGAATGAATGAATGAATGAATGCATGAATAAATGAGTTTTAGGCTGGGTTGATCTCGGAGTCCTGGGCACTGAGAAAAATCCCCAGTGTCTAAGGAGGTTCGAATATATACTCATGGGACCGGCAGGCACGCATGCTAGCCACTGTGCTACCGCGGCTTGCACGTGTTCATGTTTACGTTTAGAACAGAATTTAAACGGGTCAAAGGGCAAGAGGGTCGACTTGATTGCACCGGGTTTTATCCCATACGGCTGGGTCTCTTTCCGCAGGGCGCCCGGCCAAAACCGTCGCACAAAGCACGAACTCCGTAGCTCTAGGGACGACCCCCAGGAGTCTCCTAGAACATTGCACTCGTGAACCGAACGATGCAGGTGGGAATCGAACCCACAACCTTGCAATATTCAAATTAAACGTCAAGTGTGTTCTGCTGTATGTATTAGAATCACGGGAGTAGGATTAAATCAAGTACTGATTAACTACAAACATTCATTCACTTGTTCCACCGCAGAATGGGATTAAAATGGTTTGACAGGCCCATGAATGCGTGGTTATGGAGAAAACTAAACACATTCCAGCGAATAAAGATATGAGGAACAGGCACTGGTGCTAGACAAACATACAATAGGAACGGTTAAAGTTAGTTGCATATCCGTTACAGGACGTGTCAGTCAACTCCAGCATTATTTGGCTGTTTGTAATTTCTGGGCAAGTTTTACGTTCAGTAGTTTAGTTTAACATAAGTGGTATTTTCTGAACGACCGGTACTCATACAATTGTATGGAAACCAGAGCAAGTTGATCTGCTGCCAAATCGCCCATAGCTGTGTTTCGAACGCGGTATGCGAAATTACGAATTGAAATGTATTCGTTACACCTTCGCAACATAGCCAGTACAATGAGAAAAACCTGCCAATATTGTAGACAGAAAACGGCTTCTATGAATCCCACAAGGCAAAAGGAAAAGAATGCGACACAAAATCACACAGTGAAGAGAATTAGAGACACATGAGTAACTTGGGAAGGACACGGAGGATGCTGCATGAGATGGCGAAGAAGAAGAAGAAGAAGAAGAAGAAGAAGAAGAAGAAGATGAAGATGATGAAGAAGAAGAAGAAGAGCAACAACAACAACAACAACAACAACAACAACAACAACAACAACAACAACAACAACAACAACAACAACAATAACAATAAACAATACCAAGAACAAATATCAGTGGAAGAAGAGGCGTTCAAATATGTCAAAGCACAACCCAATAAGTCAACTCAGTATCATATTTGTCAAATCACAATCAAATATGTCGGCTTACAATAGAATCTGTCAACCCAAACCCAATAAGTCAACTCAGTATCATATTTGTCAAAACACAATCAAATATGTCGGCTTACAATAGAATCTGTCAACCCAAACCCAATAAGTCAACTCAGTATCATATTTGTCAAATCACAATCAAATATGTCGGCTTACAATAGAATCTGTCAACCCAAACCCAATAAGTCAACTCAGTATCATATTTGTCAAATCACAATCAAATATGTCGGCTTACAATAGAATCTGTCAACCCAAACCCAATAAGTCAACTCATTACCAAATCTGCCAAACCATAATAAAATATGTCGGCTTACAATAAAATCTGTCAACCCACAACCCGATCAGTCAACTCAGTATCAAATCTGTCACATCACAATCAAATATGTCACCCCGAGATCCATTACCACATCTGTCAAACTAAAACCAAATCAAGCAATACAATACCACATCTATCAAATCATAGCCCAATACACCAACCAATTCCCGTGTCAAACCACAACCAATTACATCTTCTACCACGTCACTCAGTCAACTACCAACATACACGAGCCCACTATTAAGTACACCAGTCTATCCCCAAATCCTACTTCCCACACATAGTATGCCCGTGCATCGACCCTCCAGACACGAGTGACTACCGCAGAAATGGTAACGAGACTAATACAATCAACATAAAACAGTTATGGCCGCCCCATTCGTCTCTACGAGAGCTCTACATTCCGTCTGGGAGTTCAGTTAGTTAGCGGGCATTTTTCCTTGCTGCCTTTTCCCGTCGTCTGACAAAAGTACGACTTTTTTCTGCTGTATTTTTGTGGAAATCATTTTCTTGTGCTTCTTGTTAGTCATATACGAGTTTGTTCACGGTCCGTGGCTTTAAACACACATTCTGCAGGAGATTGCACAAGATAGGAGGGCTTTCATGAGTTTGCTGAGGTATATGTTGAATTGGGAAAAATGAGGAAGACAGAAGAAGAGGAAGAATAAGAAGAAAAACAAATACGCTATAGCAGCAGCAGCAGCAACAGCAGCAGCAGCAGTAGTAGTAGTATTAGTAGTATTAGTAGTGGTAGTAGTAGTAGTAGTAGTAGTAGTAGTAGCAGTAGTAGTAGTAGTAGTAGTAGTAGTAGTAGTAGTAGTAGTAGTAGTAGTAGTAGTAGTAGTAGTAGTAGTAGTAGTAGTAGTAGTAGTAGTAGTAGGTAGTAGTAGATGTTGTAGTAGAAGAAGAAGTAGCAGTAGTAGTAGTAGTAGTAGTAGTAGTAGTAGTAGTAGTAGTAGTAGTAGTAGTAGTAGTAGTAGTAGTAGTAGCAGTAGCAACAGCAGAGGTATCAGTAGCAGCAGCAGCGGTAGTATCAGCAGCAGCGGTAGTAGTGGTAGTAGCAGCAGCAGCAGTAGTAGTAGTAGTCGTAGTCGTAGTAGTAGTAGTAGTAGTAGCAGTAGTAGTAGTAGTAGTAGTAGTAGTAGTAGTAGTAGTAGTAGTAGTAGTAGTAGTAGTTGTAGTAGTAGTAGTAGTAGTGGTGGTAGTAGTAGTAGTAGTAGTAGTAGTAGTAGTAGTAGTAGTAGTAGTAGTAGTAGTAGTAGTAGTAGTTAGTAGTAGTAGTAGTAGTAGTAGTTGTGGTGGTGGTGGTTGTAGTAATAGTAGTAGTAGTATCAGCAGCAGCAGGAGTAGCATCAGCAGCAGTAGCAGTAGCAGTAGTAGTAGTAGTAGTAGTAGTAGTAGTAGTAGTAGTAATAGTAGTAGTATTAGTAGTAGTAGTAGTAGCAGCAGCAGCAGCAGTAGTAGTAGTAGTAGTCGTAGTCGTAGTAGTAGTAGCAGTAGTAGTAGTAGTAGTAGTAGTAGTAGTAGTAGTAATAGTAGTAGTATTAGTAGTAGTAGTAGTAGCAGCAGCAGCAGTAGTAGTAGTAGTAGTAGTAGTAGTAGTAGTAGTAGTAGTAGTAGTAGTAGTAGTAATAGTAGCAGCAGCAGCAGTAGTAGTAGTAGTAGTAGTAGTAGTAGTAGTAGTAGTAGTAGTAGTAGTAGTAGTAGTAGTAGTAGTAATAGTAGTAGTAGAAGAAGAAGAAGAAGAAGAAGAAGAAGAAGAAGAAGAAGAAGAAGAAGAAGAAGAAGAAGAACAAGAACAAGAACAAGAACAAGAAGAAGAACAAGAACAAGAACAAGAAGGAGAACAAGAAAATATAGAAGAAAAAAGAAGCAGAGGAAGAAGAGATCACTAAATGCGTCAACCTGCACTAAAATCTGTCAAACCACAGTCCAATAAGACAACCCAGTAGTCTTTAATCTTGGGTTACCATCAGTGAATATTAGGTACACTATAATGCATATTTGTCAATGAGAGCCGAGCACAAGAAATGTAAGGAATAAGCTGACACTGAATCATAGCCATGAAGAATCTGAATAGTTAGATGGAAATTGCACAAACATTATAATTATCAAGAATATTTCATAAATCAATTAAACAACAACAACAACAACAACAACAACAACAACAACAACAACAACAACAACAACAACAACAACAACAACAACAACAACAACAACAACAACAACAACAACAACAACAACAACAACAACATGATTGCCCAAACTACAACATATCCAGGCGAACCTTCTGGCCTAGAGAGACAAC
>OY992893.1:71689160-71704160 GCA_963921405.1 Cepaea hortensis
GCACCTTTAAATGTCAACCTGAATGTAGTTAAAGTAAGCTGCAGTCAACTTGAGCTTGTTGATATCTCCATAGAGCTTGTCCTCAACTGAAGCAGGTGTGGGCCAAAATATCTTTCTCTGTTCTGCATGTATTGGTCACTCCTGCAGCAAATGTTTAGCAGCCATTTTACCAGTTCCACAATTACATTCATCGGTATCTCCTATCTTTAGTTTATTGAACAAGTGGTATTTCAGCCTGTTATGTCCTGTGCCGAGTCTGAAGATTGCTACTTGTTCTCCTCGGTTTAGTTTGTAATATGCATCATCCTTCTGGTGGCCTGGATGCTCTGATTTCCATTTGATTCTATAAGTGCATTTTATAAAACTCTTTGCCTCATTATAGGTTATGTATATATCAGGCTGTGGTAGTCGTCCACACTCTTTTGCTAGTCTGTCAGCCTCTTAATTTCCAGGTATACTGCAATGTGATGGGATCCACTGTATTACAACTTTTTTGGATTTCTGGCATAGACCATAGAATGCTGCTCTTAGGTCAGCTAGTTATGTGCTGTTTTTGCTCTTCAGTATTGAGACAGCAGTAGTATACAATGTGCAATTTAAGTATGCTTTATGGATCCAGATGTCTGATGACGTCATTTTTTACTATATGAATGGTATAGCTCCGCATAGAAAGCGGAGCCAAAGCGGACCTCATTTTTTGAATTTTTGGCGGGAATATACTTGGGTACAGCCGGATGTCACTTCCTGTGTCACTTCCGGTTGACTTCCGGTGTTCCCGGGGCACACGTCCACCGACCGTCCCGCCCATAGTTACCCCCGCCGGCTACCTCCACTTCCTCCGACCGCTTCCGAGACCATTCAAAGACAGCGAGACAAGCCCCGGGCATGTGGAATAATTATGTATTTAAGTAGCCCAAATAGGCACCGGGTAACTGGGTTCGAGTCCCAGTCTATATGAGTGTCTGTGTGTGTGTGTGTGTAGGTGTGTGTGTCAGGGTCTTGGTCAGATGACCAAAGGCTCGTGTTCACTAACAGGCGTGAAACACTCACACACACATAATGAGTCTATAAACACACGGCGATATAACTCAAACACTTTAATCGCACTTCTCAAAACGCAGTCACATCAGGCATCGCTCAAAGTTAGCGATAATGCCATTGTCAGAAACACACAATGCAAGATATCAATTCATACACACAAATGAATGTACCACTCACGCAATCGTCACTCTACTCAAACAAAGCACACATGGTTTCTTCCATCAGTCTCGACTCCTACACAGCACTCCTGTGTGTTGCCGGGGCCCATAAGGGAAGCAAAGAATAGCAACACTGTAGCCAACCATGCATATCGTAAGAGGCGACTAAGGAAGCTTGATGGTTCCGTCGCCCTGCTACTGAGTGAGTGCGTGGCGCGACACTGTGAGCTGTGAGTTTCGTGTGAAGTGCTTTTGAATCTGCCCAAGGTTTTATTTTTGGAACGTGACTGCATGTTCGGAGCGATGGCAGGTGGCTATGTCCCAGAGTTGACCAGTTTTTGCCTTATGCAGAAATGCGTGGCTGCTGGGCTTCTGGTTGACTGCCACTGCCGTCGGTCATGAACTGTATGTTCGTGGACTGTGTAGGTGAACATCTATGAAACATCCAGATAGGAAAATGACTGCCGATTCCACAGAGATGAATTGGGCGTTTCGTGGGGGACTGGTGTGTTGACATTCTGGCGGCGGCATTATGCACAGTGTATCTGTGCGGGCTGTTGTTTGTCGAGACTCCTGTCTTTACCACTCTTCACATTGGGCAGTGGGGAGCGTTTTGTGTGATATTCACTGGCACAGGAACGGAGCATAATGGGGACGACCCGTTGCTGTGAAGTTGGAACTACGACTAACTAACTATCTAACTCCTACACAGCAACACTCTTTCATGTCCGTCCGGTCTCGCTGTACAAGGTTGTCTGACCTACCAGCAGTGATTCGATCTGTTTGTCATATTAAATGACTCTTTGGTATTCATTGAAGTTTACTGGGCAGTTGCATGATATATGCTTTCTTCAGTAATACCATAAGGCTACTCTCATCAGGTACTTTCCCCTAGTTGGGTTTGTACTTAGGTTGATAATGGACTCAGCCAGTCCGGTAGTTATCTGCGACTAACGCTATCTCTCAAGCAACGCGCTACCTCCCGACAAAATAAAAAAATCACAAAAAGAGACATGTCAGGCCTTAAGTCATCACTTTTCAGATGACTTCAGAACTAGACGCTAACCGATATGGTCGGATAGTCCAATTCTGGTCCTCAACTTTAGTAGTTATATTCCACGCATAGTTGATGTCACATGGTGAAGTGTAGTTGTTCTGGCTATTCTGAAAAAGATACTATATACATGCTTACATTTTCCCAATATTTCAAATTGTTTCCCTTTAGATGTACAGGTGAAACGTTGTGGGAGATAATTTCTACATTCTTTCAAAAAAATAAAGTACATTTGTAAGTTCTATTCTAAGTGTCATAGTTTGATATTTATTTTCAATAGTGACATATTTGGCACCATTGAGAAAAAAACAATCAATCAATGATTCTTAGATCACAAATATATAAATCCTTTCATTCAAATAAATCTATGTAAATTTGGTGTCACAAAGTTATTTCAAGTGTCATTCCTTTGTGACTATTATTTATATAATCTGCTACTTTTGCTAAATTTAACTAAATAATTCGAAAAGGAAACGGAAGTGCACAGCTGATGCGTTGGCACGTTGCAGTAACACACTGTTCTTTCACATGTTCGGATAACTCTGTTCTAATAGAAGTATGGATTAAACTGTTCTGGATGTGTTGACTTTCTAATTGTCGTCTATATAACACAGTTATAGCGTTAAAATGTTAGAACACTCTGTTGTGCTTATATCACAATTATTCATAACCGTCGGTACTACGGATATTACCAGAAGGTGGCTTCAGGTAAGCTTATACACACCTGTAGTACTGTTCTTTGAGCACTGTTCGTATAACTATCACTACATGTTTAAATTTCTGTCTTTATCATTCTAACCGCTCATATATTCCACATATTCACTTGTTATAAATATAATTTAAATAAATAGGGGGACAATAAGTCACTTGTCACAGCGTTATTTGGTTTAATTCAACAATAATTCGCTGGATTGTGATAGCTAACTGAGCGCTATATAAGACAGGCCATGTTCACTGCCTTAATCTTTGCGCTCAGGCGTAGTCAGCCTGCCGTCGGACATCTCGAGAGGACATCTAGAAAGTAAGTCTGTAATTGTATTTTCAGAGCCGCTGATGTGCCTAATCTCAAAGCTGTAACTTTGGAGTAACAAAGACCATCTTGCGATCCTATTATTTGTCGATGTACCTGTAGTAATAATGGTTAACGGGTTGTTGTCTGTCTCCACGATGAAATGTTTACCTAACAAAAATGTAGACCATTTCTTAACAGAATAAATTAAAGCCAGGGCTTCCAATTCTGGAGTCGACCATCTTCTTTCTCTTGGTGTAAATTTGCGACTTACGTAACAAACTGTGAATCGTTAGTGGCTGACATCCATATAGATGACAAACTCCGCGTTGTAGTGTATAAAAGGTTTATTTAGTCATCAATAACATTTTCCTGCTGCCGATGTTAAAAACAGACATCTTTGTTGTTCTTCCAATGGCCGAATCCCAAGTGACGCGTGAGCAACCCCTGGATACCTAAACAGCAACCCCTGGATACCTAAACCCATTCGTGCTCACGCGTTCACTAACTTTATTTCCCCATTAGTTAATGAATGCGCAGCATTCATTAACTCTCTAACTACTAACCTAGATCCCTTACTGTTATACTTATTTGGTTGGTTATCTTATTTGGTTGGTTACAATCTTATTTGGTTAGTAGATTAGTAAAACTTTCTGTCAAACTAGAAAAATTAGGTATGAATCGTCTGTAATAATTCAGTAAACCTAGCATGCTCCTTACTTCCTTCTTGGTTGTAGGAAGTGACAATTTTAGAATTTTCGAAACAATATTGTCATCAGTGGTAACAAATCCATTACAAATCTTATATCCTAAAAAAAGTTATTTCATGGTAGGCAATTTCTACCTTTGATGGTTTCACTGTTAGGCCGTGGTGTCTGATGCGTTCAAATGTTTGTCGTAGTGTCGTTAGGTGATCTGTCATTGTCCTAGTATGTATACAGATGTCGTCCATGTATGAAAGTATGTTGGGTATGTCTGCCAGTAGCAGTTTTGTCATCCTTACAAATGTTGCTGGGACATTGACTAGCCCGAATGGTAGTTTACGCCATTCGTATAGTCCCCAGGGTGTGGCAAATGCTGTCAAGTGTATGGGATCTTCGGTCATGTTTATTTGCCAGTACCCTTTCGTCATGTCAAGTTTAGTAAAGTATTTGGCGTCTGTCATCTCTGTCAGTATGTCCTCAAAGTTAGCCATGGGCTCTAAATCTAACTGTGTAATTGCGTTGAGTTTCCGATAGTCAACGCATAGGCGTAATGAGTTATCCTTCTTTTTGACAATCACAATAGGAGAACAATAAGATTGTGATCTTCTAATGATTTGATTTTTCTACAGTTCTACAATTTCTTGATGTAATTTGTCCTTGTAGTGTATAGGTATTGAGTACGGTCTGCATTTTATTGGTAAGTGCGTCGTCAGTATGATTTGATGTTCTACTAGGTCTGTCTGTCCTGGATGGTTGGAGAAAATGGTTCTATAGTCTTGTAACAGTTGTCTGCAATTGTCGGTCTCAGTCTGAGAAAGATCAGGACATAGTTTGACGTCTTGTAGTGTGTCAGTCGTATCAAGTGATGGAACTGGTATTTCGTCTGTATCTTCTGAGTCTGTGTGGTCCACTATATTTGTGCTTGCTGCTGTTTCGTCTTGGTCTCCGTCTCTATTGTAGTAAGGTTTCAACATGTTAATGTGAAATATTTTGTTTTTGTTGTTTATTGCAACATCGTAGTCTACAGTCGAAATTTGTCGTAATATTTTGAACGGTCCTTGCCATGAGTCTGTTAGGAGGTGTTTGTCACTAGGCAATAGAAGTAGTACGTCCTGTCCTGGAGTTAGTGTTATTGTCCTATTTCCTCTATTGGCATATTCTCTGTAGATGGCACCGGATTGTCTTAATGATTCTTTAGCCAATAGGCATGATTTCATGATTCTGTCACGTAATGTTGTTACATGCTCATATGGTGACACAATTTTATGTTCATTATCACGTTCAGTTAACAAAGTATGGTAAATTGTCTTATGTTTACGTTTAGAACAGATATTAAACGGGCCAAAGGGCAAGAGGGTCGACTTGATTGCACCGGGTTTTATCCCATACGGCTGGGTCTCTTTCCGCAGGGCGCCCGGCCAAAACCGTCGCACAAAGCACGAACTGCGTAACTCTAGGGACGACCCCCAGGAGTCTCCGAGAACATTGCACTCGTGAACCGAACGACGCAGGTGGGAATCGAACCCACAACCTTGCAATACTCAACTTAAACGTTAAGTGTGTACGTATGGATTAGAGACACGGGGTAGGATTAAATCAAGTACTGATTAACTACAAACATTCATTAACTTGTTCCACAGCAGAATGGGATTAAAATGGTTTGACAGGCCCATGAATGCGTGGTTATGGAGAGAACTAGACACATTCCAGCGAATAAAGATATTAGGAACAGGCACTGGTGCTACACAGACATACAATAAGAACGGTTAAAGTTAGATGCATATCCGTTACAGGACGCATCAGTCAAGTCCAGCATTATTTGGCTGTTTGTGATTTCTGGGCACGTTTACGTTCAGTAGTTAAGTTTAAGTTCAGTGGTTTGCCATTATTTTCTAAACGACCGGTACTCATACAATTGTATGGAAACCAGCGCAAGTTGATCTGCTGCCAAATCGCCTACAGCTGTGTTTCGAACGCGGTTGCGAAATTGCGAATTGAATTGTATTCATGACACCTTCGCAAAATAGCCAGTACAATGAGAAAAACCTGCCAATATTGTAGACAGAAAACGGCTTCTATGAATCCCACAGGCTAAAAGGAAAAGAATGCGACACAATTCACACAATGAAGAGAATTAGCGACACATGAGTAACTTGGGAAGGACACGAAGGATGCTGCATGAGATGGCAAAGAAGAAGAAGGAAGAAGAAGAAGAAGAAGAAGAAGAAGAAGAAGAAGAAGAAGAAGAAGAAGAAGAAGAAGAAGAAGAAGAAGAAGAAGAAGAAGAAGAAGAAGAAGAAGAAGAAGAAGAAGAAGAAGAAGAAGAAGAAGAAGAAGAAGAAGAAGAAGAAGAAGAAGAAGAAGAAGAAGAAGAAGAAGAAGAAGAAGAAGAAGAAGAAGAAGAAGAAGAAGAAGAAGAAGAAGAAGAAGAAGAAGAAGAAGAAGAAGAAGAAGAAGAAGAACAACAACAACAACAACAACAACAACAACAACAACAACAACAACAACAACAACAACAACAACAACAACAACAACATCAACAACAAAAATTCCAAGAACAAATATCAGTGGAAGAAGAGGCGTTCAAATATGTCAAAGCACAACCCAATAAGTCAACTCAGTATCATATTTGTCAAAACACAATCAAATATATCGGCTTACAATATAATCTGTCAACCCAAACCCAATAAGTCAAATCAATACCAAGTCTGCCAAACCATAATAAAATATGTCGGCTTACAATAAAATCTGTAAACCCACAACCCGATAAGTCAACTCAGTATCAAATCCGTCACATCACAATCAAATATGTCACTCCGAGATCCATTACCACATCTGTCAAACTAAAACCAAATAAATCAATACAACACCACATCTATTAAACCATAACCCAATACACCAACCAATTTCCGTATCAAACCACAACCAAATACATCTTCTACCACGTCACTCAGTCAACTACCAACATACACGAGACCACTATAAAGTACACCAGTCTATCCCCAAATCCTACTTCCCACACATAGTATGCCCGTGCATCGACCCTCCAGACACGAGTGACTACCGCAGAAATGGTAACGAGACTAATACAATCAACATAAAACAGTTATGGCCGCCCCATTCGTCTCTACGAGAGCTCTACATTCCGTCTGGGAGTTCAGTTAGTTAGCGGGCATTTTTCCTTGCTGCCTTTTCCCGTCGTCTGACAGAAGTACGACTTTTTTCTGCTGTATTTTTGTGGACATCATTTTCTTGTACTTATTGTTAGTCATAAGAGTTTGTTCACGGTCCGTGGCTTTAAACACACATTCTGCAGAAGATTGCACAAGATAGGTGGGCTTCATGAGTTTGCTGAGGTATATGTTGAATTGGGAATAATGAGGAAGACAGAAGAAGACGAAGGATAAGAAGAAAAACAAAGACGCAATAGCAGTAGTTGTAGTAGTATTATAGTCGTAACCCACGATCCTGAAAAGTGCTTTCAGTTTCAACAGCAACTTGAAGACGATTTCACTGATACACCAGAAAATTGTACAGTAAATTAAAAGTGGGGTCAACTTAAGAAAACTCTTTATAAAACTGCCGTAGGGGTTTACGGCATTATGGATCATCAGAGGCAGGACTGGTTTGCGGCAAACAGCCAGACTCTGCAGCACTTGATTGATAAGAAGAAGATAGCTCTCTTAAGAAACAAGGAAAGACCAATGCGTAACACTCTGAGTGAACTAAGGCAAGCTAGGAAGGATGTGCAAAAGGCTGCCAGGCAGTGTGCAAATGATTATTTGATCAAGTTATGTGAGTCCATTCAAATCGCAAGTGATAAGGGAAACATCAGAAGCATGTATGAAGGAATAAAGAAATCATGTGGTCCAGTGATCAAAAGAAGTGCACCATTGAAAACCTTGGTGAGAAATTATCACTGATAAGAAACAGCAGATGGACAGATGGGTAGAGCACTATTTAGAGCTTTACTCAAGTGAGACCAAACTAGCGGATGATGGCCTCAACGTGATAAAGGCCCTGCCAACTCTTGACCACCTGGACACACTTCCCACCATAACAGAAGTTAAGTGTGCTATAAATGAACTTGCATCTGGCAAGGCTCCAGGTAAGGATGGGATTCCAACAGAGGTTATCAGGAGTGGGCAAGACACACGCACTCTACAGATCCACCAGCTAATAGAGCTATGCTGGCGAGAAGAACAAGTCCCACAGGATTTCAAAGATTCAAGCATCATAACACTGTACAAGAACAAGGGCGATCGGAGTGACTGCAATAACTATAGGGGTATCTCACTTCTGTGTATTGTTGGAAAAGTATTTGCCAGAATTGTTCTGCGCAGACTTCAAGTCCTAGGAGATCAAATCTACCCCGAATCACAGTGTGGCTTTCGACAGAACCGGTCTACCATTGATATGATATTGTCATTGCGACAAATGCAAGAAAATGCCGTGAAAAAACTCAACCTCTGTTTATTGCCTTCATCGACCTCACAAAGGCATTTGATTTGGTCAGTCGTGAGAGTCTGTTCAAGGCACTAAAGAAGATTGGCTGCCCACCAATTCTTCTGTCCATTGTGGAATCGTTCCACACAGGCATGAAGGGTATAATCAATTTTCATGATGCAACTTCTGAAGAGTTTAAAATCAAGAGTGGAGTTAAGCAAGGTTGTGTACTAGCTCCCACCCTCTTTGGAATATACTTTTCACTTCTATTGAAATATACCTTTCGTGATCAGAATGATGGTATATACATTCACTCACGCTCAGATGGCGGCCTCTACAATGCTCAGAGATTGAAGGCCAAGACCAAAATTAGGAGGGTACTGATCAGAGAGTTTTGCAGATGATGCTGCAGTTACGACCCACTCTGAGGAAGAATTACAATGTCTACTATCTGCATTCTCCAATGCTTGTTCTGAATTTGGTTTAACAATTAGCAAAAAAAAAAAAAAGACACAGATTATGTCACAAGGTGCACATGGGGTACCATCAATCTTTATTGACGACGCCGAACTAGAGATGGTAGACCATTTTACATCTCTAGGATCAGTGGTAAATAGCAAATTATCCCTAGATCAGGAAAGCAACAACCGGATTGGTAATGCAGCAACAACAATGAACAGGTTAAGAAAAAGAGTCTAGGAGAACAGGAAGCTTACTGCGAAAACAAAAGTCCTTGTCTATCAAGCCTGTGTCCTTAGTACTCTTCTTTATGGCAGTGAAGCCTGGACAACTTACTCACACCAAGAAAAACGTTTAAACAGCTTTCATATGCGGTGTCTGCGAAGAATTCTTGGTATTAAGTGGCAAGACAAAATCACAAATACTGAAGTATTGGAAAGATCAGGTTGTGTGACGGTTTATTCCATGCTCAATCTTCGTAGACTTAGATGGATAGGACATCTTAGGAGGATGGATTATGGTAGAATACCAAAGGACATCTTTTTTGGTGAATTACAGATTGGTAAGAGATCTCAGGGTCGGCCTCTACTACGATACAAAGATGTGTGTAAGCGGGACATGATTGATTGTCCTGTTATTTTCCCGAGAGGAAGTTGGAATCAACCAGCACATCTTTAAACTTATTATCTGTTGGGACTATTGACTGACTTTGGTCTACACTCCTGTCTTCTGTCTTCCCTTCCATATATCTATTTCTTTCACTCTCTCTCTGTTATTCTCTCAACACATACTCAGACAACAGTTCCTTTCAACAATAAATAAAAGATTTATTAATAAAACTATGTCTGGTGTATGTATGGATATTGTCTATGTAGTTGGTATGTTCTTCTAGTGTGGCTGCCAGATAAGATGTTGATAGATAGTCTCCGTGTCTTCTCTCGTCTCTTCTCTCGGCTAAAGTACAGGACAGTACATAGATACAACAGAACGGTCTCACCCTGAATGCTCCGTCTGCTTGAGTCTGTAGATATATCCGTTTTTTGTTTTTAATGAAAAAATGTTCACCACTGTATCAATGTACTTAAACAGATCACTATATGCTGTCAGCTTAAACTGAATGTTCGTTGCTTTCTTATAGCGTTCTTAAATCCATCCTGGAAAACACATCGAGTTTCTAGTATTCTCTATTTTTGTCCTGTAAAAGTTCTACACTGGATAGTTCGTAATTGGTATAGGCATTTGGTATGCACCTTGCAACTCTTCGATACTGAGTCATTTGAGTCTTTTGTTTTTAGTTTGTATGATCTCTATTTTCCGTTCTCTGTCCTCCTGACTTATTACGATGACACTTCTTTTCTTTCCTTTCTTATGCACAAGTGTCGTGCTTTATTACTTTAAAGTGCTTTCTTGTGGGTTATCAACACTGAGTGATCTTGACCACAGCCATCTGTGTTATATCTGAGTTGATAAGTCTCGCACTGGTATGGGAACCTTATTTAGGCATCTATGTTCCTGGAATCGAAAAACACTTAGCGAATAACACACTACTATCCCCTCTTTCCATCATTAGGGACGTGTATTTCTATTCCCACTCAGGAGCATATCTCCTTCAGTTCAGTTTGGAACACACACTAAACTCTCACAAAGAAGTGGACACTCTTTATAGGTCATTTTTGCCGCATAGTCCTTGACCTTGCTTGACACCTCAAGTCCATACTTCATTATCACCGTTAGTGGAAAATTACAGATCTGAAACTTTTCCGTTATTCATACATCCAGACCGCAATATGCTGTCCAATAATGCTGTCTGCCTTTGTCGCAAACCAATTTTTCCACGCGACAGGTTACCTGGGCTGTTGGCGGCCCCTTCTGTGTCTTGACCTATAAACACATGCGCATGGTCACTCCGTTGTTGGTTACCCTTACTGCTTCGTTTGTTAACCCTTCTTCTACCTGGTTAGTCGGTGTATACAGTCGTCTATCTGGGAATCATTAACTCTCAGTATTCCACGACATAGGCCCCCTCTTAAGAGATTAGACCGCGTCGAATCTTTCTCACTTTAGGTTTGATTCCCATGATCCACAACCCTAGTCTTCTTCCTCCGGAGCTGGATGTCTGGATAAGAAATCTGCTCCTACATTCTCCTTTCCAGGGATGTATTCCACTGTGAAGTCCAGTTGCCGCAACAACGTCCATCACATCCACCGTGCGTTGAGCTTCTGCGAAGTAGCTATTAACATCACGTGTTGATGATATGATTGGATCCTCACATGGCTCACCTCATTATCCAGTAGGCGCTCTAATTGACACCCTACTATACTACTCACGACTGAAACTAGTGTTGGCTCCTCGCACCTGTACGTCCCGTCGACCTCCTGTCCACTGGCGTAAGCGATGGCTCACAATACAGATAGATTGTCCCATCCTGATTGTAACACTGCTTCCATGTCCTCTTGGTTTTCCCCGGCGTTGCCTCTGGGGATGTTCCACCTCGTCCTCGATGGACCGAGTCGTCTTTCCCAAATCTCCCGGACTTTTGCTTCCAGGACCATCTTGGGCGATATTGTATCTGGTCAGCCAATCTTCGGTTGGAGTCCTGGGTAATTCTCGCTTTTCCCGACGTTACCGACCCCTTCTGAACTTGGTTACCGGTGAAACTTTCACTCTTGTCCTTTCCCTGACTTGTGATTTCCCTCCTCCTGTCGTTGGGTAAATCTGAACTATCACGTACTGTCCCATAGGCCCTCCTATGTTGTACTGGCGATCTCAGGTCTTCGTCTGGACTGGTAACTTTTGTCCCAATGGCTGCCATCACCATAAAGTGCGAAGCTTTGCTCCCGGATCTCTCTTCATATTTCCTAATGAGATGTCTAGGGAGATTTTTCTTCTCTTCCCCGATCCGTATTTTGTAGATGTTCTTGGACACCACCTTTTCCACAGGATAAGGTCCTTTCCATTCTACTTGGAGTATATTGGTCTCTGCTGGACTCCACACTTCCACTTTGTCTTCCACTTTAAGAGCTAGTTTCCTCTTAATTCGCTTGTTGGGTGGGGCTTTCTGGCACTCCGAACAAGACTTCAACCACCGGCGTACATCTCCGGTCATTCCTGGCCAGCAATAATGGCCGGAAATTTGCTGCAAGGTCTCTCTGACACCCATATGTCGATTCTCGCCTATGATGTGTCCACTCTGAAGAATGTGAGGACGGTGGGTCTCTGGAACCACCCACTGCTCGTGCAGGTTATCTCCCCTCCCAGCTCTCCTATAGAGTAGTTGATTCTTCAGAAAGTACTGTCCCCGTTCTGGTGGCTCAGCACTTCTTTGCAGCTTCCTGTAGCAAGGATGCAACGTAGTATCCTTCCTCTGGGCAGTATGCAATTCTCCTATCCCTGAGTTGTCGCATAGTGTCTCTGCCTCTTTTTCCTTCCCTTGAGATCCACTGACTACTGTTCCCTTGTGTGTTGGCTGTTTGGGCCTTCCCAAAAAGACATATTTCGTACCAATGATCATGGGAAATAAGGAGTCAGATACTACAGCAGCTGGAATAATGCCCGTGACGTACCTGGATTTAATCTCCACCTTGGCGATTGGCAGCGTCATGGTAACAGCACTCCTCATTGCCGGCTGTATCTCTATGGTCTCCCCTGTAAGTTGGTCTGGGCTTACCAAGCTGGCGTCCACCACCGCTTCCCCATCCAAACCTGTATCGTAGAGACAAGCAACCTGTTGGCCATTTACTTCAATCAGTTCCACCACAGGTGGTCTCTCTTGGTCCTGAGTGTCTTTCATCTCCTTGACCGTTTCCTTGCCTTCCTCTTTTAATTCCTCGAGGTTGGTTATGCAATTGGCATCGTTTGCCTTGCATCTGCAGTCCACAGTATTATGTGTTATCGACTGGCAGTGTGTGCACCCTGTTCCCTTCCTAGGTTTCTGTGTGTCCTTTTTGTTCCTTTCTCCTTCGCCGACCTCAACCTTGTCTGTGATCACCGATGTAGGAATCACTTTGCACGCTGCGAAGTAAGAACTTTTAGGTTTCGATCTGCAGTCCTTCGTGTTATGAGATGGCACTTTGCAGAATGAACACCACTTTTCAGACCACGGTCGTTTCGCTTGAGAATTCGAGGTGCTCTGGTTTCCTACCTTCACCTTCTCTGAACTATCCTCTGTGTGCTTTATATACGGTTCCACTTTTCCTCCTTCCCAGTTTTTAGGTTTCTTTTTCTCTTGTTTCTCATGACCTTTGGTTTGTGTACTAAGTTCCTCAGTCTCCCCATGTACCTCTATGAATCGTTCCGCCAGCTTATTCACAACATCAATCCGTTCCGCCCCTTGTTCTCCCAAGAAGGTTCTGAGAGGTTTCGACATTTGCTTTCGCATCTGGTCGACCACCATCATCTCTTCGAGACTCTCATAATCCCTCTTGAATTCTGCCAAGTCCATCCATTTCTGGAGATAGGATTTCAGCCTTAGACTGTAGGCGGCGAATAGTTCTCCCGGCTCTCGTCTAGACGATCTAAACTTCTTCCTATACGTTTGTGCTGTGACTTCATAATGTTTCATCAAAGCGGCTTTTAATTCCTCGTACTGATTTTCCTGTCCTGGTGGTAGGCGTGTGTAGACCTCGTATCCTGAACCACGTAAAGCCTGGGATAATTTAAGAGCCCATCTGGTCCTCTCCAGTCCCATAGCGACTGCCATAGCCTCGAACCGATCCAAAAACTGGTATATCTTCTCTTTACTTTCATCAAAGACCGCCAAGGGAAACTTCATGGCATGGTAACCCTGTCCAATCATGTGGGTTGCCCCAGGTGAAGATGAACTTCCTTCTGCTGCATCTATTTCACCCTTAGTTTGTGTCTTGAGCTCTAGTTCTCGCATGCGGTATTCATGTTCCCTTATCTTGTGGGCTTCTTCTGCTTACAACTGGGCCTTCCGCTCCTCCCTTTCCGCTTGACGAAACTCTCGCTCTCTTTCTTGTATGTAATCAGTTAGCTCGGAACCAGCTAAACCAATTGCCTCCCCGTTGGCCCTCAGTTCGGCTGTAGTTACTTTAGGAGTTGCCATAGTTAAAGCAGGTAAGTCAGCACGTTGAGTAAAGACACATCAAGGCAGTAAAGAAGTACTCACTATACAATTATATTCCACCTAGAACCTATATCATTTATCTATGTCTATCTAATATTATAACTCTACAACACCACACAGTACATCACAACCACTCTCTCATCCACAAGAGGAGATATAGGATAAAGACTTATGTAGACGTGTGACCGTGTGACTAGGTATGTAATGTGTCTTACCACCTATCTACATTCACTCTGTCTGGAACTATCTCACTGTAAAGTCACCAGCATTAATGAAATGTTTCTACCCTAAATGTAATGGCACCATATATCCAATGGACGTCCTTCCATTAAAAGTCCTCAATATATACTTATATTTATTCCAATCAGTATGTCCCAACATGCAGGTACTCCGCTATGCCTGTGCCAATATGCAGGTACCCCTCTATGCATATGCCCTGTTATGCTTTCAGGTCATATGGGTATAATGTCTGTACCCCGCTGCTCCACCAATTATGTCCTGTTATTTTCCCGAGAGGAAGTTGGAATCAACCAGCACATCTTTAAACTTATTATCTGTTGGGATTATTGACTGACTTTGGTCTACACTCCTCTCTTCTGTCTTCCCTTCCATATATCTATTTCTTTCACTCTCTCTCTGTTATTCTCTCAACACATACTCAGACAACAGTTCCTTTCAACAATAAATAAAAGATTTATTAATAAAACTATGTCTGGTGTATGTATGGATATTGTCTATGTAGTTGGTATGTTCATCTAGTGTGGCTGCCAGATAAGATGTTGATAGATAGTCTCCGTGTCTTCTCTCGTCTCTTCTCTCGGCTAAAGTACAGGAAAGTACATAGATACAACAGAACGGTCTCACCCTGAATGCTCCGTCTGCTTGAGTCTGTAGATATATCCGTTTTTTGTTTTTAATGAAAAAATGTTCACCACTGTATCAATGTACTTAAACAG
This sequence comes from Cepaea hortensis, assembly GCA_963921405.1. NCBI lineage: Eukaryota > Metazoa > Mollusca > Gastropoda > Stylommatophora > Helicidae > Cepaea > Cepaea hortensis. Next base: position 71,704,075 of record OY992893.1, read on the forward strand.
ATCACTATATGCTGTCAGCTTAAACTGAATGTTCGTTGCTTTCTTATAGCGTTCTTAAATCCATCCTGGAAAACACATCGAGTTTC
>OY992893.1:71709160-71717607 GCA_963921405.1 Cepaea hortensis
TTACGTCCTGTGATTATCTAGAGCAGTGGTTCTCAACCGGTGGGGAATCCCCTCTCCCCCCCCCCACTGGGGGATTTTTAGGGTTTCCGGGGGGGGAGGGGGGGGGGGAATTAAGATTATTTCAAAACCGTGGTAATACAAGAACCAATTACTTAATGTTGTTTTCCCCTCCATACTCCTCATGGTTCTGTACTTCTCGCCCTTCTGGAATTCGTTTTATAACGTAAGTAGACCCGAAAATCACGTTTTATGTAGACGTCTAGACTTGTTCTAGTATGTATTATTAAAGTTAGCTTCCATTTTTACCTATACTGTGCAGGACTTGGGATGATTTACAGGGACGAAATATGAAGGGGGGGGGGGGGTGACATTCTGAACATACGGTGATGTGATATGGGCAACAAAAAAATGTTGAGATCCACTGATCTAGAACGTAATCCAACGCGTGCCAGTCTCTCCTAGCAAGGATACAGATTCCGATAAGTACCTTTAATTAGTTTAATATTGTCATGTAGTATGTTTCATGTAGTTTTGTGTCTGTTTGTGTTTGTTTGTCCTGTGCTAACGAAGGCTTTGGCCGCAACGTCCAATTCGTCCCTTGTAGTCGTGTTTCAGTAAAGCTCACAATCTATTTCTCGTTTTTTGGTGATTCATTCATTGATCTAGAACGTAGAATATTCAATGTCCCAACACTTCTACGTCCCGTGCGACAACCTAGAACATAGAATATTCATTGTACCAACACTTCTTCTTCCTTTATGATTACCTCATCATCATGTGCCCTGCCAGCTGGCGCGGTAGCTCATGTCTCTCCACAGATCTCGGTCTCTGATGTTCTGGATCAACTCTGCTGATGATATTCCTCTATGCCACCGTCTCAGTCTATTTATCATAAAGTCTCTTGGGCTGCCTGTACCTTTTTCCTTCACTCATCTTTTCTGTTGCCACGTTGTTTTCCAATGCCTTTCTTCCTATCACATGACCAAGAGATAATGTTTGCCATTCCTCGTGGTTTTATATATAGTGCTAGTTTCATTATCCTCTTGCAGGCAATCGTTATTAGGCACTCTGGCAGTCCAAGATACTCGCAACAGTCGTCTCAGAAACTACATTTCTATTGTTCATATGCTTTTCCTAATTTGTTCAATCACGTTCAATGATTCACTGTCATATATAAAACAGGGTCTATATACTATTTCAGTACTCTATTTCTTACATTCAGTGATAGTACGTTATTGCATAATATACTTTCTATTTTCTGAAATGCAGTTTTTGCACGACCAGTTCTGCTCTTAATCTCTGTCGTACATCTTCCACCTGATGTTACGATTACTCCTAGGTATTTAAATCGAACAGTTTGATGAAGCTATTGTTATCTCTTATCTTGGTATCATTTTTCCCCTTGAATGTAACCATTGTTACCGTTTTCTAGGTATACAAGGAAAGTGCTTTTCTGCACTCTCTATTACAACAATGTCCAAACGCTGTAGTAGATCAGTAGAATATTCCTCCTGCAATACTCTAAGATTCTCCATAGCTTAGAATATTCAATGTACCAACAACTCTTCATCCTTCGTGATTACGTGGAAGTGTCTATAATCGTATGAGCGTCAGTCAATTCAATAGCCATTCACATTTTTTAAGAGCGAGTATTGATCCAAGAAACCATTCTTTGGAAAGATTCAACATCAGCTCATTCGCGGTATATGTATTGATAACTCAAGGGGAGGTAATTTTCTGGATTATGAAAAACTACTCTTAATGTGTGAATAAATACTCAGTCATTGGTCGGTCGACACCAAAAGAAATCATAAGAAAAATGGCGACACACATACACACGAGCGCGCGAACTCACGCACGCGCGCGCACGCACACACACACACACACACACACACACACACACACACACACACACACACGCACGCACGCATGCATGCATGCACGCGCACACATACTCATACAATATTAATGTTGACACGTTTTACACACAAATTAAAATTCCAAATGGGGGAATTTTTTTTCTTAAAAAGTGTCCATCTTAAGCCAACGACCAGAGTAGCAGCGATATTTGACTATGCAAACTTTTAAGGCTCATGATTATGACGACGGTGAAAGATCGACGCCACAGCACTTAGAACAACAGTGTCTCCAGCAAACGTAGACAAGTGTCGATAGTAATTAATCCTGCCGCACACTGGCTGGCAACGTCTCGGAACCGCCCTCGCCCCTGCTCAGTACTAGCAGTTCCATATTCAGGTCCCAACTCCAGTAACTGTAACAGAACATACTTAATAACGGATGTGTCTGGTTGTACCAGGCTGTTATTTATTGCGTACGTTCAACAACATATGTGTCTACACGCATCAGCCCGTTATTTAATGATTCATCAATATATTTGTCTGGGCGCACCAGACTGGAGTTTATTGAATACATTCTTCAATATATGTGTCTGCACGCAACAGACTGTAGTTTAATGAATACATTCATCAATATATGTGTCTGCACCAAACAGACTGTAGTTTATTGAATACATTCATCAATATATGTGTCTGCACGCAACAGACTGTAGTTTAATGAATACATTCATCAATATATTTGTCTGCACGCAACAGACTGTAGTTTATTAAATACATTCATCAATATATTTGTCTGCACGCAACTGACTTTACTTAATTGAATACATTCATCAATGTGTTTGTCTGCTCACAGCATACTGTAGTTTCATGAATACATTCATCAATATATTTGTCTTTATGCAACAGACTGTAGTTTATTGAATACATTCATCAATATATTTGTCTGCTCGCAACAGACTGTAGTTTATTGAATACATTCATCAATATATTTGTCTTTATGCAACAGACTGTAGTTTATTGAATATATTCATCAATATATTTGTCTTTATGCAACAGACTGTAGTTTATTGAATACATTCATCAATATATTTGTCTTTATGCAACAGACTGTAGTTTATTGAATACATTCATCAATATATTTGTCTTTATGCAACAGACTGTTGTTTGTTGAATACATTCATCAATATATTTGTCTTTATGCAACAGACTGTAGTTTATTGAATATATTCATCAATATATTTGTCTTTATGCAACAGACTGTAGTTTATTGAATACATTCATCATTATATTTGTCTGCACGCAACAGACTGTAGTTTATTGAATACATTCATCAATATATTTGTCTTTATGCAACAGACCGTAGTTTATTGAATACGTCCATCAATATATTTGTCTGCACGCAACAGACTGTAGTTTATTGAATACATTCATCAATATATTTATCTGCACGCAACAGACTGTAGTTTATTGAATACATTCGTCAATATATTTGTCTACACGCAACAGACTGTAGTTTATTGAATAAAATAGTATTAAAAGTCGAGAGGTTCGACTTCATTGCACCGGGTTTTATCCCTTATGGCTCGGTCTCTTTACACAAGGCGGCCTGCCGAGAAGAAGTGTCGTATAAAGCACGAACTCCGTAGCTCCAGCAACGACCTCAGGAGTTTCCGAGAAAAATGCACTTGTGAACCGAAAGACGTAGCCTGGAATCGAACCCACAACCTTAGGAGCGCGGGGCAGACTGGCTTGACTACTTCGCCACGGAGGCTCCCAATTTATTAAATACATTCATGGAAAGAGAGAAATGTCTGCGTGCACCAGGCAGTCACCAACAAATTCACAAAAAAGTCTGTGGGCATGCATAAAGTGGAGTATGCGGATATGTCTGTGAAGGTAGCACATCAGCACGTTCGTGTCCGCGCGCCCATGCTTGACTGGGACACGAGGATGTCAAGCCTCTATAAGTAAGCCGTAAAGGTTCCTTTTACACACCAAAGACGTACTGGACACAAGAAGTCAGATCTATATTTGTGTAGACAATACGGCACACACGGGTGATGTGGTCGGAATCACGCATGCTGTTTTCGCTTCCCAAGAATTGACTGGTGCTCATTTTACGTAATGTCGACCTGAGACTCATGTCAATTTTAGAACTTCCTAACCGCACTGATACGGATTGAACCAACCATCACCGGTACGGCAGGCACGCGTCTAGCCGCTACATCACCACAGCTGCACGTCTATAAGTGACAGCCATCTAGCCGCTACATTACCACATCTCCCCGACTATAAGTGGCAACCATCAATTCGCTATATTACCACAGCTCCCCGTCTATCTATAAGTTGCAACCATCTAGCCCCTACATTACCACAGCTGCCCTTCTATAAGTTACAACCATCTAGCCGCTACATTATCGCAGCTCCCCATCTATAAATGGCAACCATCTCGCCGCTACATTACCACTGCTGCCTGTCTGTAAGTGGCAACCATCTAGCCGCTACATTACCACAGCTCTCCGTCTATAAGTGGCAACCATCTATCCGTTACATTACTACAGCTCTCCGTCTATAAGTGGCTACCATCTAGCTGCTAAATTACCACAGCTCCCCGTCTATATGTGGCAACCATTTAGATGCTACATTACCACAGCTCCCCGTCTATAAGCGGCAACCATCTAGTCGCTATATTACAACAGCTCCCCGTCTATAAGTGGCAACCATCTAGCCGCTATATTACCACAGCTCCCCGTCTATACGTGGCAACCATCTAGTCGCTACATTACCACAGCTCCCCGTCTATAAGCGGTAACCATCTAGCCGCTACATTACCACAGCTCCTCGTCTATAATTGGTAACCATGTAGCCACACGGCTGTCTATGTTCTTAAGCATGGACTGAGAGTCGGAAACAACAATTTCCTAGATTACCGAAGCTTTGAAACATTTTCCAACCTTATTTTCAGAGCTTACAGTGCTATCAAAATAGCCATATAAGGTGAACTAGTGAATTAGTTTGCTTAACTCAACAACTCCCGTTCTCGATAGTTCAGACCTCTGACAGATTCAAACTGCTCTCGCCTTGGTCTCTAACCCAAGGCCTGGGGGCCCCATTAGAGTCTCCCTGTACGTGATCTTGGATGTCTGGGAGGAGATGCAGGATGTTGGAGGGTCTGACAGGAAAGACCACGGGGCATGCAGGTTTGGCTCTACTTAAAACACATATGTTAATGGGGGAAAACACCAGATGTGAAATATAAAACAAAATATTCAGTTTATCAAAAGACTAAAGTACAGTTAGAACATGCTAACCGGTAATGGTGATTATATGACCGATTATTCCGTACCCAAGCTGTGAGACAAGAGCAAGCTTGCTTATGGATAAAAAAAAAAATGTAACCTAGGCTGGATGGCCGACCCATTCTACGATATGCACCATAAACTGTCTGACGAAGTGCAGGCGGCGAGCTTGATATTCACCACGTGGCCCAAAGAGCGCCGATTGGTCTATTGTATGGCTAGTACTATATATTCAATAGCCTCCAGGTGTATTACTTACTACAGGGTGTATTTTTAATGACTGTGCAGTTTTTGAAAATATTGCCGTTCCAAGGTTTGTAGTTACCTTTTATGTTGCATGAGCTTTCCATCCATCCATCCATCATGTGCCATGCCGGTAAGCGTAGGCGGTCATGTTCTGCCATCTCACTCGATCACCAGAGTCGTGGATCAGCTCCGTGTTCCTGTCTCGACCATGCCATGTGGCTAATCCATCCAGGTATTTACTTCTCGGTCTTCCCCTTGGTCTCTTCCTTTCGATCTTGCCAGTTGTTACCAAGTTCTCCAAGTCATTTCTTCTCATAACATGCCCAAAAAATTTTGACTGTCTACGTCTAATGACTCTAATCAGTTTACGATCTTCATTTGTTTCTTGAAGGACTTGCTCATTGGTTTTTCTGTCCGTCCATGGTATTCTTTGCACTTCTTTGCATGAGCTTTACAGATAGTGAATACAAAACTTCTTCTTCTCCTTCTTCTTCTTCAGCGTTCCGAGCCATTGAGGTTCTTTGCTGCAGATACAATCCGACTCCATTCGTCTCTCTGGTTGACCTTCTCTTGCCAGTCGTTGATTCCAAGTGCTTGCAGGTCTGTATATATATTATCTCTCCACCGTCTTCTTGGTCTACCTCGGGGTCTACGGTGAATACAAAACTTGGACCGGCAGTATTTTCAAACACTGCAGTCATTAAAAACACATCTTATACATACACTAGGTCACAAAGTTGTCATAGAAGTAACATACAACAACAATTAAACATGTCAGAAAGACATTACAATTGGTAAGCTACACAAAGGCTTAACTGGTTCAGCCACCTAGTGAGAATGAACCCAGTATCGCCAGCAGCGAGATGACCTCATCTCATCGTATCTCATCAGGTTCCTCTTGTACCTTGCGTTGTCGAGGTGAAGAATAAACAGCGGGAGAGTGCCCGCTTATGGGCTTTTTATTTTTTCTACGACCAGTATGAAGATCCCCTGCCGTCTTGCTAGGTTAGTCGCGGGTTTAGGACAAAATTCTGACCATAGGGAGTCCTTATCCCGTTGGCGAGCCATAGCTCCGTTAGCCCATGACGTCGTGGTCATGGTGTCCTGGTCTACACCGCGTGGAGGAGCGAGAAGATACAACATGAAAATGTAAACATCGAGAGGCAGGGGAAGAACACGAAAAAGATGGATCCACGGAGTCATCGACACTTTAAAAACCAACATTTCAGCATACCAAGCTAACTAGCGAGCGCTACTTCGAAAACCAATCATCAAATTAGCCTGTGACGCCTAACAGCATACGAGAGTGGAGGACAAAAGAAGAAGAAAGATGGTACACTGACTTAAAACCGCTCCGTTATTTCTCAATGTATTTTAGCAGGGTTAAGAAGTGTAGCCATGTAGCCATAGTCAATCAATCAATCATGTGCCATGCCGGAAAGCGTGGGCGGTCATGACTCGCCATTTCACTCGATCACCAGAGTCGTTGATTAGCTCAGTGTTCCTGTCTCGTCCATGCCATGTGGCCAAGCCATCCAGGTACTTTCCTCTCGGTCTTCCTCTTGGTCTGTTCTCTTCGATCTTGCCAGTTGTCACTAAGTTCTCCAATCCATTTCTTCTCATAACATGTCCAAAAAATGTTGACTGTCTACGTCTAATTTCTCTGATCAATTTACGATTTTCATTGGGCTCCTGTAGTACTTGGTCATTGGTTTTTCTGTCTGTCCATGGTATTCTTTGCATTTTCCTCAGAAACCACATTTCTGCAGCCATCAGATGTTTTTTCAGCCTGACTGCTCATTGTCCAAGTTTCACACCCATACAAGAGAACAGGCTCTATGTATCCCCTCAACACTCTTTTTCTCGTTTCAATTGACATCTTTTTATTGGTCAGAGTGTTTTCCATCTTGCTAAAGGCTACGTTCGCCTTGGCGATTCTTGTTCTAATCTCTTCAAGGCGTCTCCCATCACATGTTATGACTGTTCCGAGATAATTGTACCGATTCGCTTGTTGAAAAATATTCCCATTTACTTGTATATTACACTGTGGTATTTCGTTCTTCCTAGTGACGACCATAATCTGTGTCTTTTTACAATTTAATTTTAACCCCAGTTGCTCACTGCGTACAACAACCGCATTTACTGACTGTTGCAGATCCTGCTCATTGTCTGCAATCAATACTGTATCATCTGCATATCTAATGTTATTGTTGTTTCGTCCTCCAATGCTGATTCCATTTATATCTTCTACATTTCTGAAAATATTTTCACTTTATAGGGAAAAAGATCTGGAGACATTACACATGTACGTAGTACATGGTGTATTTTTGCTGACTGTGCAGTATTTGAAAATATTGCCTGTCCAAGTTTTGTATTCACCTCTATTATGTTGCATGAACTTTACAGAGAGTGAATACAAAACTTGGGATGGCAATATTTTCAAGCTCTGCAAAGTCATTAAAAATACACCCTATATTAATGCAGCAATGTAGACACAGAAGGGAGATCAGATTGAGATATTACATTTATTATTATTATTAGATGAACAAAACAAATATGTTTCTTCGCTCGCATTGAACACAATCGTAATCCATACACATGCACTGGAACAATTTTTGCGTGTGGATTAACTTTCCTTATTACCAGTGTCCCTCACCATCAGCCAAACCAGCTCCAACTTCAGAGGTACTTGTACTTTACGCATCCAAGCCAAGTACGAGAAGTCAACGTTTTAAACCAGCTGACCGTTGTAGGGGTTGAATCAGCTATCTCACAATAAGCACATCAGATGTTAAAGAACGATAGCCCTTATCCTATTGGCCATGCTGAACTCGTCAATAGTTGGGTCTGATCACAACATATTTGCTGACCTCCCAACATATTTGCTGACCTCCCAACATATTTACTCACCTCCCAACATATTTGCTCAACTCCCAACATATTTGCTCAACTCCCAACATATTTACTCACCACCCAACATATTTGCTCAACTCCCAACATATTTGCTCAACTCCCAACATATTTGCTCCAGCATATTTGCTCAACT
>OY992893.1:71717807-71772807 GCA_963921405.1 Cepaea hortensis
TGCTCACCTCCCAACATATTTGCTCCAGCATATTTGCTCAACTCCCAACATATTTGCTCTCAACTCCCAACATATTTGTCTCAACTCCCAACATATTTGCTCACCTCCCAGCATATTTGCCTCAACTCCCAACATATTTGCTCACCTCCCAACATATTTGCTCAACTCCCAACATATTTGCTCAACTCCCAACATATTTGCTCAACTCCCAACATATTTACTCACCACCCAAACATATTTGCTCAACTCCCAACCATATTTGCTCAACTCCAACATATTTGCTCCAGCATATTTGCTCAACTCCCAACATATTTGCTCACCTCCCAACATATTTGCTCCAGCATATTTGCTCAACTCCCAACATATTTGCTCAACTCCCAACATATTTGTTCAACTCCCAACATATTTGCTCACCTCCCAACATATTTGCTAAACTCCATCATATTTGCTCCAGCATATTTGCTCAACTCCCAACATATTTGCTCAACTCCCAACATATTTGCTCAACTCCCAACATATTTGCTCCGCATATTTGCTCAACTCCCAACATATTTGCTCAACTCCAACATATTTGCTCAACTCCCAACATATTTGCTCCAGCATATTTGCTCAACTCCCAACATATTTGCTCAACTCCCAACATATTTGCTCAACTCCCAACATATTTGCTCAACTCCAACATATTTGCTCAACTCCCAACAATTTGCTCCAAATATTGCTCAACTCCCAACATATTTGCTCAACTCCCAACATATTTGCTCAACTCCCAACATATTTGCTCACTCCAGCATATTTGCTCACTCCCAACATATTTGCTCAACTCCCAACATATTTGCTCAACTCCCAACATATTTGCTCACCTCCCACATATTTGCTCCAGCATATTTGCTCAACTCCCAACATATTTGCTCACCTCCCAACATATTTGCTCAACTCCCAACATATTTGCTCACCTCCCAACATATTTGCTCAACTCCAACATATTTGCTCAACTCCAACATATTTGCTCATACCCAACATATTTGCTCAACTCCCAACATATTTGCTCACCTCCCAACATATTTGCTCAACTCCAACATATTTGCTCACTCCACATATTTGCTCAACTCCCAACATATTTGCTCAACTCCCAACATATTTGCTCAACTCCAACATATTTGCTCACCTCCCAACATATTTGCTCAACTCCAACATATTTGCTCAACTCTCCAACATATTTGCTCAACTCCCAACATATTTGCTCAACTCCCAACATATTTGCTCAACTCCCAACATATTTGCTCAACTCCCAACATATTTGCTCACCTCCCAACATATTTGCTCAACTCCCAACATATTTGCTCCAGCATATTTGCTCAACTCCCAACATATTTGCTCAACTCCCAACATATTTGCTCAACTCCCAACATATTTGCTCAACTCCAACATATTTGCTCAACTCCCAACATATTTGCTCCAGCATATTTGCTCAACTCCAACATATTTGCTCAACTCCCAACATATTTGCTCAACTCCCAACATATTTGCTCACTCCAAGCATATTTGCTCAACTCCCAACATATTTGCTCAACTCCCAACATATTTGCTCAACTCCCAACATATTTGCTCAACTCCCAACATATTTGCTCAACTCCCAACATATTTGCTCAACTCCAACATATTTGCTCACCTCCAACATATTTGCTCAACTCCCAACATATTTGCTCAACTCCCAACATATTTGCTCCAGCATATTTGCTCAACTCCCAACATATTTGCTCAACTCCCAACATATTTGCTCACCTCCCAACATATTTGCCTCCAGCATATTTGCTCAACTCCAACATATTTGCTCAACTCCCAACATATTTGCTCAACTCCCAACATATTTGCTCACCTCCCAACATATTTGCTCAACTCCCAACATATTTGCTCAACTCCCAACATATTTGCTCACCTCCCAACATATTTGCTCCAGCATATTTGCTCAACTCCCAACATATTTGCTCAACTCCAACATATTTGCTCACTCCAACATATTTGCTCAACTCCCAACATATTTGCTCAACTCCCAACATATTTGCTCAACTCCCAACATATTTGCTCAACTCCCAACATATTTGCTCACCTCCCAACATATTTGCTCAACTCCCAACATATTTGCTACAGCATATTTGCTCAACTCCCAACATATTTGCTCAACTCCCAACATATTTGCTCAACTCCCAACATATTTGCTCAACTCCCAACATATTTGCTCACCTCCCAACATATTTGCTCAACTCCCAACATATTTGCTCAACTCCAACATATTTGCTACTCATATTTGCTCAACTCCCAACATATTTGCTCAACTCCCAACATATTTGCTCAACTCCCAACATATTTGCTCAACTCCCAACATATTTGCTCACCTCCCAACATATTTGCTCACCTCCCAACATATTTGCTCACCTCCCAACATATTTGCTCAACTCCCAACATATTTGCTCAACTCCCAACATATTTGCTCAACTCCCAACATATTTGCTCAACTCCCAACATATTTGCTCCAGCATATTTGCTCACCTCCCAACATATTTGCTCAACTCCCAACATATTTGCTCAACTCCCAACATATTTGCTCAACTCCCAACATATTTGCTCAACTCCCAACATATTTGCTCAACTCCCAACATATTTGCTCAACTCCCAACATATTTGCTCACTCCAACATATTTGCTCACCTCCCAACATATTTGCTCAACTCCCAACATATTTGCTCACCTCCCAACATATTTGCTCAACTCCCAACATATTTGCTCAACTCCCAACATATTTGCTCAACTCCCAACATATTTGCTCCAGCATATTTGCTCAACTCCAACATATTTGCTCAACTCCCAACATATTTGCTCAACTCCCAACATATTTGCTCAACTCCCAACATATTTGCTCTAGCAATTTGCTCACCTCCCAACATATTTGCTCAACTCCAAAATATTTGCTCAACTCCCAACATATTTGCTCAACTCCCAACATATTTGCTCAACTCCCAACATATTTGCTCAACTCCCAACATATTTGCTCACCTCCCAACATATTTGCTCAACTCCCAACATATTTGCTCAACTCCCAACATATTTGCTCAACTCCCAACATATTTGCTCAGCATATTTGCTCAACTCCCAACATATTTGCTCAACTCCCAACATATTTGCTCAACTCCCAACATATTTGCTCAACTCCCAACATATTTGCTCTAGCAATATTTGCTCACCTCCCAACATATTTGCTCAACTCCCAAAATATTTGCTCAACTCCCAACATATTTGCTCAACTCCCAACATATTTGCTCCAGCATATTTGCTCACCTCCCAACATATTTGCTCAACTCCCAACATATTTACTTAACTCCCAACATATTTGCTCAACTCCCAACATATTTGCTCACCTCCCAGCATATTTGCTCAACTCCCAACATATTTGCTCAACTCCCAACATATTTGCTCAACTCCCAACATATTTGCTCAACTCCCAACATATTTGCTCAACTCCCAACATATTTGCTCAACTCCCAACATATTTGCTCAACTCCCAACATATTTGCTCAACTCCCAACATATTTGCTCAACTCCAACATATTTGCTCAACTCCAACATATTTGCTCAACTCCCAACATATTTGCTCAACTCCCAACATATTTGCTCTCAGCATATTTGCTCAACTCCCAACATATTTGCTCACCTCCCAACATATTTGCTCAACTCCCAACATATTTGCTCAACTCCCAACATATTTGCTCAACTCCCAACATATTTGCTCAACTCCCAACATATTTGCTCCAGCATATTTGCTCAACTCCCAACATATTTGCTCACCTCCCAACATATTTGCTCAACTCCCAACATATTTGCTCAACTCCCAACATATTTGCTCAACTCCCAACATATTTGCTCAACTCCCAACATATTTGCTCACCTCCCAACATATTTGCTCACTCCCAACATATTTGCTCAACTCCCAACATATTTGCTCAACTCCCAACATATTTGCTCACCTCCCAACATATTTGCTCAACTCCCAACATATTTGCTCAACTCCCAACATATTTGCTCAACTCCCAACATATTTGCTCAACTCCCAACATATTTGCTCAACTCCCAACATATTTGCTCAACTCCCAACATATTTGCTCCAGCATATTTGCTCACCTCCAACATATTTGCTCAACTCCCAACATATTTGCTCAACTCCCAACATATTTGCTCAACTCCCAACATATTTGCTCAACTCCCAACATATTTGCTCAACTCCCAACATATTTGCTCAACTCCCAACATATTTGCTCACCTCCCAACATATTTGCTCACCTCCCAACATATTTGCTCACTCCCAACATATTTGCTCACCTCCCAACATATTTGCTCAACTCCCAACATATTTGCTCAACTCCCAACATATTTGCTCACCTCCCAACATATTTGCTCCAGCATATTTGCTCAACTCCCAACATATTTGCTCAACTCCCAACATATTTGCTCAACTCCCAACATATTTGCTCAACTCCCAACATATTTGCTCTAGCATATTTGCTCACCTCCCAACATATTTGCTCAACTCCCAAAATATTTGCTCAACTCCCAACATATTTGCTCAACTCCCAACATATTTGCTCAACTCCCAACATATTTGCTCAACTCCCAACATATTTGCTCACCTCCCAACATATTTGCTCAACTCCCAACATATTTGCTCAACTCCCAACATATTTGCTCAACTCCCAACATATTTGCTCAGCATATTTGCTCAACTCCCAACATATTTGCTCAACTCCCAACATATTTGCTCAACTCCCAACATATTTGCTCAACTCCCAACATATTTGCTCTAGCATATTTGCTCACCTCCCAACATATTTGCTCAACTCCCAAAATATTTGCTCAACTCCCAACATATTTGCTCAACTCCCAACATATTTGCTCACTCCAACATATTTGCTCACCTCCAACATATTTGCTCAACTCCCAACATATTTGCTCAACTCCCAACATATTTGCTCAACTCCCAACATATTTGCTCCAGCATATTTGCTCACCTCCCAACATATTTGCTCACCTCCCAACATATTTGCTCAACTCCCAACATATTTGCTCAACTCCCAACATATTTGCTCAACTCCCAACATATTTGCTCCAGCATATTTGCTCAACTCCCAACATATTTGCTCAACTCCCAACATATTTGCTCAACTCCCAACATATTTGCTCACTCCCAACATATTTGCTCAGCATATTTGCTCAACTCCCAACATATTTGCTCAACTCCCAACATATTTGCTCACCTCCCAACATATTTGCTCAACTCCCAACATATTTGCTCCAGCATATTTGCTCACCTCCCAACATATTTGCTCAACTCCCAACATATTTGCTCAACTCCCAACATATTTGCTCAACTCCCAACATATTTGCTCCAGCATATTTGCTCACCTCCCAACATATTTGCTCAACTCCCAACATATTTGCTCAACTCCCAACATATTTGCTCAACTCCCAACATATTTGCTCACCTCCCAACATATTTGCTCCAGCATATTTGCTCAACTCCCAACATATTTGCTCACCTCCCAACATATTTGCTCAACTCCCAACATATTTGCTCAACTCCCCAACATATTTGCTCAACTCCCAACATATTTGCTCACCTCCCAACATATTTGCTCCAGCATATTTGCTCAACTCCCAACATATTTGCTCACCTCCCAACATATTTGCTCAACTCCCAACATATTTGCTCAACTCCCAACATATTTGCTCACCTCCCAACATATTTGCTCCAGCATATTTGCTCAACTCCCAACATATTTGCTCAACTCCCAACATATTTGCTCAACTCCCAACATATTTGCTCACCTCCAGCATATTTGCTCAACTCCCAACATATTTGCTCACCTCCCAACATATTTGCTCAACTCCCAACATATTTGCTCAACTCCCAACATATTTGCTCAACTCCCAACATATTTACTCACCACCCAACATATTTGCTCAACTCCCAACATATTTGCTCAACTCCCAACATATTTGCTCCAGCATATTTGCTCAACTCCCAACATATTTGCTCACCTCCCAACATATTTGCTCCAGCATATTTGCTCAACTCCCAACATATTTGCTCAACTCCCAACATATTTGTTCAACTCCCAACATATTTGCTCACCTCCCAACATATTTGCTAAACTCCCAACATATTTGCTCCAGCATATTTGCTCAACTCCCAACATATTTGCTCAACTCCCAACATATTTGCTCAACTCCCAACATATTTGCTCCCAGCATATTTGCTCAACTCCCAACATATTTGCTCAACTCCCAACATATTTGCTCAACTCCCAACATATTTGCTCCAGCATATTTGCTCAACTCCCAACATATTTGCTCAACTCCCAACATATTTGCTCAACTCCCAACATATTTGCTCAACTCCCAACATATTTGCTCAACTCCAACATATTTGCTCCAGCATATTTGCTCAACTCCCAACATATTTGCTCAACTCCCAACATATTTGCTCAACTCCCAACATATTTGCTCCCAGCATATTTGCTCACCTCCCAACATATTTGCTCAACTCCCAACATATTTGCTCAACTCCCAACATATTTGCTCACCTCCAACATATTTGCTCCAGCATATTTGCTCAACTCCCAACATATTTGCTCAACTCCCAACATATTTGCTCAACTCCCAACATATTTGCTCACCTCCCAACATATTTGCTCAACTCCCAAACATATTTGCTCAACTCCCAACATATTTGCTCAACTCCCAACATATTTGCTCAACTCCCAACATATTTGCTCCAGCATATTTGCTCAACTCCCAACATATTTGCTCAACTCCCAACATATTTGCTCAACTCTCAACATATTTGCTCACCTCCCAACATATTTGCTCAACTCCCAACATATTTGCTCAACTCCCAACATATTTGCTCAACTCCCAACATATTTGCTCACCTCCCAACATATTTGCTCAACTCCCAACATATTTGCTCAACTCCCAACATATTTGCTCAACTCCCAACATATTTGCTCACCTCCCAACATATTTGCTCCAGCATATTTGCTCAACTCCCAACATATTTGCTCAACTCCCAACATATTTGCTCAACTCCCAACATATTTGCTCAACTCCCAACATATTTGCTCAACTCCCAACATATTTGCTCCAGCATATTTGCTCAACTCCCAACATATTTGCTCAACTCCCAACATATTTGCTCAACTCCCAACATATTTGCTCCAGCATATTTGCTCAACTCCCAACATATTTGCTCATCTCCCAACATATTTGCTCAACTCCCAACATATTTGCTCAACTCCCACATATTTGCTCAACTCCCAACATATTTGCTCACCTCCCAACATATTTGCTCCAGCATATTTGCTCAACTCCCAACATATTTGCTCAACTCCCAACATATTTTCTCCAGCATATTTGCTCAACTCCCAACATATTTGCTCAACTCCCAACATATTTGCTCACCTCCCAACATATTTCCTCCAGCATATTTGCTCAACTCCCAACATATTTGCTCAACTCCCAACATATTTGCTCAACTCCCAACATATTTGCTCACCTCCCAACATATTTGCTCAACTCCCAACATATTTGCTCAACTCCCAACATATTTGCTCACCTCCCAACATATTTGCTACAGCATATTTGCTCAACTCCCAACATATTTGCTCAACTCCCAACATATTTGCTCAACATATTTGCTCAACTCCCAACATATTTGCTCAACTCCAACATATTTGCTCAACTCCCAACATATTTGCTCAACTCCCAACATATTTGCTCACCTCCCAACATATTTGCTCACCTCCCAACATATTTGCTACAGCATATTTGCTCAACTCCCAACATATTTGCTCAACTCCCAACATATTTGCTCAACTCCCAACATATTTGCTCAACTCCCAACATATTTGCTCACCTCCCAACATATTTGCTCACCTCCCAACATATTTGCTCAACTCCCAACATATTTGCTACCAGCATATTTGCTCAACTCCCAACATATTTGCTCAACTCCCAACATATTTGCTCAACTCCCAACATATTTGCTCAACTCCCAACATATTTGCTCACCTCCCAACATATTTGCTCACCTCCCAACATATTTGCTCACCTCCCAACATATTTGCTCAACTCCCAACATATTTGCTCAACTCCCAACATATTTGCTCAACTCCCAACATATTTGCTCAACTCCCAACATATTTGCTCCAGCAATATTTGCTCAACTCCCAACATATTTGCTCAACTCCCAACATATTTGCTCAACTCCCAACATATTTGCTCAACTCCCAACATATTTGCTCAACTCCCAACATATTTGCTCAACTCCCAACATATTTGCTCACTCCCAACATATTTGCTCACCTCCCAACATATTTGCTCACCTCCAACATATTTGCTCACCTCCCAACATATTTGCTCACCTCCCAACATATTTGCTCAACTCCCAACATATTTGCTCAACTCCCAACATATTTGCTCAACTCCCAACATATTTGCTCCAGCATATTTGCTCAACTCCCAACATATTTGCTCAACTCCCAACATCAACTCCCAACATATTTGCTCTAGCATATTTGCTCACCTCCCAACATATTTGCTCAACTCCCAAAATATTTGCTCAACTCCCAACATATTTGCTCAACTCCCAACATATTTGCTCAACTCCCAACATATTTGCTCAACTCCCAACATATTTGCTCACCTCCCAACATATTTGCTCAACTCCCAACATATTTGCTCAACTCCCAACATATTTGCTCAACTCCCAACATATTTGCTCCAGCATATTTGCTCAACTCCCAACATATTTGCTCAACTCCCAACATATTTGCTCAACTCCCAACATATTTGCTCAACTCCCAACATATTTGCTCTAGCATATTTGCTCACCTCCCAACATATTTGCTCAACTCCCAAAATATTTGCTCAACTCCCAACATATTTGCTCAACTCCCAACATATTTGCTCCAGCATATTTGCTCACCTCCCAACATATTTGCTCAACTCCCAACATATTTACTTAACTCCCAACATATTTGCTCAACTCCCAACATATTTGCTCACCTCCCAGCATATTTGCTCAACTCCCAACATATTTGCTCAACTCCCAACATATTTGCTCAACTCCCAACATATTTGCTCAACTCCCAACATATTTGCTCAACTCCCAACATATTTGCTCAACTCCCAACATATTTGCTCAACTCCCAACATATTTGCTCAACTCCCAACATATTTGCTCAACTCCCAACATATTTGCTCAACTCCCAACATATTTGCTCAACTCCCAACATATTTGCTCAACTCCCAACATATTTGCTCTAGCATATTTGCTCAACTCCCAACATATTTGCTCACCTCCCAACATATTTGCTCAACTCCCAACATATTTGCTCAACTCCCAACATATTTGCTCAACTCCCAACATATTTGCTCAACTCCCAACATATTTGCTCCAGCATATTTGCTCAACTCCCAACATATTTGCTCACCTCCCAACATATTTGCTCAACTCCCAACATATTTGCTCAACTCCCAACATATTTGCTCAACTCCCAACATATTTGCTCAACTCCCAACATATTTGCTCACCTCCCAACATATTTGCTCAACTCCCAACATATTTGCTCAACTCCCAACATATTTGCTCAACTCCCAACATATTTGCTCACCTCCCAACATATTTGCTCACCTCCCAACATATTTGCTCACCTCCCAACATATTTGCTCAACTCCCAACATATTTGCTCAACTCCCAACATATTTGCTCAACTCCCAACATATTTGCTCAACTCCCAACATATTTGCTCCAGCATATTTGCTCACCTCCCAACATATTTGCTCAACTCCCAACATATTTGCTCAACTCCCAACATATTTGCTCAACTCCCAACATATTTGCTCAACTCCCAACATATTTGCTCAACTCCCAACATATTTGCTCAACTCCCAACATATTTGCTCACCTCCCAACATATTTGCTCACCTCCCAACATATTTGCTCACCTCCCAACATATTTGCTCACCTCCCAACATATTTGCTCAACTCCCAACATATTTGCTCAACTCCCAACATATTTGCTCAACTCCCAACATATTTGCTCCAGCATATTTGCTCAACTCCCAACATATTTGCTCAACTCCCAACATATTTGCTCAACTCCCAACATATTTGCTCAACTCCCAACATATTTGCTCTAGCATATTTGCTCACCTCCCAACATATTTGCTCAACTCCCAAAATATTTGCTCAACTCCCAACATATTTGCTCAACTCCCAACATATTTGCTCAACTCCCAACATATTTGCTCAACTCCCAACATATTTGCTCACCTCCCAACATATTTGCTCAACTCCCAACATATTTGCTCAACTCCCAACATATTTGCTCAACTCCCAACATATTTGCTCCAGCATATTTGCTCAACTCCCAACATATTTGCTCAACTCCCAACATATTTGCTCAACTCCCAACATATTTGCTCAACTCCCAACATATTTGCTCTAGCATATTTGCTCACCTCCCAACATATTTGCTCAACTCCCAAAATATTTGCTCAACTCCCAACATATTTGCTCAACTCCCAACATATTTGCTCCAGCATATTTGCTCACCTCCCAACATATTTGCTCAACTCCCAACATATTTACTTAACTCCCAACATATTTGCTCAACTCCCAACATATTTGCTCACCTCCCAGCATATTTGCTCAACTCCCAACATATTTGCTCAACTCCCAACATATTTGCTCAACTCCCAACATATTTGCTCAACTCCCAACATATTTGCTCAACTCCCAACATATTTGCTCAACTCCCAACATATTTGCTCAACTCCCAACATATTTGCTCAACTCCCAACATATTTGCTCAACTCCCAACATATTTGCTCAACTCCCAACATATTTGCTCAACTCCCAACATATTTGCTCAACTCCCAACATATTTGCTCTAGCATATTTGCTCAACTCCCAACATATTTGCTCACCTCCCAACATATTTGCTCAACTCCCAACATATTTGCTCAACTCCCAACATATTTGCTCAACTCCCAACATATTTGCTCAACTCCCAACATATTTGCTCCAGCATATTTGCTCAACTCCCAACATATTTGCTCACCTCCCAACATATTTGCTCAACTCCCAACATATTGGCTCAACTCCCAACATATTTGCTCAACTCCCAACATATTTGCTCAACTCCCAACATATTTGCTCACCTCCCAACATATTTGCTCAACTCCCAACATATTTGCTCAACTCCCAACATATTTGCTCAACTCCCAACATATTTGCTCAACTCCCAACATATTTGCTCACCTCCCAACATATTTGCTCAACTCCCAACATATTTGCTCAACTCCCAACATATTTGCTCAACTCCCAACATATTTGCTCAACTCCCAACATATTTGCTCAACTCCCAACATATTTGCTCCAGCATATTTGCTCACCTCCCAACATATTTGCTCAACTCCAAACATATTTGCTCAACTCCAAACATATTTGCTCAACTCCCAACATATTTGCTCAACTCCCAACATATTTGCTCAACTCCCAACATATTTGCTCAACTCCCAACATATTTGCTCAACTCCCAACATATTTGCTCCAGCATATTTGCTCACCTCCCAACATATTTGCTCAACTCCAAACATATTTGCTCAACTCCAAACATATTTGCTCAAATCCCAACATATTTGCTCACCTAACAACATATTTGCTCACCTCCCAACATATTTGCTCAACTCCCAACATATTTGCTCAACTCCCAACATATTTGCTCAACTCCCAACATATTTGCTCAACTCCCAACATATTTGCTCAACTCCCAACATATTTGCTCAACTCCCAACATATTTGCTCACCTCCCAACATATTTGCTCAACTCCCAACATATTTGCTCAACTCCCAACATATTTGCTCAACTCCCAACATATTTGCTCAACTCCCAACATATTTGCTCACCTCCCAACATATTTGCTCACCTCCCAACATATTTGCTCACCTCCCAACATATTTGCTCAACTCCCAACATATTTGCTCAACTCCCAACATATTTGCTCAACTCCCAACATATTTGCTCAACTCCCAACATATTTGCTCCAGCATATTTGCTCACCTCCCAACATATTTGCTCAACTCCCAACATATTTGCTCAACTCCCAACATATTTGCTCAACTCCCAACATATTTGCTCAACTCCCAACATATTTGCTCAACTCCCAACATATTTGCTCAACTCCCAACATATTTGCTCACCTCCCAACATATTTGCTCACCTCCCAACATATTTGCTCACCTCCCAACATATTTGCTCACCTCCCAACATATTTGCTCAACTCCCAACATATTTGCTCAACTCCCAACATATTTGCTCAACTCCCAACATATTTGCTCCAGCATATTTGCTCAACTCCCAACATATTTGCTCAACTCCCAACATATTTGCTCAACTCCCAACATATTTGCTCAACTCCCAACATATTTGCTCTAGCATATTTGCTCACCTCCCAACATATTTGCTCAACTCCCAAAATATTTGCTCAACTCCCAACATATTTGCTCAACTCCCAACATATTTGCTCAACTCCCAACATATTTGCTCAACTCCCAACATATTTGCTCACCTCCCAACATATTTGCTCAACTCCCAACATATTTGCTCAACTCCCAACATATTTGCTCAACTCCCAACATATTTGCTCCAGCATATTTGCTCAACTCCCAACATATTTGCTCAACTCCCAACATATTTGCTCAACTCCCAACATATTTGCTCAACTCCCAACATATTTGCTCTAGCATATTTGCTCACCTCCCAACATATTTGCTCAACTCCCAAAATATTTGCTCAACTCCCAACATATTTGCTCAACTCCCAACATATTTGCTCCAGCATATTTGCTCACCTCCCAACATATTTGCTCAACTCCCAACATATTTACTTAACTCCCAACATATTTGCTCAACTCCCAACATATTTGCTCACCTCCCAGCATATTTGCTCAACTCCCAACATATTTGCTCAACTCCCAACATATTTGCTCAACTCCCAACATATTTGCTCAACTCCCAACATATTTGCTCAACTCCCAACATATTTGCTCAACTCCCAACATATTTGCTCAACTCCCAACATATTTGCTCAACTCCCAACATATTTGCTCAACTCCCAACATATTTGCTCAACTCCCAACATATTTGCTCAACTCCCAACATATTTGCTCAACTCCCAACATATTTGCTCTAGCATATTTGCTCAACTCCCAACATATTTGCTCACCTCCCAACATATTTGCTCAACTCCCAACATATTTGCTCAACTCCCAACATATTTGCTCAACTCCCAACATATTTGCTCAACTCCCAACATATTTGCTCCAGCATATTTGCTCAACTCCCAACATATTTGCTCACCTCCCAACATATTTGCTCAACTCCCAACATATTGGCTCAACTCCCAACATATTTGCTCAACTCCCAACATATTTGCTCAACTCCCAACATATTTGCTCACCTCCCAACATATTTGCTCAACTCCCAACATATTTGCTCAACTCCCAACATATTTGCTCAACTCCCAACATATTTGCTCAACTCCCAACATATTTGCTCACCTCCCAACATATTTGCTCAACTCCCAACATATTTGCTCAACTCCCAACATATTTGCTCAACTCCCAACATATTTGCTCAACTCCCAACATATTTGCTCAACTCCCAACATATTTGCTCCAGCATATTTGCTCACCTCCCAACATATTTGCTCAACTCCAAACATATTTGCTCAACTCCAAACATATTTGCTCAACTCCCAACATATTTGCTCAACTCCCAACATATTTGCTCAACTCCCAACATATTTGCTCAACTCCCAACATATTTGCTCAACTCCCAACATATTTGCTCCAGCATATTTGCTCACCTCCCAACATATTTGCTCAACTCCAAACATATTTGCTCAACTCCAAACATATTTGCTCAAATCCCAACATATTTGCTCACCTAACAACATATTTGCTCACCTCCCAACATATTTGCTCAACTCCCAACATATTTGCTCAACTCCCAACATATTTGCTCAACTCCCAACATATTTGCTCAACTCCCAACATATTTGCTCAACTCCCAACATATTTGCTCAACTCCCAACATATTTGCTCACCTCCCAACATATTTGCTCAACTCCCAACATATTTGCTCAACTCCCAACATATTTGCTCAACTCCCAACATATTTGCTCAACTCCCAACATATTTGCTCAACTCCCAACATATTTGCTCACCTCCCAACATATTTGCTCAACTCCCAACATATTTGCTCAACTCCCAACATATTTGCTCAACTCCCAACATATTTGCTCAACTCCCAACATATTTGCTCAACTCCCAACATATTTGCTCCAGCATATTTGCTCACCTCCCAACATATTTGCTCAACTCCAAACATATTTGCTCAACTCCCAACATATTTGCTCAACTCCAAACATATTTGCTCAACTCCCAACATATTTGCTCACCTAACAACATATTTGCTCACCTCCCAACATATTTGCTCAACTCCCAACATATTTGCTCAACTCCCAACATATTTGCTCAACTCCCAACATATTTGCTCACCTCCCAACATATTTGCTCAACTCCCAACATATTTGCTCAACTCCCAACATATTTGCTCAACTCCCAACATATTTGCTCAACTCCCAACATATTTGCTCACCTCCCAACATATTTGCTCAACTCCCAACATATTTGCTCAACTCCCAACATATTTGCTCAACTCCCAACATATTTGCTCACCTCCCAACATATTTGCTCAACTCCCAACATATTTGCTCAACTCCCAACATATTTGCTCAACTCCCAACATATTTGCTCACCTCCCAACATATTTGCTCAACTCCCAACATATTTGCTCAACTCCCAACATATTTGCTCAACTCCCAACATATTTGCTCAACTCCCAACATATTTGCTCACCTCCCAACATATTTGCTCAACTCCCAACATATTTGCTCAACTCCCAACATATTTGCTCAACTCCCAACATATTTGCTCCAGCATATTTGCTCACCTCCCAACATATTTGCTCACCTCCCAACATATTTGCTCACCTCCCAACATATTTGCTCAACTCCCAACATATTTGCTCAACTCCCAACATATTTGCTCCAGCATATTTGCTCACCTCCCAACATATTTGCTCAACTCCCAACATATTTGCTCAACTCCCAACATATTTGCTCACCTCCCAACATATTTGCTCCAGCATATTTGCTCAACTCCCAACATATTTGCTCAACTCCAAACATATTTGCTCACCTCCCAACATATTTGCTCAACTCCCAACATATTTGCTCCAGCATATTTGCTCACCTCCCAACATATTTGCTCAACTCCCAACATATTTGCTCAACTCCCAACATATTTGCTCAACTCCCAACATATTTGCTCCAGCATATTTGCTCACCTCCCAACATATTTGCTCAACTCCCAACATATTTGCTCAACTCCCAACATATTTGCTCAACTCCCAACATATTTGCTCACCTCCCAACATATTTGCTCCAGCATATTTGCTCAACTCCCAACATATTTGCTCACCTCCCAACATATTTGCTCAACTCCCAACATATTTGCTCAACTCCCAACATATTTGCTCAACTCCCAACATATTTGCTCACCTCCCAACATATTTGCTCCAGCATATTTGCTCAACTCCCAACATATTTGCTCACCTCCCAACATATTTGCTCAACTCCCAACATATTTGCTCAACTCCCAACATATTTGCTCACCTCCCAACATATTTGCTCCAGCATATTTGCTCAACTCCCAACATATTTGCTCAACTCCCAACATATTTGCTCAACTCCCAACATATTTGCTCACCTCCCAGCATATTTGCTCAACTCCCAACATATTTGCTCACCTCCCAACATATTTGCTCAACTCCCAACATATTTGCTCAACTCCCAACATATTTGCTCACCTCCCAACATATTTGCTCAACTCCCAACATATTTGCTCAACTCCCAACATATTTGCTCAACTCCCAACATATTTGCTCAACTCCCAACATATTTGCTCACCTCCCAACATATTTGCTCCAGCATATTTGCTCAACTCCCAACATATTTGCTCAACTCCCAACATATTTGCTCAACTCCCAACATATTTGCTCACCTCCCAGCATATTTGCTCAACTCCCAACATATTTGCTCACCTCCCAACATATTTGCTCACCTCCCAACATATTTGCTCACCTCCCAACATATTTGCTCAACTCCCAACATATTTGCTCAACTCCCAACATATTTGCTCACCTCCCAACATATTTGCTCAACTCCCAACATATTTGCTCAATTCCCAACATATTTGCTCACCTCCCAACATATTTGCTCCAGCATATTTGCTCAACTCCCAACATATTTGCTCAACTCCCAACATATTTGCTCACCTCCCAACATATTTGCTCACCTCCCAACATATTTGCTCACCTCCCAACATATTTGCTCAACTCCCAACATATTTGCTCACCTCCCAACATATTTGCTCAACTCCCAACATATTTGCTCAACTCCCAACATATTTGCTCAACTCCCAACATATTTGCTCAACTCCCAACATATTTGCTCAACTCCCAACATATTTGCTCACCTCCCAACATATTTGCTCCAGCATATTTGCTCAACTCCCAACATATTTGCTCAACTCCCAAAATATTTGCTCACCTCCCAGCATATTTGCTCAACTCCCAACATATTTGCTCACCTCCCAACATATTTGCTCAACTCCCAACATATTTGCTCCAGCATATTTGCTCACCTCCCAACATATTTGCTCAACTCCCAACATATTTGCTCACCTCCCAACATATTTGCTCAACTCCCAACATATTTGCTCAACTCCCAACATATTTGCTCACCTCCCAACATATTTGCTCAACTCCCAACATATTTGCTCAACTCCCAACATATTTGCTCAACTCCCAACATATTTGCTCACCTCCCAACATATTTGCTCAACTCCCAACATATTTGCTCACCTCCCAACATATTTGCTCAACTCCCAACATATTTGCTCAACTCCCAACATATTTGCTCACCTCCCAGCATATTTGCTCAACTCCCAACATATTTGCTCACCTCCCAACATATTTGCTCAACTCCCAACATATTTGCTCAACTCCCAACATATTTGCTCAACTCCCAACATATTTGCTCAACTCCCAACATATTTGCTCAACTCCCAACATATTTGCTCAACTCCCAACATATTTGCTCCAGCATATTTGCTCACCTCCCAACATATTTGCTCAACTCCCAACATATTTGCTCACCTCCCAACATATTTGCTCAACTCCCAACATATTTGCTCAACTCCCAACATATTTGCTCACCTCCCAACATATTTGCTCAACTCCCAACATATTTGCTCAACTCCCAACATATTTGCTCACCTCCCAGCATATTTGCTCACCTCCCAGCATATTTGCTCAACTCCCAACATATTTGCTCAACTCCCAACATATTTGCTCAACTCCCAACATATTTGCTCAACACCCAACATATTTGCTCACCTCCCAACATATTTGCTCAACTCCCAACATATTTGCTCAACTCCCAACATATTTGCTCAACTCCCAACATATTTGCTCACCTCCCAACATATTTGCTCAACTCCCAACATATTTGCTCAACTCCCAACATATTTGCTCCAGCATATTTGCTCACCTCCCAACATATTTGCTCAACTCCCAACATATTTGCTCAACTCCCAACATATTTGCTCAACTCCCAACATATTTGCTCACCTCCCAACATATTTGCTCAACTCCCAACATATTTGCTCAACTCCCAACATATTTGCTCAACTCCCAACATATTTGCTCAACTCCCAACATATTTGCTCAACTCCCAACATATTTGCTCACCTCCCAACATATTTGCTCAACTCCCAACATATTTGCTCACCTCCCAACATATTTGCTCAACTCCCAACATATTTGCTCAACTCCCAACATATTTGCTCAACTCCCAACATATTTGCTCACCTCCCAACATATTTGCTCACCTCCCAACATATTTGCTCACCTCCCAACATATTTGCTCAACTCCCAACATATTTGCTCAACTCCCAACATATTTGCTCAACTCCCAACATATTTGCTCAACTCCCAACATATTTGCTCCAGCATATTTGCTCACCTCTCAACATATTTGCTCAACACCCAACATATTTGCTCAACTCCCAACATATTTGCTCAACTCCCAACATATTTGCTCAACTCCCAACATATTTGCTCAACTCCCAACATATTTGCTCAACTCCCAACATATTTGCTCAACTCCCAACATATTTGCTCAACTCCCAACATATTTGCTCAACTCCCAACATATTTGCTCAACTCCCAACATATTTGCTCAACTCCCAACATATTTGCTCAACTCCCAACATATTTGCTCAACTCCCAACATATTTGCTCAACTCCCAACATATTTGCTCAACTCCCAACATATTTGCTCAACTCCCAACATATTTGCTCCAGCATATTTGCTCACCTCCCAACATATTTGCTCAACACCCAACATATTTGCTCCAGCATATTTGCTCAACTCCCAACATATTTGCTCACCTCCCAACATATTTGCTCCAGCATATTTGCTCACCTCCCAACATATTTGCTCAACACCCAACATATTTGCTCAACTCCCAACATATTTGCTCAACTCCCAACATATTTGCTCCAGCATATTTACTCAACTCCCAACATATTTGCTCACCTCCCAACATATTTGCTAAACTCCCAACATATTTGCTAAACTCCCAACATATTTGCTAAACTCCCAACATATTTACTCAACTCCCAACATATTTGCTCAACTCCCAACATATTTGCTCAACTCCCAACATATTTGCTCAACTCCCAACATATTTGCTAAACTCCCAACATATTTGCTCAACTCCCAACATATTTGCTCATCTCCCAACATATTTGCTCACCTCCCAACATATTTGCTCAACTCCCAACATATTTGCTCAACTCCAAACATATTTGCTCAACTCCCAACATATTTGCTCAACTCCCAACATATTTGCTCAACTCCCAACATATTTGCTCAACTCCCAACATATTTGCTCAACTCCCAACATATTTGCTCAATTCCCAACATATTTGCTCACCTCCCAACATATTTGCTCCAGCATATTTGCTCACCTCCCAAAATATTTGCTCCAACATATTTGCTCAACTCCCAACATATTTGCTCAACTCCAAACATATTTGCTCAACTCCCAACATATTTGCTCAACTCCCAACATATTTGCTCAACTCCCAACATATTTGCTCAACTCCCAACATATTTGCTCAACTCCCAACATATTTGCTCAACTCCCAACATATTTGCTCAACTCCCAACATATTTGCTCACCTCCCAACATATTTGCTCCAGCATATTTGCTCACCTCCCAACATATTTGCTCAACTCCCAACATATTTGCTCCAGCATATTTGCTCAACTCCCAACATATTTGCTCAACTCCCAACATATTTGCTCCAGCATATTTGCTCAACTCCCAACATATTTGCTCACCTCCCAACATATTTGCTCAACTCCCAACATATTTGCTCACCTCCCAACATATTTGCTCAACTCCCAACATATTTGCTCAACTCCCAACATATTTGCTCAACTCCCAACATATTTGCTCAACTCCCAACATATTTGCTCAACTCCCAACATATTTGCTCCAGCATATTTACTCAACTCCCAACATATTTGCTCACCTCCCAACATATTTGCTCAACTCCCAACATATTTGCTCAACTCCCAACATATTTGCTCACCTCCCAACATATTTGCTCAACTCCCAACATATTTGCTCACCTCCCAACATATTTGCTCAACTCCCAACATATTTGCTCAACTCCCAACATATTTGCTCACCTCCCAACATATTTACTCAACTCCCAACATATTTGCTCACCTCCCAACATATTTGCTCAACTCCCAACATATTTGCTCAACTCCCAACATATTTGCTCAACTCCCAACATATTTGCTCAACTCCCAACATATTTGCTCAACTCCCAACATATTTGCTCCAGCATATTTACTCAACTCCCAACATATTTGCTCAACTCCCAACATATTTACTCAACTCCCAACATATTTGCTCAACTCCCAACATATTTGCTCCAGCATATTTACTCAACTCCCAACATATTTGCTCAACTCCCAACATATTTGCTCAACTCCCAACATATTTGCTCAACTCCCAACATATTTGCTCACCTCCCAACATATTTGCTCCAGCATATTTGCTCACCTCCCAACATATTTGCTCAACTCCCAACATATTTGCTCCAGCATATTTGCTCAACTCCCAACATATTTGCTCAACTCCCAACATATTTGCTCCAGCATATTTGCTCAACTCCCAACATATTTGCTCACCTCCCAACATATTTGCTCAACTCCCAACATATTTGCTCAACTCCCAACATATTTGCTCAACTCCCAACATATTTGCTCAACTCCCAACATATTTGCTCAACTCCCAACATATTTGCTCCAGCATATTTGCTCAACTCCCAACATATTTGCTCACCTCCCAACATATTTGCTCAACTCCCAACATATTTGCTCAACTCCCAACATATTTGCTCAACTCCCTACATATTTGCTCCAGCATATTTACTCAACTCCCAACATATTTGCTCACCTCCCAACATATTTGCTAAACTCCCAACATATTTGCTAAACTCCCAACATATTTGCTAAACTCCCAACATATTTACTCAACTCCCAACATATTTGCTCAATTCCCAACATATTTGCTCAACTCCCAACATATTTGCTCAACTCCCAACATATTTGCTAAACTCCCAACATATTTGCTCAACTCCCAACATATTTGCTCATCTCCCAACATATTTGCTCACCTCCCAACATATTTGCTCAACTCCCAACATATTTGCTCAACTCCAAACATATTTGCTCAACTCCCAACATATTTGCTCAACTCCCAACATATTTGCTCAACTCCCAACATATTTGCTCAACTCCCAACATATTTGCTCAACTCCCAACATATTTGCTCAATTCCCAACATATTTGCTCACCTCCCAACATATTTGCTCCAGCATATTTGCTCACCTCCCAACATATTTGCTCAACTCCCAACATATTTGCTCAACTCCCAACATATTTGCTCAACTCCCAACATATTTGCTCAACTCCCAACATATTTGCTCACCTCCCAACATATTTGCTCCAGCATATTTGCTCACCTCCCAACATATTTGCTCAACTCCCAACATATTTGCTCCAGCATATTTGCTCAACTCCCAACATATTTGCTCAACTCCCAACATATTTGCTCCAGCATATTTGCTCAACTCCCAACATATTTGCTCACCTCCCAACATATTTGCTCAACTCCCAACATATTTGCTCACCTCCCAACATATTTGCTCAACTCCCAACATATTTGCTCAACTCCCAACATATTTGCTCAACTCCCAACATATTTGCTCAACTCCCAACATATTTGCTCCAGCATATTTGCTCAACTCCCAACATATTTGCTCACCTAACAACATATTTGCTCCAACATATTTGCTCAACTCCCAACATATTTGCTCAACTCCCAACATATTTGCTCAACTCCCAACATATTTGCTCAACACCCAACATATTTGCTCCAGCATATTTGCTCACCTCCCAACATATTTGCTCACCTCCCAACATATTTGCTCACCTCCCAACATATTTGCTCACCTCCCAACATATTTGCTCACCTCCCAACATATTTGCTCAACTCCCAACATATTTGCTCACCTCCCAACATATTTGCTCAACTCCCAACATATTTGCTCACCTCCCAACATATTTGCTCACCTCCCAACATATTTGCTCACCTCCCAACATATTTGCTCAACTCCCAACATATTTGCTTACCTCCCAACATATTTGCTCAACTCCCAACATATTTGCTCCAGCATATTTGCTCACCTCCCAACATATTTGCTCAACTCCCAACATATTTGCTCACCTCCCAACATATTTGCTCAACTCCCAACATATTTGCTCAACTCCCAACATATTTGCTCACCTCCCAACATATTTGCTCCAGCATATTTGCTCACCTCCCAACATATTTGCTCTACTCCCAACATATTTGCTCAACACCCAACATATTTGCTCTAGCATATTTGCTCAACTCCCAACATATTTGCTCACCTCCCAACATATTTGCTCAACTCCCAACATATTTGCTCAACTCCCAACATATTTGCTCAACTCCCAACATATTTGCTCAACTCCCAACATATTTGCTCAACTCCCAACATATTTGCTCAACTCCCAACATATTTGCTCAACTCCCAACATATTTGCTCCAGCATATTTGCTCACCTCTCAACATATTTGCTCCAGCATATTTGCTCACCTCCCAACATATTTGCTCAACACCCAACATATTTGCTCCAGCATATTTGCTCAACTCCCAACATATTTGCTCAACTCCCAACATATTTGCTCACCTCCCAACATATTTGCTCCAGCATATTTGCTCAACTCCCAACATATTTGCTCAACTCCCAACATATTTGCTCACCTCCCAACATATTTGCTCCAGCATATTTGCTCACCTCCCAACATATTTGCTCAACACCCAACATATTTGCTCTAGCATATTTGCTCAACTCCCAACATATTTGCTCACCTCCCAACATATTTGCTCAACTCCCAACATATTTGCTCAACTCCCAACATATTTGCTCAACTCCCAACATATTTGCTCCAGCATATTTACTCAACTCCCAACATATTTGCTCACCTCCCAACATATTTGCTAAACTCCCAACATATTTGCTAAACTCCCAACATATTTGCTAAACTCCCAACATATTTACTCAACTCCCAACATATTTGCTCAACTCCCAACATATTTGCTCAACTCCCAACATATTTGCTCAACTCCCAACATATTTGCTAAACTCCCAACATATTTGCTCAACTCCCAACATATTTGCTCATCTCCCAACATATTTGCTCACCTCCCAACATATTTGCTCAACTCCCAACATATTTGCTCAACTCCAAACATATTTGCTCAACTCCCAACATATTTGCTCAACTCCCAACATATTTGCTCAACTCCCAACATATTTGCTCAACTCCCAACATATTTGCTCAACTCCCAACATATTTGCTCAATTCCCAACATATTTGCTCACCTCCCAACATATTTGCTCCAGCATATTTGCTCACCTCCCAACATATTTGCTCCAGCATATTTGCTCAACTCCCAACATATTTGCTCAACTCCCAACATATTTGCTCAACTCCCAACATATTTGCTCACCTCCCAACATATTTGCTCAACTCCCAACATATTTGCTCCAGCATATTTGCTCAACTCCCAACATATTTGCTCAACTCCCAACATATTTGCTCCAGCATATTTGCTCAACTCCCAACATATTTGCTCACCTCCCAACATATTTGCTCAACTCCCAACATATTTGCTCAACTCCCAACATATTTGCTCAACTCCCAACATATTTGCTCAACTCCCAACATATTTGCTCCAGCATATTTGCTCAACTCCCAACATATTTGCTCAACTCCCAACATATTTGCTCACCTCCCAACATATTTGCTCAACTCCCAACATATTTGCTCCAGCATATTTGCTCAACTCCCAACATATTTGCTCACCTCCCAACATATTTGCTCAACTCCCAACATATTTGCTCCAGCATATTTGCTCAACTCCCAACATATTTGCTCAACTCCCAACATATTTGCTCAACTCCCAACATATTTGCTCCAGCATATTTGCTCACCTCCCAACATATTTGCTCAACTCCCAACATATTTGCTCAACTCCCAACATATTTGCTCAACTCCCAACATATTTGCTCCAGCATATTTGCTCAACTCCCAACATATTTGCTCAACTCCCAACATATTTGCTCAACTCCCAACATATTTGCTCACCTCCCAACATATTTGCTCAACTCCCAACATATTTGCTCAACTCCCAACATATTTGCTCAACTCCCAACATATTTGCTCACCTCCCAACATATTTGCTCCAGCATATTTGCTCAACTCCCAACATATTTGCTCAACTCCCAACATATTTGCTTAACTCCCAACATATTTGCTCACCTCCCAACATATTTGCTCAACTCCCAACATATTTGCTCCAGCATATTTGCTCAACTCCCAACATATTTGCTCACCTCCCAACATATTTGCTCAACTCCCAACATATTTGCTCCAGCATATTTGCTCAACTCCCAACATATTTGCTCAACTCCCAACATATTTGCACCAGCATATTTGCTCAACTCCCAACATATTTGCTCACCTCCCAACATATTTGCTCCAGCATATTTGCTCAACTCCCAACATATTTGCTCAACTCCCAACATATTTGCTCCAGCATATTTGCTCAACTCCCAACATATTTGCTCAACTCCCAACATATTTGCTCAACTCCCAACATATTTGCTCACCTCCCAACATATTTGCTCCAGCATATTTGCTCACCTCCCAACATATTTGCTCAACACCCAACATATTTGCTCTAGCATATTTGCTCAACTCCCAACATATTTGCTCACCTCCCAACATATTTGCTCAACTCCCAACATATTTGCTCAACTCCCAACATATTTGCTCAACTCCCAACATATTTGCTCCAGCATATTTACTCAACTCCCAACATATTTGCTCACCTCCCAACATATTTGCTAAACTCCCAACATATTTGCTAAACTCCCAACATATTTGCTAAACTCCCAACATATTTACTCAACTCCCAACATATTTGCTCAACTCCCAACATATTTGCTCAACTCCCAACATATTTGCTCAACTCCCAACATATTTGCTAAACTCCCAACATATTTGCTCAACTCCCAACATATTTGCTCATCTCCCAACATATTTGCTCACCTCCCAACATATTTGCTCAACTCCCAACATATTTGCTCAACTCCAAACATATTTGCTCAACTCCCAACATATTTGCTCAACTCCCAACATATTTGCTCAACTCCCAACATATTTGCTCAACTCCCAACATATTTGCTCAACTCCCAACATATTTGCTCAATTCCCAACATATTTGCTCACCTCCCAACATATTTGCTCCAGCATATTTGCTCACCTCCCAACATATTTGCTCCAGCATATTTGCTCAACTCCCAACATATTTGCTCAACTCCCAACATATTTGCTCAACTCCCAACATATTTGCTCACCTCCCAACATATTTGCTCAACTCCCAACATATTTGCTCCAGCATATTTGCTCAACTCCCAACATATTTGCTCAACTCCCAACATATTTGCTCCAGCATATTTGCTCAACTCCCAACATATTTGCTCACCTCCCAACATATTTGCTCAACTCCCAACATATTTGCTCAACTCCCAACATATTTGCTCAACTCCCAACATATTTGCTCAACTCCCAACATATTTGCTCCAGCATATTTGCTCAACTCCCAACATATTTGCTCAACTCCCAACATATTTGCTCACCTCCCAACATATTTGCTCAACTCCCAACATATTTGCTCCAGCATATTTGCTCAACTCCCAACATATTTGCTCACCTCCCAACATATTTGCTCAACTCCCAACATATTTGCTCCAGCATATTTGCTCAACTCCCAACATATTTGCTCAACTCCCAACATATTTGCTCAACTCCCAACATATTTGCTCCAGCATATTTGCTCACCTCCCAACATATTTGCTCAACTCCCAACATATTTGCTCAACTCCCAACATATTTGCTCAACTCCCAACATATTTGCTCCAGCATATTTGCTCAACTCCCAACATATTTGCTCAACTCCCAACATATTTGCTCAACTCCCAACATATTTGCTCACCTCCCAACATATTTGCTCAACTCCCAACATATTTGCTCAACTCCCAACATATTTGCTCAACTCCCAACATATTTGCTCACCTCCCAACATATTTGCTCCAGCATATTTGCTCAACTCCCAACATATTTGCTCAACTCCCAACATATTTGCTTAACTCCCAACATATTTGCTCACCTCCCAACATATTTGCTCAACTCCCAACATATTTGCTCCAGCATATTTGCTCAACTCCCAACATATTTGCTCACCTCCCAACATATTTGCTCAACTCCCAACATATTTGCTCCAGCATATTTGCTCAACTCCCAACATATTTGCTCAACTCCCAACATATTTGCACCAGCATATTTGCTCAACTCCCAACATATTTGCTCACCTCCCAACATATTTGCTCCAGCATATTTGCTCAACTCCCAACATATTTGCTCAACTCCCAACATATTTGCTCCAGCATATTTGCTCAACTCCCAACATATTTGCTCAACTCCCAACATATTTGCTCAACTCCCAACATATTTGCTCCAGCATATTTGCTCACCTCCCAACATATTTGCTCAACTCCCAACATATTTGCTCAACTCCCAACATATTTGCTCAACTCCCAACATATTTGCTCCAGCATATTTGCTCAACTCCCAACATATTTGCTCAACTCCCAACATATTTGCTCAACTCCCAACATATTTGCTCACCTCCCAACATATTTGCTCAACTCCCAACATATTTGCTCAACTCCCAACATATTTGCTCAACTCCCAACATATTTGCTCACCTCCCAACATATTTGCTCCAGCATATTTGCTCAACTCCCAACATATTTGCTCAACTCCCAACATATTTGCTCAACTCCCAACATATTTGCTCAACTCCCAACATATTTGCTCAACTCCCAACATATTTGCTCACCTCCCAACATATTTGCTCAACTCCCAACATATTTGCTCAACTCCCAACATATTTGCTCAACTCCCAACATATTTGCTCAACTCCCAACATATTTGCTCACCTCCCAACATATTTGCTCAACTCCCAACATATTTGCTCAACTCCCAACATATTTGCTCCAACATATTTGCTCAACTCCCAACATATTTGCTCAACTCCCAACATATTTGCTCAACTCCCAACATATTTGCTCCAGCATATTTGCTCAACTCCCAACATATTTGCTCATCTCCCAACATATTTGCTCAACTCCCAACATATTTGCTCACCTCCCAACATATTTGCTCACCTCCCAACATATTTGCTCCAGCATATTTGCTCAACTCCCAACATATTTGCTCAACTCCCAACATATTTGCTCAACTCCCAACATATTTGCTCAACTCCCAACATATTTGCTCAACTCCCAACATATTTGCTCAACTCCCAACATATTTGCTCAACTCCCAACATATTTGCTCACCTCCCAACATATTTGCTCCAGCATATTTGCTCAACTCCCAACATATTTGCTCAACTCCCAACATATTTGCTCAACTCCCAACATATTTGCTCCAGCATATTTGCTCACCTCCCAACATATTTGCTCAACTCCCAACATATTTGCTCAACTCCCAACATATTTGCTCACCTCCCAACATATTTCCTCCAGCATATTTGCTCAACTCCCAACATATTTGCTCAACTCCCAACATATTTTCTCCAGCATATTTGCTCAACTCCCAACATATTTGCTCAACTCCCAACATATTTGTTCACCTCCCAACATATTTGCTCCAGCATATTTGCTCAACTCCCAACATATTTGCTCAACTCCCAACATATTTGCTCCAGCATATTTGCTCACCTCCCAACATATTTGCTCAACTCCCAACATATTTGCTCAACTCCCAACATATTTGCTCAACTCCCAACATATTTGCTCACCTCCCAACATATTTGCTCAACTCCCAACATATTTGCTCACCTCCCAACATATTTGCTACAGCATATTTGCTCAACTCCCAACATATTTGCTCAACTCCCAACATATTTGCTCAACTCCCAACATATTTGCTCAACTCCCAACATATTTGCTCAACTCCCAACATATTTGCTCCAGCATATTTGCTCACCTCCCAACATATTTGCTCAACTCCCAACATATTTGCTCAACTCCCAACATATTTGCTCAACTCACAACATATTTGCTCAACTCCCAACATATTTGCTCAACTCCCAACATATTTGCTCAACTCCCAACATATTTGCTCACCTCCCAACATATTTGCTCAACTCCCAACATATTTGCTCAACTCCCAACATATTTGCTCAACTCCCAACATATTTGCTCACCTCCCAACATATTTGCTCCAGCATATTTGCTCAACTCCCAACATATTTGCTCAACTCCCAACATATTTGCTCAACTCCCAACATATTTGCTCAACTCCCAACATATTTGCTCAACTCCCAACATATTTGCTCAACTCCCAACATATTTGCTCAACTCCCAACATATTTGCTCAACTCCCAACATATTTGCTCCAGCATATTTGCTCAACTCCCAACATATTTGCTCACCTCCCAACATATTTGCTCAACTCCCAACATATTTACTCAACTCCCAACATATTTGCTCAACTCCCAACATATTTACTCACCTCCCAACATATTTGCTCACCTCCCAACATATTTGCTCAACTCCCAACATATTTGCTCACCTCCCAACATATTTGCTCAACTCCCAACATATTTGCTCAACTCCCAACATATTTGCTCCAGCATATTTGCTCAACTCCCAACATATTTGCTAAACTCCCAACATATTTGCTCACCTCCCAACATATTTGCTCAACTCCCAACATATTTGCTCCAGCATATTTGCTCAACTCCCAACATATTTGCTCAACTCCCAACATATTTGCTCCAGCATATTTGCTCAACTCCCAACATATTTGCTCAACTCCCAACATATTTGCTCACCTCCCAACATATTTGCTCACCTCCCAACATATTTGCTCACCTCCCAACATATTTGCTCAACTCCCAACATATTTGCTCCAGCATATTTGCTCAACTCCCAACATATTTGCTCAACTCCCAACATATTTGCTCCAACATATTTGCTCCAGCATATTTGCTCAACTCCCAACATATTTGCTCAACTCCCAACATATTTGCTCACCTCCCAACATATTTACTCACCTCCCAACATATTTGCTCAACTCCCAACATATTTGCTCAACTCCCAACATATTTGCTCAACTCCCAACATATTTGCTCAACTCCCAACATATTTGCTTACCTCCCAACATATTTGCTCAACTCCCAACATATTTGCTCAACTCCCAACATATTTGCTAACCTCCCAACATATTTACTTACCTCCCAACATATTTACTCACCTCCCAACATATTTGCTCAACTCCCAACATATTTGCTCAACTCCCAACATATTTACTCACCTCCCAACATATCTGCTTACCTCCCAACATATTTGCTCAACTCCCAACATATTTGCTCAACTCCGAACATATTTGCTCAACTCCCAACATATTTGCTCAACTCTTAACATATTTGCTCACCTCCCAACATATTTGCTCACCTCCCAACATATTTGCTCAACTCCCAACATATTTGCTCAACTCCCAACATATTTGCTCAACTCCCAACATATTTGCTCAACTCCCAACATATTTGCTCAACTCCCAACATATTTGCTCAACTCCCAACATATTTGCTCCAGCATATTTGCTCAACTCCCAACATATTTGCTCAACTCCCAACATATTTGCTCAACTCCCAACATATTTGCTCAACTCCCAACATATTTGCTCAACTCCCAACATATTTGCTTACCTCCCAACATATTTACTTACCTCCCAACATATTTGCTCAACTCCCAACATATTTGCTCCAGCATATTTGCTCAACTCCCAACATATTTGCTCAACTCCCAACATATTTGCTCAACTCCCAACATATTTGCTCAACTCCCAACATATTTGCTCAACTCCCAACATATTTGCTCAACTCCCAACATATTTGCTAAACTCCCAACATATTTGCTCACCTCCCAACATATTTGCTCAACTCCCAACATATTTGCTCCAGCATATTTGCTCAACTCCCAACATATTTGCTCAACTCCCAACATATTTGCTCCAGCATATTTGCTCAACTCCCAACATATTTGCTCAACTCCCAACATATTTGCTCACCTCCCAACATATTTGCTCACCTCCCAACATATTTGCTCACCTCCCAACATATTTGCTCAACTCCCAACATATTTGCTCCAGCATATTTGCTCAACTCCCAACATATTTGCTCAACTCCCAACATATTTGCTCCAACATATTTGCTCAACTCCCAACATATTTGCTCAACTCCCAACATATTTGCTCACCTCCCAACATATTTACTCACCTCCCAACATATTTGCTCAACTCCCAACATATTTGCTCAACTCCCAACATATTTGCTCAACTCCCAACATATTTGCTCAACTCCCAACATATTTGCTTACCTCCCAACATATTTGCTCAACTCCCAACATATTTGCTCAACTCCCAACATATTTGCTAACCTCCCAACATATTTACTTACCTCCCAACATATTTACTCACCTCCCAACATATTTGCTCAACTCCCAACATATTTGCTCAACTCCCAACATATTTACTCACCTCCCAACATATCTGCTTACCTCCCAACATATTTGCTCAACTCCCAACATATTTGCTCAACTCCCAACATATTTGCTCAACTCCCAACATATTTGCTCAACTCTTAACATATTTGCTCACCTCCCAACATATTTGCTCACCTCCCAACATATTTGCTCAACTCCCAACATATTTGCTCAACTCCCAACATATTTGCTCAACTCCCAACATATTTGCTCAACTCCCAACATATTTGCTCAACTCCCAACATATTTGCTCAACTCCCAACATATTTGCTCCAGCATATTTGCTCAACTCCCAACATATTTGCTCAACTCCCAACATATTTGCTCAACTCCCAACATATTTGCTCAACTCCCAACATATTTGCTCAACTCCCAACATATTTGCTTACCTCCCAACATATTTACTTACCTCCCAACATATTTGCTCAACTCCCAACATATTTGCTCCAGCATATTTGCTCAACTCCCAACATATTTGCTCAACTCCCAACATATTTGCTCAACTCCCAACATATTTGCTCAACTCCCAACATATTTGCTCAACTCCCAACATATTTACTTACCTCCCAACATATTTACTCACCTCCCAACATATTTACTCACCGCCCAACATATTTACTCACCGCCCAACATATTTACTCACCGCCCAACATATTTACTCACCTCCCAACATATTTACTTACCTCCCAACATATTTGCTCACCTCCCAACATAATTGCTTACCTCCCAACATAATTGCTTACCTCCCAACATAATGGCTCACCTCCCAACATAATTGCTTACCTCCCAACATATTTACTTACCTCCCAACATATTTGCTCACCTCCCAACATATTTACTTACCTCCCAACATAATTGCTCACCTCCCAACATATTTGCTTACCTCCCAACATAATTGCTCACCTCCCAACATATTTGCTTACCTCCCAACATAATTGCTCACCTCCCAACATATTTGCTTACCTCCCAACATAATTGCTTACCTCCCAACATAATGGCTCACCTCCCAACATAATTGCTGACCTCCCAACATATTTGCTTACCTCCCAACATAATTGCTCACCTCCCAACATATTTGCTTACCTCCCAACATAATTGCTTACCTCCCAACATATTTGCTCAACTCCCAACATATTTGCTCACCTCCAAACATATTTGCTTACCTCCCAACATAATTGCTTACCTCCCAACATAATGGCTCACCTCCCAACATAATTGCTCAACTCCCAACATATTTGCTCAACTCCCAACATATTTGCTCAACTCCCAACATATTTGCTTACCTCCCAACATATTTGCTTACCTCCCAACATAATTGCTCACCTCCCAACATATTTGCTCACCTCCCAACATATTTGCTTACCTCCCAACATATTTACTCAACTCCCAACATATTTACTCAACTCCCAACATATTTGCTCACCTCCCAACTTAATTGCTGATCTCCCAACATATTTGCTCACCTCCCAACATATTTACTCAACTCCCAACATATTTACTCAACTCCCAACATATTTACTCAACTCCCAACATATTTGCTTACCTCCCAACATATTTACTCAACTCCCAACATATTTACTCAACTCCCAACATATTTGCTCACCTCCCAACTTAATTGCTGACCTCCCAACATATTTACTCAACTCCCAACATATTTACTCAACTCCCAACATATTTACTCAACTCCCAACATATTTACTCAACTCCCAACATATTTACTCAACTCCCAACATATTTACTCAACTCCCAACATATTTACTCAACTCCCAACATATTTGCTTACCTCCCAACATATTTACTCAACTCCCAACATATTTACTCAACTCCCAACATATTTACTCAACTCCCAACATATTTGCTCACCTCCCAACTTAATTGCTTACCTCCCAACATATTTGCTTACCTCCCAACATATTTGCTTACCTCCCAACATATTTGCTTACCTCCCAACATATTTGCTTACCTCCCAACATAATTGCTTACCTCCCAACTTAATTGCTTACCTCCCAACATATTTGCTTACCTCCCAACTTAATTGCTTACCTCCCAACATATTTGCTTACCACCCAACATATTTGCTTACCTCCCAGCATTTTTGCTCACCTCCCAACATATTTGCTTACCTCCCAACATATTTGCTTACCTCCCAACATATTTGCTTACCTCCCAACATAATTGCTCAACTCCCAACATATTTACTCAACTCCCAACATAATTGCTCAACTCCCAACATATTTGCTCAACTCCCAACATATTTGCTTACCTCCCAACATATTTGCTTACCTCCCAACATAATTGCTCAACTCCCAACATATTTACTCAACTCCCAACATATTTACTCAACTCCCAACATATTTACTCAACTCCAAACATATTTACTCAACTCCCAACATATTTCCTCAACTCCCAACATATTTGCTTACCTCCCAACATATTTACTCAACTCCCAACATATTTACTCACCTCCCAACATATTTGCTCAACTCCCAACATATTTACTCAACTCCCAACATATTTACTCAACTCCCAACATATTTACTCAACTCCCAACATATTTGCTCAACTCCCAACATATTTGCTTACCTCCCAACATAATTGCTTACCTCCCAACATATTTGCTTACCTCCCAACATATTTGCTCACCTCCCAACATAATTGCTCAACTCCCAACATATTTACTCAACTCCCAACATATTTACTCAACTTCCAACATATTTACTCAACTCCCAACATATTTGCTCAACTCCCAACATATTTGCTCACCTCCCAACATATTTGCTCAACTCCCAACATATTTGCTCAACTCCCAACATATTTACTCAACTCCCAACATATTTACTCAACTCCCAACATATTTACTCAACTCCCAACATATTTACTCAACTCCCAACATATTTACTCAACTCCCAACATATTTGCTCAACTCCCAACATATTTGCTCACCTCCCAACATATTTGCTCAACTCCCAACATATTTGCTCAACTCCCAACATATTTGCTCAACTCCCAACATATTTACTCAACTCCCAACATATTTGCTCAACTCCCAACATATTTACTCAACTCCCAACATATTTACTCAACTCCCAACATATTTGCTCACCTCCCAACATATTTGCTCAACTCCCAACATATTTACTCAACTCCCAACATATTTGCTCACTTCCCAACATATTTGCTCACCTCCCAACATATTTGCTCACCTCCCAACTTAATTGCTCAGCTCCCAACATATTTACTCAACTCCCAACATATTTACTCAACTCCCAACATATTTACTCAACTCCCAACATATTTACTCAACTCCCAACATATTTGCTCAACTTCCAACATATTTACTCAACTCCCAACATATTTGCTCAACTCCCAACATATTTACTCAACTCCCAACATATTTACTCAACTCCCAACATATTTACTCAACTCCCAACATATTTACTCAACTCCCAACATATTTACTCAACTCCCAACATATTTACTCAACTCCCAACATATTTACTCAACTCCCAACATATTTGCTCACTTCCCAACATATTTGCTCACCTCCCAACATATTTGCTCACCTCCCAACTTAATTGCTCAGCTCCCAACTTAATTGCTCAGCTCCCAACTTAATTGCTCAGCTCCAAACTTAATTGCTCACCTCTCAACATATTTGCTCAGCTCCCAACTTAATTGCTCAGCTCCCAACTTAATTGCTCAGCTCCCAACTTAATTGCTCAGCTCCAAACTTAATTGCTCAACTCCCAATATATTTGCTGACCTCCCAACATATTTGCTGACCTCCCAACTTAATTGCTCACCTCCCAACTTAATTGCTCAACTCCCAACATATTTGCTCAACTCCCAACATATTTGCTCAACTCCCAACATATTTGCTCAACTCCCAACATATTTACTCAACTCCCAACATATTTGCTCAACTCCCAACATATTTACTCAACTCCCAACATATTTACTCAACTCCCAACATATTTGCTCACCTCCCAACATATTTACTCAACTCCCAACATATTTACTCAACTCCCAACATATTTACTCAACTCCCAACATATTTACTCACCTCCCAACATATTTGCTCAACTCCCAACATATTTACTCAACTCCCAACATATTTACTCAACTCCCAACATATTTACTCAACTCCCAACATATTTACTCAACTCCCAACATATTTGCTCACCTCCCAACATATTTACTCAACTCCCAACATATTTACTCAACTCCCAACTTAATTGCTCACCTCCCAACATATTTACTCAACTCTTAACATATTTGCTCAACTCCCAACATATTTGCTCAACTCCCAACATATTTACTCAACTCCCAACATATTTACTCAACTCCCAACATATTTGCTCAACTCCCAACATATTTACTCAACTCCCAACATATTTGCTCAACTCCCAACATATTTACTCAACTCCCAACATATTTGCTCAACTCCCAACATATTTACTCAACTCCCAACATATTTACTCAACTCCCAACATATTTACTCAACTCCCAACATATTTGCTCAACTCCCAACATATTTGCTCAACTCCCAACATATTTACTCAACTCCCAACATATTTGCTCAACTCCCAACATATTTGCTCAACTCCCAACATATTTACTCAACTCCCAACATATTTACTCAACTCCCAACATATTTGCTCAACTCCCAACATATTTACTCAACTCCCAACATATTTGCTCAACTCCCAACATATTTACTCAACTGCCAACATATTTGCTCAACTCCCAACATATTTGCTCAACTCCCAACATATTTACTCAACTCCCAACATATTTACTCAACTCCCAACATATTTACTCAACT
This sequence comes from Cepaea hortensis, assembly GCA_963921405.1. Taxonomy (NCBI): domain Eukaryota; kingdom Metazoa; phylum Mollusca; class Gastropoda; order Stylommatophora; family Helicidae; genus Cepaea; species Cepaea hortensis. Next base: position 71,753,233 of record OY992893.1, read on the forward strand.
CCCAACATATTTACTCAACTCCCAACATATTTACTCAACTCCCAACATATTTACTCATTTCCCAACATATTTGCTCAACTCCCAGCATATTTGCTCACCTCCCAACATATTTGCTCAACTCCCAACATATTTACTCAACTCCCAACATATTTTCTCAACTCCCAAAATATTTACTCAACTCCCAACATATTTGCTCAACTCCCAACATATTTGCTCACCTCCCAACATATTTGCTCCAGCATATTTGCTCACCTCCCAACATATTTGCTCACCTCCCAACATATTTGCTCCAGCATATTTGCTCAACTCCCAACATATTTGCTCAACTCCCAACATATTTGCTCAACTCCCAACATATTTACTCAACTCCCAACATATTTACTCAACTCCCAACATATTTACTCAACTCCCAACATATTTACTCAACTCCCAACATATTTACTCAACTCCCAACATATTTGCTCACTTCCCAACATATTTGCTCAACTCCCAACATATTTACTCACCTCCCAACTTAATTGCTCAGCTCCCAACTTAATTGCTCACATCCCAACATATTTGCTCAGCTCCCAACTTAATTGCTCAGCTCCCAACTTAATTGCTCAGCTCCCAACTTAATTGCTCACCTCCCAACATATTTGCTCAGCTCCCAACTTAATTGCTCAGCTCCCAACTTAATTGCTCAGCTCCCAACTTAATTGCTCACCTCCCAACATATTTGCTGACCTCCCAACTTAATTGCTCACCTCCCAACATATTTGCTTACCTCCCAACATATTTGCTGACCTCCCAACTTAATTGCTCACCTCCCAACATATTTGCTTACCTCCCAACATATTTGCTCCAGCATATTTGCTCAACTCCCAACATATTTGCTCACCTCCCAACATATTTGCTCAACTCCCAACATATTTGCTCACCTCCCAACATATTTGCTCAACTCCCAACATATTTGCTCAACTCCCAACATATTTGCTCAACTCCCAACATATTTGCTCAACTCCCAACATATTTGCTCACCTCCCAACATATTTGCTCAACTCCCAACATATTTGCTCAACTCCCAACATATTTGCTCAACTCCCAACATATTTGCTCAACTCCCAACATATTTGCTCACCTCCCAACATATTTGCTCAACTCCCAACATATTTGCTCAACTCCCAACATATTTGCTCAACTCCCAACATATTTGCTCAACTCCCAACATATTTGCTCACCTCCCAACATATTTGCTCAACTCCCAACATATTTGCTCAACTCCCAACATATTTGCTCAACTCCCAACATATTTGCTCACCTCCCAACATATTTGCTCACCTCCCAACATATTTGCTCAACTCCCAACATATTTGCTCAACTCCCAACATATTTGCTCAACTCCCAACATATTTGCTCACCTCCCAACATATTTGCTCACCTCCCAACATATTTGCTCCAGCATATTTGCTCACCTCCCAACATATTTGCTCAACTCCCAACATATTTGCTCAACACCCAACATATTTGCTCTAGCATATTTGCTCAACTCCCAACATATTTGCTCACCTCCCAACATATTTGCTCAACTCCCAACATATTTGCTCAACTGCCAACATATTTGCTCAACTCCCAACATATTTGCTCAACTCCCAACATATTTGCTCAACTCCCAACATATTTGCTCAACTCCCAACATATTTGCTCAACTCCCAACATATTTGCTCCAGCATATTTGCTCACCTCTCAACATATTTGCTCCAGCATATTTGCTCACCTCCCAACATATTTGCTCAACACCCAACATATTTGCTCCAGCATATTTGCTCAACTCCCAACATATTTGCTCAACTCCCAACATATTTGCTCAACACCCAACATATTTGCTCAACTCCCAACATATTTGCTCAACTCCCAACATATTTGCTCACCTCCCAACATATTTGCTCCAGCATATTTGCTCACCTCCCAACATATTTGCTCAACTCCCAACATATTTGCTCAACACCCAACATATTTGCTCTAGCATATTTGCTCAACTCCCAACATATTTGCTCACCTCCCAACATATTTGCTCAACTCCCAACATATTTGCTCAACTCCCAACATATTTGCTCAACTCCCAACATATTTACTCAACTCCCAACATATTTACTCAACTCCCAACATATTTACTCAACTCCCAACATATTTACTCAACTCCCAACATATTTACTCAACTCCCAACATATTTGCTCAACTCCCAACATATTTGCTCACCTCCCAACATATTTGCTCAACTCCCAACATATTTGCTCAACTCCCAACATATTTGCTCAACTCCCAACATATTTACTCAACTCCCAACATATTTGCTCAACTCCCAACATATTTACTCAACTCCCAACATATTTACTCAACTCCCAACATATTTGCTCACCTCCCAACATATTTGCTCAACTCCCAACATATTTACTCAACTCCCAACATATTTGCTCACTTCCCAACATATTTGCTCACCTCCCAACATATTTGCTCACCTCCCAACTTAATTGCTCAGCTCCCAACATATTTACTCAACTCCCAACATATTTACTCAACTCCCAACATATTTACTCAACTCCCAACATATTTACTCAACTCCCAACATATTTGCTCAACTCCCAACATATTTACTCAACTCCCAACATATTTGCTCAACTCCCAACATATTTACTCAACTCCCAACATATTTACTCAACTCCCAACATATTTACTCAACTCCCAACATATTTACTCAACTCCCAACATATTTACTCAACTCCCAACATATTTACTCAACTCCCAACATATTTACTCAACTCCCAACATATTTGCTCACTTCCCAACATATTTGCTCACCTCCCAACATATTTGCTCACCTCCCAACTTAATTGCTCAGCTCCCAACTTAATTGCTCAGCTCCCAACTTAATTGCTCAGCTCCAAACTTAATTGCTCACCTCTCAACATATTTGCTCAGCTCCCAACTTAATTGCTCAGCTCCCAACTTAATTGCTCAGCTCCCAACTTAATTGCTCAGCTCCAAACTTAATTGCTCAACTCCCAATATATTTGCTGACCTCCCAACATATTTGCTGACCTCCCAACTTAATTGCTCACCTCCCAACTTAATTGCTCAACTCCCAACATATTTGCTCAACTCCCAACATATTTGCTCAACTCCCAACATATTTGCTCAACTCCCAACATATTTACTCAACTCCCAACATATTTGCTCAACTCCCAACATATTTACTCAACTCCCAACATATTTACTCAACTCCCAACATATTTGCTCACCTCCCAACATATTTACTCAACTCCCAACATATTTACTCAACTCCCAACATATTTACTCAACTCCCAACATATTTACTCACCTCCCAACATATTTGCTCAACTCCCAACATATTTACTCAACTCCCAACATATTTACTCAACTCCCAACATATTTACTCAACTCCCAACATATTTACTCAACTCCCAACATATTTGCTCACCTCCCAACATATTTACTCAACTCCCAACATATTTACTCAACTCCCAACTTAATTGCTCACCTCCCAACATATTTACTCAACTCTTAACATATTTGCTCAACTCCCAACATATTTGCTCAACTCCCAACATATTTACTCAACTCCCAACATATTTACTCAACTCCCAACATATTTGCTCAACTCCCAACATATTTACTCAACTCCCAACATATTTGCTCAACTCCCAACATATTTACTCAACTCCCAACATATTTGCTCAACTCCCAACATATTTACTCAACTCCCAACATATTTACTCAACTCCCAACATATTTACTCAACTCCCAACATATTTGCTCAACTCCCAACATATTTGCTCAACTCCCAACATATTTACTCAACTCCCAACATATTTGCTCAACTCCCAACATATTTGCTCAACTCCCAACATATTTACTCAACTCCCAACATATTTACTCAACTCCCAACATATTTGCTCAACTCCCAACATATTTACTCAACTCCCAACATATTTGCTCAACTCCCAACATATTTACTCAACTGCCAACATATTTGCTCAACTCCCAACATATTTGCTCAACTCCCAACATATTTACTCAACTCCCAACATATTTACTCAACTCCCAACATATTTACTCAACTCCCAACATATTTACTCAACTCCCAACATATTTACTCAACTCCCAACATATTTACTCATTTCCCAACATATTTGCTCAACTCCCAGCATATTTGCTCACCTCCCAACATATTTGCTCAACTCCCAACATATTTACTCAACTCCCAACATATTTTCTCAACTCCCAAAATATTTACTCAACTCCCAACATATTTGCTCAACTCCCAACATATTTGCTCACCTCCCAACATATTTGCTCCAGCATATTTGCTCACCTCCCAACATATTTGCTCACCTCCCAACATATTTGCTCCAGCATATTTGCTCAACTCCCAACATATTTGCTCAACTCCCAACATATTTGCTCAACTCCCAACATATTTACTCAACTCCCAACATATTTACTCAACTCCCAACATATTTACTCAACTCCCAACATATTTACTCAACTCCCAACATATTTGCTCACTTCCCAACATATTTGCTCAACTCCCAACATATTTACTCACCTCCCAACTTAATTGCTCAGCTCCCAACTTAATTGCTCACCTCCCAACATATTTGCTCAGCTCCCAACTTAATTGCTCAGCTCCCAACTTAATTGCTCAGCTCCCAACTTAATTGCTCACCTCCCAACATATTTGCTCAGCTCCCAACTTAATTGCTCAGCTCCCAACTTAATTGCTCAGCTCCCAACTTAATTGCTCACCTCCCAACATATTTGCTGACCTCCCAACTTAATTGCTCACCTCCCAACATATTTGCTTACCTCCCAACATATTTGCTGACCTCCCAACTTAATTGCTCACCTCCCAACATATTTGCTTACCTCCCAACATATTTGCTCCAGCATATTTGCTCAACTCCCAACATATTTGCTCACCTCCCAACATATTTGCTCAACTCCCAACATATTTGCTCACCTCCCAACATATTTGCTCAACTCCCAACATATTTGCTCAACTCCCAACATATTTGCTCAACTCCCAACATATTTGCTCAACTCCCAACATATTTGCTCACCTCCCAACATATTTGCTCAACTCCCAACATATTTGCTCAACTCCCAACATATTTGCTCAACTCCCAACATATTTGCTCAACTCCCAACATATTTGCTCACCTCCCAACATATTTGCTCAACTCCCAACATATTTGCTCAACTCCCAACATATTTGCTCAACTCCCAACATATTTGCTCAACTCCCAACATATTTGCTCACCTCCCAACATATTTGCTCAACTCCCAACATATTTGCTCAACTCCCAACATATTTGCTCAACTCCCAACATATTTGCTCACCTCCCAACATATTTGCTCACCTCCCAACATATTTGCTCAACTCCCAACATATTTGCTCAACTCCCAACATATTTGCTCAACTCCCAACATATTTGCTCACCTCCCAACATATTTGCTCACCTCCCAACATATTTGCTCCAGCATATTTGCTCACCTCCCAACATATTTGCTCAACTCCCAACATATTTGCTCAACACCCAACATATTTGCTCTAGCATATTTGCTCAACTCCCAACATATTTGCTCACCTCCCAACATATTTGCTCAACTCCCAACATATTTGCTCAACTGCCAACATATTTGCTCAACTCCCAACATATTTGCTCAACTCCCAACATATTTGCTCAACTCCCAACATATTTGCTCAACTCCCAACATATTTGCTCAACTCCCAACATATTTGCTCCAGCATATTTGCTCACCTCTCAACATATTTGCTCCAGCATATTTGCTCACCTCCCAACATATTTGCTCAACACCCAACATATTTGCTCCAGCATATTTGCTCAACTCCCAACATATTTGCTCAACTCCCAACATATTTGCTCAACACCCAACATATTTGCTCAACTCCCAACATATTTGCTCAACTCCCAACATATTTGCTCACCTCCCAACATATTTGCTCCAGCATATTTGCTCACCTCCCAACATATTTGCTCAACTCCCAACTTATTTGCTCAACACCCAACATATTTGCTCTAGCATATTTGCTCAACTCCCAACATATTTGCTCACCTCCCAACATATTTGCTCAACTCCCAACATATTTGCTCAACTCCCAACATATTTGCTCAACTCCCAACATATTTGCTCCAGCATATTTACTCAACTCCCAACATATTTGCTCACCTCCCAACATATTTGCTAAACTCCCAACATATTTGCTAAACTCCCAACATATTTGCTAAACTCCCAACATATTTACTCAACTCCCAACATATTTGCTCAACTCCCAACATATTTGCTCAACTCCCAACATATTTGCTCAACTCCCAACATATTTGCTAAACTCCCAACATATTTGCTCAACTCCCAACATATTTGCTCATCTCCCAACATATTTGCTCACCTCCCAACATATTTGCTCAACTCCCAACATATTTGCTCAACTCCAAACATATTTGCTCAACTCCCAACATATTTGCTCAACTCCCAACATATTTGCTCAACTCCCAACATATTTGCTCAACTCCCAACATATTTGCTCAACTCCCAACATATTTGCTCAATTCCCAACATATTTGCTCACCTCCCAACATATTTGCTCCAGCATATTTGCTCACCTCCCAACATATTTGCTCCAGCATATTTGCTCAACTCCCAACATATTTGCTCAACTCCCAACATATTTGCTCAACTCCCAACATATTTGCTCACCTCCCAACATATTTGCTCAACTCCCAACATATTTGCTCCAGCATATTTGCTCAACTCCCAACATATTTGCTCAACTCCCAACATATTTGCTCCAGCATATTTGCTCAACTCCCAACATATTTGCTCACCTCCCAACATATTTGCTCAACTCCCAACATATTTGCTCAACTCCCAACATATTTGCTCAACTCCCAACATATTTGCTCCAGCATATTTGCTCAACTCCCAACATATTTGCTCAACTCCCAACATATTTGCTCAACTCCCAACATATTTGCTCCAGCATATTTGCTCAACTCCCAACATATTTGCTCATCTCCCAACATATTTGCTCAACTCCCAACATATTTGCTCACCTCCCAACATATTTGCTCACCTCCCAACATATTTGCTCCAGCATATTTGCTCAACTCCCAACATATTTGCTCAACTCCCAACATATTTGCTCAACTCCCAACATATTTGCTCAACTCCCAACATATTTGCTCAACTCCCAACATATTTGCTCAACTCCCAACATATTTGCTCAACTCCCAACATATTTGCTCACCTCCCAACATATTTGCTCCAGCATATTTGCTCAACTCCCAACATATTTGCTCAACTCCCAACATATTTGCTCAACTCCCAACATATTTGCTCCAGCATATTTGCTCACCTCCCAACATATTTGCTCAACTCCCAACATATTTGCTCAACTCCCAACATATTTGCTCACCTCCCAACATATTTCCTCCAGCATATTTGCTCAACTCCCAACATATTTGCTCAACTCCCAACATATTTTCTCCAGCATATTTGCTCAACTCCCAACATATTTGCTCAACTCCCAACATATTTGTTCACCTCCCAACATATTTGCTCCAGCATATTTGCTCAACTCCCAACATATTTGCTCAACTCCCAACATATTTGCTCCAGCATATTTGCTCAACTCCCAACATATTTGCTCAACTCCCAACATATTTGCTCACCTCCCAACATATTTGCTCAACTCCCAACATATTTGCTCACCTCCCAACATATTTGCTACAGCATATTTGCTCAACTCCCAACATATTTGCTCAACTCCCAACATATTTGCTCAACTCCCAACATATTTGCTCAACTCCCAACATATTTGCTCAACTCCCAACATATTTGCTCCAGCATATTTGCTCACCTCCCAACATATTTGCTCAACTCCCAACATATTTGCTCAACTCCCAACATATTTGCTCAACTCCCAACATATTTGCTCAACTCCCAACATATTTGCTCAACTCCCAACATATTTGCTCAACTCCCAACATATTTGCTCACCTCCCAACATATTTGCTCAACTCCCAACATATTTGCTCAACTCCCAACATATTTGCTCAACTCCCAACATATTTGCTCACCTCCCAACATATTTGCTCCAGCATATTTGCTCAACTCCCAACATATTTGCTCAACTCCCAACATATTTGCTCAACTCCCAACATATTTGCTCAACTCCCAACATATTTGCTCAACTCCCAACATATTTGCTCAACTCCCAACATATTTGCTCAACTCCCAACATATTTGCTCAACTCCCAACATATTTGCTCCAGCATATTTGCTCAACTCCCAACATATTTGCTCACCTCCCAACATATTTGCTCAACTCCCAACATATTTACTCAACTCCCAACATATTTGCTCAACTCCCAACATATTTACTCACCTCCCAACATATTTGCTCACCTCCCAACATATTTGCTCAACTCCCAACATATTTGCTCACCTCCCAACATATTTGCTCAACTCCCAACATATTTGCTCAACTCCCAACATATTTGCTCACCTCCCAACATATTTGCTCCAGCATATTTGCTCAACTCCCAACATATTTGCTCAACTCCCAACATATTTGCTCAACTCCCAACATATTTGCTCAACTCCCAACATATTTGCTCAACTCCCAACATATTTGCTCAACTCCCAACATATTTGCTCAACTCCCAACATATTTGCTCACCTCCCAACATATTTGCTCCAGCATATTTGCTCAACTCCCAACATATTTGCTCAACTCCCAACATATTTGCTCAACTCCCAACATATTTGCTCCAGCATATTTGCTCACCTCCCAACATATTTGCTCAACTCCCAACATATTTGCTCAACTCCCAACATATTTGCTCACCTCCCAACATATTTCCTCCAGCATATTTGCTCAACTCCCAACATATTTGCTCAACTCCCAACATATTTTCTCCAGCATATTTGCTCAACTCCCAACATATTTGCTCAACTCCCAACATATTTGTTCACCTCCCAACATATTTGCTCCAGCATATTTGCTCAACTCCCAACATATTTGCTCAACTCCCAACATATTTGCTCCAGCATATTTGCTCAACTCCCAACATATTTGCTCAACTCCCAACATATTTGCTCACCTCCCAACATATTTGCTCAACTCCCAACATATTTGCTCACCTCCCAACATATTTGCTACAGCATATTTGCTCAACTCCCAACATATTTGCTCAACTCCCAACATATTTGCTCAACTCCCAACATATTTGCTCAACTCCCAACATATTTGCTCAACTCCCAACATATTTGCTCCAGCATATTTGCTCACCTCCCAACATATTTGCTCAACTCCCAACATATTTGCTCAACTCCCAACATATTTGCTCAACTCCCAACATATTTGCTCAACTCCCAACATATTTGCTCAACTCCCAACATATTTGCTCAACTCCCAACATATTTGCTCACCTCCCAACATATTTGCTCAACTCCCAACATATTTGCTCAACTCCCAACATATTTGCTCAACTCCCAACATATTTGCTCACCTCCCAACATATTTGCTCCAGCATATTTGCTCAACTCCCAACATATTTGCTCAACTCCCAACATATTTGCTCAACTCCCAACATATTTGCTCAACTCCCAACATATTTGCTCAACTCCCAACATATTTGCTCAACTCCCAACATATTTGCTCAACTCCCAACATATTTGCTCAACTCCCAACATATTTGCTCCAGCATATTTGCTCAACTCCCAACATATTTGCTCACCTCCCAACATATTTGCTCAACTCCCAACATATTTACTCAACTCCCAACATATTTGCTCAACTCCCAACATATTTACTCACCTCCCAACATATTTGCTCACCTCCCAACATATTTGCTCAACTCCCAACATATTTGCTCACCTCCCAACATATTTGCTCAACTCCCAACATATTTGCTCAACTCCCAACATATTTGCTCCAGCATATTTGCTCAACTCCCAACATATTTGCTAAACTCCCAACATATTTGCTCACCTCCCAACATATTTGCTCAACTCCCAACATATTTGCTCCAGCATATTTGCTCAACTCCCAACATATTTGCTCAACTCCCAACATATTTGCTCCAGCATATTTGCTCAACTCCCAACATATTTGCTCAACTCCCAACATATTTGCTCACCTCCCAACATATTTGCTCCAGCATATTTGCTCAACTCCCAACATATTTGCTCAACTCCCAACATATTTGCTCAACTCCCAACATATTTGCTCCAGCATATTTGCTCAACTCCCAACATATTTGCTCAACTCCCAACATATTTGCTCAACACCCAACATATTTGCTCAACTCCCAACATATTTGCTCACCTCCCAACATATTTACTCACCTCCCAACATATTTGCTCAACTCCCAACATATTTGCTCAACTCCCAACATATTTGCTCAACTCCCAACATATTTGCTCAACTCCCAACATATTTGCTCAACTCCCAACATATTTGCTTACCTCCCAACATATTTGCTCAACTCCCAACATATTTGCTCAACTCCCAACATATTTGCTAACCTCCCAACATATTTACTTACCTCCCAACATATTTACTCACCTCCCAACATATTTGCTCAACTCCCAACATATTTGCTCAACTCCCAACATATTTGCTCAACTCCCAACATATTTACTCACCTCCCAACATATTTGCTTACCTCCCAACATATATGCTCAACTCCCAACATATTTGCTCAACTCCCAACATATTTGCTCAACTCCCAACATATTTGCTCAACTCCCAACATATTTGCTCACCTCCCAACATATTTGCTCACCTCCCAACATATTTGCTCAACTCCCAACATATTTGCTCAACTCCCAACATATTTGCTCAACTCCCAACATATTTGCTCAACTCCCAACATATTTGCTCAACTCCCAACATATTTGCTCAACTCCCAACATATTTGCTCCAGCATATTTGCTCAACTCCCAACATATTTGCTCAACTCCCAACATATTTGCTCAACTCCCAACATATTTGCTCAACTCCCAACATATTTGCTCAACTCCCAACATATTTGCTTACCTCCCAACATATTTACTTACCTCCCAACATATTTGCTCAACTCCCAACATATTTGCTCCAGCATATTTGCTCAACTCCCAACATATTTGCTCAACTCCCAACATATTTGCTCAACTCCCAACATATTTGCTCAACTCCCAACATATTTGCTCAACTCCCAACATATTTACTTACCTCCCAACATATTTACTCACCTCCCAACATATTTACTCACCGCCCAACATATTTACTTACCTCCCAACATATTTGCTCACCTCCCAACATAATTGCTTACCTCCCAACATAATTGCTTACCTCCCAACATAATGGCTCACCTCCCAACATAATTGCTTACCTCCCAACATAATTGCTCACCTCCCAACATATTTGCTTACCTCCCAACATAATTGCTTACCTCCCAACATAATGGCTCACCTCCCAACATAATTGCTGACCTCCCAACATATTTGCTTACCTCCCAACATAATTGCTCACCTCCCAACATATTTGCTTACCTCCCAACATAATTGCTTACCTCCCAACATATTTGCTCAACTCCCAACATATTTGCTCACCTCCAAACATATTTGCTTACCTCCCAACATAATTGCTTACCTCCCAACATAATGGCTCACCTCCCAACATAATTGCTCAACTCCCAACATATTTGCTCAACTCCCAACATATTTGCTCAACTCCCAACATATTTGCTTACCTCCCAACATATTTGCTTACCTCCCAACATAATTGCTCACCTCCCAACATATTTGCTCACCTCCCAACATATTTGCTTACCTCCCAACATATTTACTCAACTCCCAACATATTTACTCAACTCCCAACATATTTGCTCACCTCCCAACTTAATTGCTGATCTCCCAACATATTTGCTCACCTCCCAACATATTTACTCAACTCCCAACATATTTACTCAACTCCCAACATATTTACTCAACTCCCAACATATTTGCTTACCTCCCAACATATTTACTCAACTCCCAACATATTTACTCAACTCCCAACATATTTGCTCACCTCCCAACTTAATTGCTGACCTCCCAACATATTTACTCAACTCCCAACATATTTACTCAACTCCCAACATATTTACTCAACTCCCAACATATTTACTCAACTCCCAACATATTTACTCAACTCCCAACATATTTACTCAACTCCCAACATATTTACTCAACTCCCAACATATTTGCTTACCTCCCAACATATTTACTCAACTCCCAACATATTTACTCAACTCCCAACATATTTACTCAACTCCCAACATATTTACTCAACTCCCAACATATTTGCTCACCTCCCAACTTAATTGCTTACCTCCCAACATATTTGCTTACCTCCCAACATATTTGCTTACCTCCCAACATATTTGCTTACCTCCCAACATATTTGCTTACCTCCCAACATAATTGCTTACCTCCCAACTTAATTGCTTACCTCCCAACATATTTGCTTACCTCCCAACTTAATTGCTTACCTCCCAACATATTTGCTTACCTCCCAACATATTTGCTTACCTCCCAGCATTTTTGCTCACCTCCCAACATATTTGCTTACCTCCCAACATATTTGCTTACCTCCCAACATATTTGCTTACATCCCAACATAATTGCTCAACTCCCAACATATTTACTCAACTCCCAACATAATTGCTCAACTCCCAACATATTTGCTCAACTCCCAACATATTTGCTTACCTCCCAACATATTTGCTTACCTCCCAACATAATTGCTCAACTCCCAACATATTTACTCAACTCCCAACATATTTACTCAACTCCCAACATATTTACTCAACTCCCAACATATTTACTCAACTCCCAACATATTTACTCAACTCCCAACATATTTGCTTACCTCCCAACATATTTACTCAACTCCCAACATATTTACTCACCTCCCAACATATTTGCTCAACTCCCAACATATTTACTCAACTCCCAACATATTTACTCAACTCCCAACATATTTACTCAACTCCCAACATATTTGCTCAACTCCCAACATATTTGCTTACCTCCCAACATAATTGCTTACCTCCCAACATATTTGCTTACCTCCCAACATATTTGCTCACCTCCCAACATAATTGCTCAACTCCCAACATATTTACTCACCTCCCAACTTAATTGCTCAGCTCCCAACATATTTACTCAACTCCCAACATATTTACTCAACTCCCAACATATTTACTCAACTCCCAACATATTTACTCAACTCCCAACATATTTGCTCAACTCCCAACATATTTACTCAACTCCCAACATATTTGCTCAACTCCCAACATATTTACTCAACTCCCAACATATTTACTCAACTCCCAACATATTTACTCAACTCCCAACATATTTACTCAACTCCCAACATATTTACTCAACTCCCAACTTAATTGCTCACCTCCCAACATATTTACTCACCTCCCAACATATTTACTCACCTCCCAACATATTTGCTCACCTCCCAACTTAATTGCTCAGCTCCCAACTTAATTGCTCAGCTCCCAACTTAATTGCTCAGCTCCCAACTAAATTGCTCAGCTCCCAACTTAATTGCTCAGCTCCAAACTTAATTGCTCACCTCCCAACATATTTGCTCAGCTCCCAACTTAATTGCTCAGCTCCCAACTTAATTGCTCAGCTCCCAACTTAATTGCTCAGCTCCAAACTTAATTGCTCAACTCCCAATATATTTGCTGACCTCCCAACATATTTGCTGACCTCCCAACTTAATTGCTCACCTCCCAACTTAATTGCTCAACTCCCAACATATTTGCTCAACTCCCAACATATTTGCTCAACTCCCAACATATTTGCTCACCTCCCAACATATTTACTCAACTCCCAACTTAATTGCTCACCTCCCAACATATTTACTCACCTCCCAACATATTTGCTCAACTCCCAACATATTTACTCAACTCCCAACATATTTACTCAACTCCCAACATATTTACTCAACTCCCAACATATTTACTCAACTCCCAACATATTTGCTCACCTCCAAACATATTTACTCACCTCCCAACATATTTACTCAACTCCCAACATATTTACTCAACTCCCAACATATTTACTCAACTCCCAACATATTTACTCAACTCCCAACATATTTACTCAACTCCCAACATATTTGCTCACCTCCCAACATATTTACTCAACTCCCAACATATTTACTCAACTCCCAACTTAATTGCTCACCTCCCAACATATTTACTCAACTCTTAACATATTTGCTCAACTCCCAACATATTTGCTCAACTCTTAACATATTTACTCAACTCCCAACATATTTACTCAACTCCCAACATATTTGCTCAACTCCCAACATATTTACTCAACTCCCAACATATTTGCTCAACTCCCAACATATTTACTCAACTCCCAACATATTTGCTCAACTCCCAACATATTTACTCAACTCCCAACATATTTACTCAACTCCCAACATATTTACTCAACTCCCAACATATTTGCTTAACTCCCAACATATTTGCTCAACTCCCAACATATTTACTCAACTCCCAACATATTTGCTCAACTCCCAACATATTTGCTCAACTCCCAACATATTTACTCAACTCCCAACATATTTACTCAACTCCCAACATATTTACTCAACTCCCAACATATTTACTCAACTCCCAACATATTTGCTCAACTCCCAACATATTTACTCAACTGCCAACATATTTGCTCAACTCCCAACATATTTGCTCAACTCCCAACATATTTACTCAACTCCCAACATATTTACTCAACTCCCAACATATTTACTCAACTCCCAACATATTTACTCAACTCCCAACATATTTACTCAACTCCCAACATATTTACTCATTTCCCAACATATTTGCTCAACTCCCAGCATATTTGCTCACCTCCCAACATATTTGCTCAACTCCCAACATATTTACTCAACTCCCAACATATTTTCTCAACTCCCAAAATATTTACTCAACTCCCAACATATTTACTCAACTCCCAACATATTTGCTCACCTCCCAACATATTTGCTCCAGCATATTTGCTCACCTCCCAACATATTTGCTCAACTCCCAACATATTTGCTCAACTCCCAACATATTTACTCAACTGCCAACATATTTGCTCAACTCCCAACATATTTGCTCAACTCCCAACATATTTACTCAACTCCCAACATATTTACTCAACTCCCAACATATTTACTCAACTCCCAACATATTTACTCAACTCCCAACATATTTACTCAACTCCCAACATATTTACTCATTTCCCAACATATTTGCTCAACTCCCAAAATATTTACTCAACTCCCAACATATTTACTCAACTCCCAACATATTTACTCAACTCCCAACATATTTGCTCCAGCATATTTGCTCACCTCCCAACATATTTGCTCAACTCCCAACATATTTGCTCAACTCCCAACATATTTACTCAACTCCCAACATATTTACTCAACTCCCAACATATTTACTCAACTCCCAACATATTTACTCAACTCCCAACATATTTACTCAACTCCCAACATATTTGCTCACTTCCCAACATATTTGCTCAACTCCCAACATATTTACTCACCTCCCAACTTAATTGCTCAGCTCCCAACTTAATTGCTCACCTCCCAACATATTTGCTCAGCTCCCAACTTAATTGCTCAGCTCCCAACTTAATTGCTCAGCTCCCAACTTAATTGCTCACCTCCCAACATATTTGCTCAGCTCCCAACTTAATTGCTCAGCTCCCAACTTAATTGCTCAGCTCCCAACTTAATTGCTCACCTTCCAACATATTTGCTGACCTCCCAACTTAATTGCTCACCTCCCAACATATTTGCTTACCTCCCAACATATTTGCTGACCTCCCAACTTAATTGCTCACCTCCCAACATATTTGCTTACCTCCCAACATATTTGCTGACCTCCCAACTTAATTGCTCACCTCCCAACATATTTGCTTACCTCCCAACATATTTGCTTACCTCCCAACATATTTGCTCACCTCCCAACTTAATTGCTGACCTCCCAACATATTTGCTTACCTCCCAACATATTTGCTTACCTCCCAACTTAATTGCTGACCTCCCAACATATTTGCCTACCTCCCAACATATTTGCTCAACTCCCAATATATTTGCTGACCTCCCAACATATTTTCTCACCTCCCAACTTAATTGCTGACCTCCCAACTAAACGATTGAAAATATATAAACGAACTACACAAATGCTTACTTCTCTAGACGTTTGTACAAATGAGGCAAATGATAACTGTAAAATGCCCTATTATTCAGGCAAATTATAACTGTAAACTGCCCTATTATTCAGGCAAATGATAACTGTAAACTGCCCTATTATTCAGGCAAATGATAACTGTAAACTGCTCTATGATTCAGACAAATGATAACTGTAAACTGCCCTATTATTCAGGCAAATGATAACTGTAAACTGCCCTATTATTCAGGCAAATTATAACTGTAAACTGCCCTATTATTTCCCATACAGGTAATCGTTGTATTCTTGTTGTTCTGTTGACAATGACTTCGGTCGAAACGTTCGAAACTAATCAACAGTTACGACACTAGTAAAGAACCACAACCACAACAACAACCACAACAACATTTAAATAACGATGATGACGATAATAATGACAATAATAACAACGATAATAATAATCTGTAAGCGAATATGTTGAGATCAGACCCAGTCATTCAGGAAGTATTTCATAAGGGGTCTATGGCATCTATGGTGGCAACAAATGTTTTAGAGATCAACTTGTCCTTATCCGCTTCCCAAATGTTACTCCATCCGTGGGTACATCTATCTATATTTCCGGAAAGGTTCTTCAGACACCGGTGATCATATTATCTATCAGTAGGACAGCATGGCCGAATGGATAAGAACGTGTGATCTTTAACATCCGGTGTGCTGATGCCGAGGTAAAGGATTCAAACCCTACACCGGACAGCTGGACTAAATATTGACCTATCGTCCTTGACTAAGAGACGTAAATTACAATTACCTCTGAAGTCGGAGTGGGTTCGCCAGATGACGAGGGATACTGTTAATAGGGAAAGCTAATCCATACGCAAAATTCAGTCCAGCACTACTAGAAGTTGTGTATGGACTACGCTTGAGTTCAAAGCGAGCGAGCGCAATATATATATATTTTTTTTTTTTTCTAAAGGCACTATTTCTTGAAAAAATTCGTGTATCTGCACATCCATTAATCTAATATATGCCATTGTGTGGTAAAGATGTAATACGAAATATGTTAGATAGACGGTAGAATCCTGGTTGGCTGTTTTATGGGACCATCTTAGAGACATTACACAACATTCCGACAAACCTTCTTCAATACTTTAATGATCCAGACCACATATGTATCGATGATGAATGTGCCACTGCCATAAGGCCATATTAGTCGAACAGCTCACCTAAATTAAAATGCAGAGTCACTAAATCCACATTGGGATATGTTCACCCATCTGGACTGAATGCTGTTATAGATGCCACCGCTTAACTCTGTGTACTCCCTTCCCTATTAAGCTTACGATATATCTATATCGAACTTTGTCTTTCGAGAGTTGGATTGAACCCACATTTTTGGCTTCACATTTTCTGATTTGGCACCAACACCTGAACCTCCGCAATCTCTTCATGTACACGAAGGTTGCATTTGTCCGTTAGTATTTCTTATTTATATTTGTGAGCGCTTTATTTATTGTGCGTTTTTAATTAACAATTATATATTTTTTAATGTGCTCCTTTTTGTGCAGATTTCTGAAGCAGATCACTAGGATCGAAACGTCGGCCGGTGTTTTGTGGTCTAGCTTATTTATTACATAATTGCTTAATGAATATGTTATTATGATTATTTATTCCTCACATTCATTTCACAGCTAACATTTCTATTTACAAGGACAGAGTTGGTTGTACACGGTGTCTGTGTTTGTTGCTTCTCTCGAGCAGGATGTAAGAATTCCCATTTGCTTGAATTTTTATAGCAAAAGATAGGACGGTTTGGCAGGAGTTGGTTAAGGGCGAATGCTTACATTGGCGACAAAGGAAGAAGAAGAGGAAACAAGTGAAATGTCCTTTCTGTGGATAAATGTGGCGATATGCTGGTTGACCAAAATGCTTTAGCAACATCTCGGATGATTTGCATATTTCGATTGAGGTTACACTGAGCATCACTAATCTGTTGCTCCGCGGCTCCAACAAACTGGAAAGATATCCAAGAATTCGTTGAGAGTGAACTATTTCAATCCCCCATTATTTCTTTCTTCGACGTCATTGTCCCAATTCTTTCTTCTATAAAACCACATCACCGCAGCTTCCACCTAATCCCTCATTACTTGCTAGTTGTCCATGATTTGCTTCAGTATATCAGGAATGGCCCAATACAGCTCTTAAAAACTCAGAAAAATTGCAGAGAATATTCTTCACTTGATCCATAAGCTCGGAATAATCCAGTTGTGGTTCTCACTATACGCGACCGAGTTTGGTTTACATAGTTCACACGAAACTGAATATCGTATTATACGAAATCGAATAAACGCAAAATATAACCACACAAGACAGTTCGTTTACCAAACTTACATTTCTATTTATTGCGTTTTTATCTTATTTCGTTCTTACATATGGTTTACTTATCTGTGCTTGCGATATTTCAATTTCCTTGTATTCTTGTTTTCATTTTGTTTTTGTTTTGCATTGACAAAGCGGGCACCCTAGTTTAATGGTTAGCACGTTAAGCCAACAATGGCATGGGTGCGGGCGGCGGAGGGTTGGATGTCAGCTCTGGACGTAGCCCACAGACGGCGGAGGGTTGGATGTCAGCTCTGGACGTAGCCCACGGTGGAGGGTTGGATGTCAGCTCTGGACGTAGCCTACGGACGGCGGAGGGTTGGATGTCAGCTCTGGACGTACCCCACGGACGGTGGAGGGTTGGATGTCAGCTCTGGACGTAGCCCACGGACGGTGGAGGGTTGGATGTTAGCTCTGGACGTATCCCACGGACGGTGGAGGGTTGGATGTTAGCTCTGGACGTAGCCTACAGTGGAGGGTTGGATGTCAGCTCTGGACGTAGCCCACGGTGGAGGGTTGGATGTCAGCTCTGGACGTAGCCTACGGACGGCGGAGGGTTGGATGTCAGCTCTGAACGTACCCTACGGACGGCGGAGGGTTGGATGTCAGCTCTGAACGTACCCTACGGACGGCGGAGGGTTGGATGTCAGCTCTGGACGTAGCCCACGGTGGAGGGTTGGATCTCAGCTCTGGACGTACCCCACGGACGGCGGAGGGTTGGATGTCAGTTCTGGACGTACCCCACGGACGGCGGAGGGTTGGATGTCAGCTCTGAACGTACCCCACGGACGGTGGAGGGTTGGATGTCAGCTCTGGACGTACCCCACGGCGGAGGGTTGGATGTCAGCTCTGGACGTAGCCTACGGACGGTGGAGGGTTG